>PRKT01000094.1:1248478-1310925 GCA_003671525.1 Saccostrea glomerata | reverse complement strand
AGTTGGAATACCAATGCAGATCATCTTAAGGGGAGATAAATCTGTGAAGAATTTCATTGAGAATTTAAAGAAAGGGAAGACAACCATGTACCATGCCTCTGGAATGATAATAGGGTGTGCTGGTAGTGGTAAAACAACATTGTTAGAGAGACTGAAGGGCATTGACCTGGAAGAAATAAAGAAAAACATCAGTTCAACGAGAGGAGTTGATATCCACACAGATGTCTTTGATGTGACAGATAGCATCCAAGGTATTCTTTATTCAATATAATTATTTTTACATTAATTTTGCAAATGTTATCCTTTACATAGCACTACTGAAATCAATGCGTATCTATCAATCGACTATGTTAAGGACCAGTATGGAAAATGTTACCTTAGCACCGTTTTAATATACATTACCTCTTTTAAAAAATTGTAACAAAGCTATTGAATACCCGTAGAAAATGTAATATAGTTATCCAAAGTGGACAGGACTAGGCCTTACACAGTACCAATTATATCGCATGTAAATGTGTCAGCTGTTTGTCACGTGACTTATGTATAAATAGAATTGTTAAGCTGAATGAAGGAAATGAGGATAGTGCAAGGGCATACGCTTATTTTTTAAGAAAAAATTGATACATGTTTAAAGATGTTTATTTCCTCTACCCAAAAAGTGCTTGGAGCTAGTCTGAAGTGTTTGTGAAGTACTGGAAACCTTGCCGAAAATGTGTATCATAGCTAAAAACTCCCACTTCGATTAAATTCTATTATGAGTAAAATAAATGTTAAATGCATACCAGGATTAGCTCCCAGCTTTTTTTAAAATATACATTATTTAAGCAATAAATAATCCATATTTCAGCTCATACAAAAATGTCTACGCCCCTGCACTTTTGATTTATATCATGAATACGCTTATCACCCTAAAATATTCTCAACATTTCTTGTCCCTGTGTAGCTTCAATGCTACTAGATAAATTCATTTTCTATACAAATTGTATTTAATAAATTATATTGTTTTAGATTTAATGATTATTTTTTAATAATAGCAATGATATTATTATACCCCCTGCAAACGAAGTTTGGGGGGTATAAAAGAATCACCTTGTCCGTCTGTCTAGCTGTCTGTCTGTCTGTTTGTCTGTCTAGCTGTCCGTCTGTCTGTGCAATCTTTCCGGTCCATATCTTTCTTACAGAGGGACATTAGAATCTACTACTCCATGCAAAGATTGTTCATGACCTAAGGGTGTGTCATAACCTTGACCCAAGATCATTTGGGGAACTTCAAGGTAACTGGAAGAAAAATTTCATAAATCGTGTCCGGTCCATATCTTTCTTATAGATAAACTTTTTAGGTTCTAATTTCACATAAAGATTGCCCTAGACGCAAGGGTGTGTCCTGACCTTGATCCAAGGTCATTTGGGGAAGTTCAAGGTCACTGGAAGAAAAATTGCATAATTTGTGTACGGTCCATATCATTCTTATGGATAAACTTGGTGGGTTCTCCTTTCACACAAAGATTGCCCATGATCCATGGGTGTGTCATGACCTTGATCCAAGGTCGTTTTGGGAAGTTCAAGGTCACTGGAAGAAAAATTTCATAATTCGTGTCTGGTCCATATCTTTCTTATGGATAAACTTGGTAGGTTCTGATTTCACACAAAGATTGCTAATGCCCAAAGGGTGTGTCATGTCCTTGACCCAAGGTCATTTGGGAAAGTTCAAGGTCACTGGAAGAAAAAATTCATAATTCATGTCCGGTCCACATCTTTCTTATGGATAAACTTGGTAGGTTATCATTTCACACAAAGATTGCCCATGACCTAAGAGTGTGTCATGATCTTGACCCAAGGTCATTTGGAGAAGTTCAAGGTCACTGGAAATAAAATTCATAATTTATGTCTGGTCCATATCTTTCTTATGGATAAACTTGGTAAGTTTTCATTTCTCACAATGATTGCCCATGACCCAAGGGTGTGTCTTGAACTTGACACAAGGTTATTTGGAGAATTTCAAGGTCACTGGAAAAAAAATTCATAATTCGTGTCTGGTCCATATTCTTCTTATGGATAAACTTGGTAGGTTCTCATTTCACACAAAGATCGCCCATGACCCAAGGGTGTGTCATGACCTTGACCCTAGGTCATTTGGGGAAGTTTAAGGTCACTGGAAGAAAAATTTCATAATTCATGTTTGATACATATATTTATTAAGGAAAAACTTACTTCTGAGAAACCCAGTGGGGGTTATTTTGTCCAGTTTGGACAGTTCTAGTATTTATTTAGGCACTTTTGTAATTATTAAACCAGTGAATCTAGTACTCTGGATTACATGTACTGCATCATTTCAAGCCTGGTGACATCAAATTTGACGAGAGGCTTTCTTCTATTGCTTAACTATATTGCTATCAAATATTACAAATTTAAAAGATTTTATAAATAATTGATAAAATAAATAAATCTAAGTTGTTAGCTCTTCTGAGCCAAAGGCTCAAAGAGCTAATGCCATGGCCATTTGTGTGGTGTGCGTAAACTTTTTAGAATATGGGCCATAACTCAAAAACCCCTTGGCCAATCAGTACCAAATTTGTCACAGGGTATCCTTGGCCCAAGGGCTACCATTTATACTAAAATAAGGGTTGGGACCCTTAAACAAGGGGAGATAATTAGGAAAACAACCGAAACTAATGTTTGCTAAAAAATCTTCTTCTCCATAACCACCAGGCAGGTTTTCACCAAACTTGCATACAAGGATCAGGATATGTCGAAGATAAAAATTTGCACGGGGAATTACCCTGGGGCAAAGGGGTTGGTCTCAAGGTCACCTCAAAGTTGACCTAAATTTATAATTAATAAAAACATGTATATTTTGCTTACTATAAGGACTAGGATCATCAAATCTTGTAAGTTGATGCACCTTAGGACTTCACATCATGCTAACTCAAAAGTAGGTCAAGGTGACCTACTTTTTAAAGCCGCTTGACCCGAAACAGGCACATATTATTTTACACAATAAAAGTACGTCATTACATATTAGATAATATATAGAAATGAATTATAAGATTGATAAAATTTGATTTAATAGTTTATTACAACAATCCTTACATGGAAAACGCAGATCAAAAACCTTATTGACAAACATTAGTTCCTGACGGAAGTTAAGATCTGTTGTGAAATCAATTTTGAAAAAAATAAGTTTATCGGATATATCTAATAATGATGGTAATTCAAACCCGAGTATTTTTTTCTCTATTATTAGAAGCCTTAGTCATAATACACCTTTTCAAAATTAAGAAATTAATGGAATATAATCCATAGTAATTTTTATATTAATATGCATATTTAAAGAATAAAGGAAAATCAGATGTTTTAAATGATTTTTTAAAGGAGCTAAAATATTGTCCGTGTACAGGTAATAAATGTACTTTGTTGTGAAAAAAATGCTCGGGTGTGTTCTTCATGTGATAAACATGTAAGCAATAAATTTAATTTTTCGAAGGTGATTTCACGCTATATCAACAATGATCAACATAGGATTATTTTTTGTGTGACCTAACAAAAATTATTTTTTTAACTTTTGAATTTTGATATCTTTTAAAAGAAAGGGACGTAGGGGATATAACTTGACAAAAGTTGAAACAATTTATGGACAATTATTTTTCAAGAAGAAAATCGAATATGTATTTTTTGCGATTAGAATCGGACAAAGCGGCTTTAAAATTTTGCGGGGATTTGTTTTCAAATTGATTTGAAGGCATATTTTGGACACTTTAAGGCCTATGATCATCAAACTTTGTCAGTTGATGCATCTTGGGTCTTCAAACAATGTCAACTTAAAAGAAGGTCACTGTAACCTACTTTTTGAACTTTATGACTTATCCTTTTAAAAACATTAAATCCCATTATTTCAGACACTGGGAGGTTTATAATCATCAAATCTTGTATTTTGATGCATCTTGGGACCTTAAAACATATTTATGAAGAAGTAGGTCACTGTTACCTACTTTTTGAATTTTGCCGACAATTGTTTTCAAATTGTTCAAAACGCTTTTTTTGATTACCTTCAGACCTATGATCATCAAACTTAGTCAGTAGATGCATCTTGGGTCTTTGAAAAATGTCGACCAAAATGTAGGTCACGATGACCTACTTTTGACATTTTATGGCAATATTTAAGTATCTTAGGTATTTATTGGCTTAGAATAATCAAACTTTGTGAGTAGATGCATATTTGGTATTCAGAGAGGGACAACCAAAAAGTAGGTCACGGTGACCTAATTTTGACATTTTATGGCTTTATTTATGTGTCTCTGGTACTTATTGGCTTAGAATCATCAAACTTTGTGAGTTAATGCATCTTGGGTTTTTGGAGAGTGATGACCAAAAAATAAGGTCATGGTGACCTAGTTTTGACATTTTTTGGCTATAATTAAATATCTCTGGTACTTATTGACCTTAAATTATCAAACTTTGTCAGTTGATGCATCTTGGGTCTTCGAAGATTATCGACCAAAAAGTAGGTCACCGTGACCTACTTTTGACATTTGTGGCTATATTTAAGTATCTCAGACACTTATTGGCTAAGAATCATCAAACTTTGTCAGTTGAGGCATCTTGCGTTTTTTGGAGAATGTAGACCAAAAAGTAGATCACGGTGACCTTTTTTTGAATGTCTCAGTTACGTACATGTATAAGCTTAGAATCATTAAACTTTGTCAGTTTAGGCCCCTTGGGTTTTCGGAGAACGTTGACCAAAAAGTAGGTCACTGTGACCTTCTTTTGACATTTTATGGCTATATTTAATTATATCTGGTACATGTACTTATTGGCTCGGTTTCATTGAATGTCAAACAAGAAGTAGGTCACAGTGACCATCACAGGTACTTATTGGCTTAGAATCATAAAATTTTGTCAGTTTAGGCATCTTGGGTTTTTGGATAACATCGACCAAAAAGTAGGTCACCATGACCTACTTTTGACATTTGATGGCTATATTTATTTATCTCTGGTACTAATTGGCTTAGAATTGCAAACTTTGTAAGATGATGCATCTTGGGTTTTCAGAGAATGTTGACCAAATGTAGGTCATGATAACCTACTTTTGAATATCTCAGGTACTTATTCAATTAGATTCATCAGTCTTTGTCATTTAATGTATCTTGAGTCATCAGAAAATTTCAATCAAAAGGTAGGTAACTGTGACCTACTTATGGTATTTTATAATTATAGTATAATTTCTTCAGTCTTAACTGGCTAAATATTATCAAACTTTGCAAGTTGATGCATTTTTGGTCTTATGATACTAATAGAGTCGGAGGCTTCTAATAGAAGTGATAGATTGTACAATTTATCAGAAGAGCGATTCAAGGCTCTTGGGCCTCTTGTTATTTATGCATCACTATATCATAAATTAATTTTGTGGCTTGTGAAATTATCCATGACATCACAAGTAATCTTCAGATCTATGTAGTGTACAACGAATTTGAACTCTGACCTTCCTTAACATAGCTGACAACCGTATAATTACAGGTTCCATGTACGTCATATGTAATTTCTCAATATTAAAATTAGGTAATATATTTTATTATTTGACAATATAAATTAAATTGACATTCAATTTTCAATGACCTGCAGTTGGGAAAATTGCATGAGACCATTAGAAAGTCTTGACTTTGACGTCATATGATGCCGAAGTTACGTTATGTTGCATTTCAATAACGATGTCCAAATAACACCTATTTTTCTTTGTAACACGAATAAAGTAAAATATAAATTTAAGAAATAAAATATCATATTTAGAGTTTCATTGGGATGTGTCATGAAGTCGGTACTTCATCAAATCTACTAGAACGCCCTATGGGCATTATAGACATTGATCACCTGACCGACTTCATGTCACATCCAAATGAAACTCTTAAAATGATATCTTATTTCTTAAGTTACGTCATAAAGGGTTGACGCCCATTCAATGGATTACATATAATATGACGTTAAGTTCGAAAAATAAAACATTTCACATGAGGATAGCCACTGTTCAGCTCACCTGAGCCAAAGGCTCAAGTGAGCTTTTCTGATCAAAATTTGTCCGTTGTCTGTCGTTGGCGTTGGCGTCGTTGTCGTAAACTTTTCACATTTTCATTTTCTTCTCAAGAACCACAGGGCCAATTTCAACCAAACTTGCAACAAAGTATCCTTGGGTAAAGGGGATTCAAGTTTGTTCAAATGAAGGGTCATGCCCTTTTCCAGGGGGAGATAATAATGAATTCGAGAAAAAATAATGGCATTTTTAAAAAATCTTCTTCTCAAAAACCACTGGGCCAGAAAAAATGAAACTCTTGTGGAATCTTTCTCAGGTAGTGTAGATTCAAATTTGTTCAAATCATGACCCCCCAGGGGTAGGGTGGGGCCAAAATGGTCGATCAAAGTTTTACATAGGAATATATAGGAAAAACCTTTAAAAATCTTCCTCTCAAGAACGACTGGACCAGGAAAGATGAAACTCATTTGAAATCATCCTCAGGTAGTGTAGATTCAAGTTTGTTCAAATCATGACCCCCAGGGGTAGGGTGGGGCCAAAATGGCCAATCAAAATTTAACATAGGAAATTAGGAATATATAGGAAAAATCTTCTCAAGAACCATTGGGACAGGAAAGATGAAACTCCTATAGAATTATTCCCAGGTAGTGTAGATTCAAATTTGTTCAAATCATGACCCCCGGGGGTAGGGTGGGGCCAAATGGCCAATCAAAGTTTTACATAGAAATTTCTAGGGAAACCTTTTAAAATCTTCTTTTCTAGTACTTTAAAGCCATGCTTAGTGATATTTATAGGGGCCCCTTACAGAAATTTCTGATAAGTGACTTATAAGTGATTTATTCTTTTACTTATAAGTTGTTTATTCTGGACTTACACTTCACTGATACATTTAAGTTATAAGTGACTAATAAATTACTCATTAGGATTTTATATGCAAATGAGCTGCTTGGCCTATTAGTGACTTATAAGCCAGTATTAGCCACTTATGCTTTATGCAGTATAGTCACTTATAAGTGACTATAAGTGACTTATAAGTCAAGCATTAACCCTTTATACTTTATCAAGTATTAGTCACTTATAAGTGACTATAAGTGACTTATAAGTGAAGTACAACACTACCTGTAAGATCTTAATTTAGAACAGAACTTCCAACCATGCAGGGGTTGCATGATCATATGCACATGTATCTGCACTTTAGATGAAATAATCAAGTAAAAATTTTATGAAAAAAATCCCTTTCATATGACATTTCTTTGATGATGCAAACTTAACATATTAATTCAGTTTACAAACAAGAATGTTGAACAAAAAGGCAACAAGATTTAATGACCTTGAGGCTTCTTCAAATTTATGAAATCTGAAAGCAACTGAGTCAATTGATTCAAAATTTCAGGCAAAGGAAGTTAAAATAGAGAGATGATGTAAATAGAACCTACTTGTTGTACCTGATGTGAAGGCAATACTCAAAATAAGTCTAAAATCTCCAACATCCTTTCACAGAAACAAACTTGGTTTCAAATTCTTGTTGCTGATCTCTGCAGAGACAAACTTTCTGATTGGCTACCTTGAATACCCATAGTGCTCCTTGAGAGAAGTCTAGTATAGGGTAAAAATTCTAAGTCCACACTTATACTTGCTCATACCATACTAATCTTCACTTATAAGTGAGGTATAAATAAAATATTCACTGATATGTGGCTCATCTTTACTTATAAGTGAAGTATTAACGGAATCTGTTCCTCACTTATACTTACTTTGACTTATAGTACACTTATAAGTAAATTTCAAAGTTTATAAGTGACTTATAAATTGCTTATAAGTGGATTATAAAACACTTATAAGTTTCTATTAGTTTTTTCTGTAAGGGTCGAATCATCCTTAGGTAGTGTGGATTCAAGCTTTGTACAAATCATGACCCACTGGGGGGTTAAAATTCAAGCCCCCCCCCAGTAAACTTTTAGTTCTGATCTGATGTGTGCTTTTTCCTAGCCAATTGCTCAGGTGAGCGATGTGGCCCATGGGCCTCTTGTTTATTGACTTTATACATAGTTAGCACATGCCTGTCTATATATCTCCTTTTAACAGTTCAATGTACAGTACCCGCATCGTTATTCTTTACAATTCTATCGTGTTCTATCGTGCGTGTATCCTATTGTATCGTGCGTGTATCCTATCGTATCGTGCGTGTATCCTATCATATCCTATCGTATCGTGTTTTCCGTTTATCAGGTTTTGCGTTTTCTATCGTGTTTTCCGTTTATCGTGTTTTGCGTTTATCGTGTAGATCGTTTATCAGGTTCAATCATGTATCGTGTTTTGCGTTTATCGTGTATATTCGGAAACCCTCGCTTTTTATCTTTACTATGTAAAGAAACTACTGAGCTATTCCGAGTTTCTTTTTCGTTTTGTTAATAAAAATAAGATTAATTCAACCGAAAAAGAGAAAATAAAGATTTTTCCTTTTCTTTTTAATCAATATAAGAAATATTAAAGCGTAGAAGGAAAAAATAATTAATTGCGTATTTCATGAATGAATAAATTGATTTATTAATAAATAATTAATTAAATAAATAAGATAATTATATCATGGTAAAGCAGAGAGTAATTGTCAAAATTTAAACAGTAACTCTATTTTTCGGAAATGAAATTATAAAGTAGATCGATCAACTTGTCTATTTCTTTAAAAAATAATTCATCGAATTGTATGATTTATTTTGCCAAAATTGAATACTATTAATATGATTTTCTAAAATGAATCGGAGTTACCGGAGAAAGATTTTTGGTAAGCTACGATGTTCGCATATAAATAAATAATAAGCAGGATATTGAAATGTATTTTTTTTTCATGCAATATTCTGTTTTTTCTTGTTTATCGTCTGATAACGTTAGAAATATGTTTACGCGTCTGACCTGCATGCATGCACTATTATTTAAAGTCTTGATGTTACAAATATAATATAACATAAGACAATGATCCAGATGATTTTAGCAACGATTTTGGCCGTATACGTTCAAATTTTAAATTTATTTTTTAAAGCTAATTAGAAATTCCTTGACTTGTCTAAATTAATAAAAGAAATCAAAATTATAAAATATAATCAATGAAAATTTTCTACCCAATTTATCACACCATGGCTGTTACTATAAAATAGAAGATTTTCATTAATTTTATCTGGCATTAGATAACATAAAAATAATATATACATGTACAGGGGAAAACATGTTTTTTTAACAGCTTACCATTTCGGCGTGGAAATAAATTCAAAATATAATCCATCGGGATGCCAAAAATCAAAATAAATCGAAGATCTTTCCTTACAAAAAACTGACGTATGTGTAGCTCTCTAATTAGCACACTGTCTTCCTGTGCGGTCAATCGCCCCCTCCCCCTTCTCCCCTAACTGACACCTCGGCCCGTGTGTGTGTGTGATCACCGTAAAAATACCTGTACTGATTTCTCACCTGGGGTCAATTAGTAACCTCGAATACTACCTGGTTCTAATGAAACGCATCTACTTATTTTCGGGATTTTGTTCCTAACTTGTTTGAACAATTTTATCAAAGATTTAATTCAAAATACACTAAAAAATCATCCTGAATGTTAAATAAAAATTCAAATAAATCAATTTAATGAAATGAAGTCCCTAAACTCACTCCGTTGATTCTTTTTCATTTCGTACAATGTTTCCATTATGTTTATGTAGATAAGTCTTTTAATAAACATAAAAAAAATATACTGCACTAATGGTACGTGCACTTTCGGGTCATCGGGTTTTCTACGTAAAACGGACAAATTTAATTCTAGGAAACAATTTCATTGATCGTAGAAACGGATGAAATAGTTCTAACATTCTAAACTATGAAAATTAGCTCGCAATATTTTTTTAACGGTATCTTACTATAAAAATGAAACAAAAGGAGTCGTCTGATCCGCCGTGACCATGCAAGACTAATAAATACACCGAATCAATTTATAGTATTAATCGGTTTTATTCCATACGTTTATAACTTTATTTAAGAATTCAATATTATATTTGGCCATTTGGTTAGATCTTGTTTATCTAATTTTAAATTGGTTGCGGACTTTCAAAATACCACCCTTCGAATATGCCTAATATGAGATTACCGGGTCAGTGTAAAATGATTTTTAAGGTTTAATAAATTAATTCATTTGCCGAATTAAACCTATTTTTCGTTATTATTAGAAACAGTACACACAGAGTTTAATAGCAATGATTTATAATTATTTAGTCGGAAAAGTCGCATTTCACTCTTTTAATATTTGTTAATTGAGAGGGTGTACATAGGCATTGCCTGTTGCCCGATCCGATTGAGTTACTCAATAAAATATGTTTAAACTAATATTTGTTAATTAATTTTTCTGTTTTGTATTGTAAAGAAGAAAGTATTTAAACATTCAATGTTCGTTAATAAATACGAGGTTTTAAGTATCTGTAATGTAAAATGTATACATGTACATAAGTCAGAGCTTAGCGTAAACGTACATGTGCTGTTGTAGCAGATTCATATTCTCATGACACAGTTTACATGTATTAATGCAGATCGCCATTATTTTAATAATTATTTAGATTCCTATTCAGAAAATTTAATTTTCTTGAACTGTTTCGTTCTTGATAGATCTATCATGTATAATTTATTAATTTTGTTAAAGCCGTTTTCTTTAAACCTTTCTTTCGGCCAATCTTCTACTTGTATTATTTTCTAAGATATAAATATTTAATTGCGATTTTTGGATACATCGCAGATTGTAAGCTTTAGACATTAAATACAAATATTTGATTTATTGCGTAAATTTCTTCCGTGAAATAACTTGGTACTTGTAGATAAATTTATTTGATAGAAAATTAAAAAAAAATATATTTTTCATAAATAATAAATCTGTTGATAGAGTTTCAAAATTCACACACATGAGAAGAAATAAAAAAAAAAAATACAGTCTCCATTTCATAAAAATCCATTTAATCACTGTCAATTTTATATATATTTAAATAAACAACTTTTGTAAAATTAATACAGAGATCTCAGGTTCTTTTTATAATAATTAAATGTACTTTATATTTTAGATTTGAAGCTCTGCGAGTATTTAAATTAAAATATAATTTAATTTAAATAATCTTTAATCTTTAAATTCAATTCAAAATAATCTTTTCGTCTTGTCAAAAAACGTTCCGCATTTTGAAACAATCCTATCAGGTTTTGCGTTTATCCTATCGTGTAGATTGTTTATCAGGTCTATTTTGTTTTGCGTTTATCGTGTTTTGCGTGTATCGTGTTTTGCGTTTATCGTGTTTTGCGTTTATCCTATCGTGCGTGTATCCTGTCCTATCGTGCGTGTATCCTATCGTATCGTGCGTGTATCCTATCGTATCGTGTATCCTGTAAAGAATAACGATGCGGGTACTGTAGTTGCATATTTGCTTTTGCAATGTTGTGTTAAAAGGAGAAATATAGACAAGCATGTGCTCATGGCTTAAAAGAGAAAAAAACGGCTTCTTCTTGCACTCACTCTCTCTGTTTCTTTACCACTCATGAATATATTTATACAGATAGACACAGTAATTTATGGAACTGAACTTTCTCAAAATGCAGTGAAATTTATTCTTTACTTGTGATGTTACTTATGTACAATAAATGAAATAAACAGGATTTGTTCATTACAAATACTATTTAAGGGTCCTCCACACACCCACAGCTTATGTTCTCATATTATTGAGTATTACTTTTAACAAGCATATCAACCTTTAAAAACTGTCCAGGGATTTAAATGTAATTTATACTGATTTTTTAAAATTATTATTTCACGAGTTTCAATAAATTTTTCCCAAGGCATTTTCATACCTAGCACAAAAATATTTGTTTTACCCTTTCGTATATTTTTAAGCTCACAGAATAACCATAGAAACTTAATTTTATTGATCAACATATTTTTAACAGAAATTTATTTTATTTATAAAAAGTACATAAAACTCATTTTCTTTTAAATACATCTCGAAAAAAATCAATAAGGACTCCTTTTGTAGAGAAGAATCATTATTAAAATTAAATGCACTGATGTAGAAAAAACATTTTCAAAATCTCTGGTATCAAAGTTCCTTTTTGGAGTTATCTTTCCTGTTGCTCGGGACTCAAAAACTTCGGCAGGTCTCTGCTTACATCACCATACTATATTTAGTAATATACTGGTCACTGATTTGGACAAAAATAAAAGAGGAAAACTAGAAACGCACGCTATTTTATCAATATTTATAAACACACAATGAGATTATGTATTATTGAAACGGAGAAATTAGTGTGCCGAAATTTCAACATGTTCAACTATCAAAAACAGACCCGGTTGATACATGTGACGTGTAAGCCTGAAAGTGTGAATAACCTATGCGTTTCTCGTCTTACCCACTGGTACCTGTTGTCTAGGAATTGTCGTCTATATTAACATAATCCAAGACGCCTGTTGTTCTTTTATTGAAAAAAATACCGCATCCTTTTCATCGGTCACTCGGTGATCATGCCATGTGTTCATTGTTTACAAACGGTGGTAGGACTATTCGTTCTTGTATTTTCTCAATAAGACCGGAAGTAAAAGTATTTTTTCTCTATATACATCACAGGCCATATGGTGTGGAGGACCCTTAAATTATCTTGATTACTAGAATCTTCATTTCAAAGCATATCTAGATTGATATACAAATTGATTTACATGAAAATTACATCAGAATTATCAATATCGGAATAGATACACAGACAGTTAATTATGTTAACATTTAAAAGTAAAATATCTTGTTTTCCACCTTTTTCACATAATATTATCTCTTAGAAGCATAAAACAAATAAAAATTTACATTTCATGTATAGCAAGAGAAGTGATATATATTTACTTCATCAACTCTGCCTTCGCTGAAATTATGTTACGTTATTTAATGAAATGTGGAAAATTGTTACTTTACAATCAAAATCATTTCTGAAAACTGTTTTCATTTGCAGTGAACTCTTCAAGGCAACAGCAACGCTTTAAAATTACATTTGATAAAACCAACCAACAAATGAGCGTTTCTGAGGTTGATGTGGGAGTCACTGAGGATGTAGAAATGCCTGATGAAGTGCAATCAGTCGATGTTGGGGAGGTTTCTCTGGAAGCACCGAATCGTGGTCAGCTACCTGTATCACATGATGATTCCAACATTCCATCTACCTCATCGTATGAAGGAAAACAAGCCTCTTCACCAGAAAATGTTAGGGAGGTCATTGAGGAAGGTCAAACTTTGCCTAGCAGTTTTGATCTCTCTGGATCTTTACAGATAGAATCTAAAAACTTGTCAGATGACCATTCGGACAAAAAAATTACCATGACTGACTTTGCAGGGCAATGTTCATATTATGCCTCACACCAGATTTTTCTGAGTCCCCGGGCATTCTTCATTCTGGTGCTGAATATGGAGAAGAAGTTTGATGATAAGGTTGGAGAAGAAGTGTGCTGTCAGAAGGGCTCCATTTATAAGGAATGGACAAACAGAGGTTTGTTAAAATAAATTTATTTGACCATTCTTGTAGATCATTATATTTTTAGACCACTTGAGCCTTCAGCTTTTCTGATCACATTTTGTCTGTCGACCGAGAAGCTGTATGTCCGTCTTTAAACTTTTAACATATTCTACTTTTTCTCAAGAGGCAGACGAGAACCGCTGGACCATTTTCAATCAAAGCTGCTTCAATGCATTCTTTGGTGAAAGGGATTCAAGTTTGTACATATAAAGGGCCATGCATTTATTCAAGGGGATATAATGCAGAAATAGTAAAAATTTGGAAGTATGTTTTAAAAATCTCTTCCCAAGAATCCATGATTGATCTTATTTATATGAAGCATCCTTAAGTAGTGAAGTTTTAAACTTGGTTCAAATTATGGCCCCATGGAAAGAATGGGGCCAAAATGGCAGATAAAAGTTTTACATAGAAATATAAAGGAAAATTCTTTACAAATCTTCTTCTCAAGAATAACAAAGCCATGATTAGTTATTTTTAGGGATGTCAAATCGGTCAATTTTTAATACTCGGTTACTCGGACGTTTTTCCGATCGAGTACCCGGGTACTCGGTAAATGTCTAACTGAATATGAAGTTAATTGATAACTGTAAAACATTGCAAACTCATGTAGAAATAAAACCACCTGATGGGAGGTTTACCTGTAAATATGTTGTAACAATTATGACCACTTTGTGCCCGACGAAATTTAATCAAACAATTTTTTCAAGTTTTTTTATCAGATGAATACGAGAAATAAAATCATAAATGGTTCACAGTGGTTTCGTTTTGTTTTTTTTTTTAAATCTGTTTCCTAATTGTTATGGAACTCTTTAATTTGGTTGCTTTTGACGTCCAAGTGATCAGTCGTCAGAACTTCAGTATCAACTTGATAACAAGTTCTCCTTTAACAGAACGGATTTACGATCTTCGTGCACTTTTCGATCATAGATTTCAAAAGATTACGAGACGGTATGTTATAGTTTGGTGCAACGATGGACATAAGATTTTTAAAGTCTTAGCCTTCAACCATTTGCATTAATTGGCATGTATAATCAAACGCATCCATATCAACAATCGCACGTGCAATATCGTCTGTCACTTTCCCCGAGAATTTATTGAAACATAATATAGACCTTAAACAATGTTCAATGAAAACAAATAATTAAAGCAAACTAAACATAAGGGGTGAAGACAGCCGAAGGTGAGAAAAGCCAGGTACATTGTAACAGGTGCTTGGTCATGGTAATTACTGTATAAACACTGCCACAGGCGATAACGGTCATTTAGAGGCGCAGGAAACCCTAATTACTGTCTTTACAAGTGCAAAGAACATTTTACGTTTTAAAACCGATGTTTTAATGCATTAATAGATAAGCTTAGAAATATTTAAAAATATACATCCGAGTAACCGAGTACCAATTTTAGTATTCGATACTCGGACGTTCGATCGAGTACCCGGTTAACCGGGTACTCGTTGACATCCCTAGTTATTTTGTATGGAAGCATTCTCGGGAAGTGTAGATTCAAGTTCGTTGGGTCATGATCCCTGGAAGTAGGGGGGGCATAATGGCAGATCAAAGTTTTAACATTTATAGAAATATATTAAAAAACCTTTATAAATCTTCTTTTCAAGAAAAGCCATGATTAATCATATTTATATGGAAGCAATTTTAGGTAGTGTAGATTCAAGTTATCCCAGAGGGTAGGGCTGCCCACAATGGCCTATCAAAGTTTTACGTAGAAATGTGTAGAAAAAAAATTCTTTTAAATTTTCTTATCAAGAATAGCAAAGCCATGATTAGTCATTTTCTATGGAAGTATTCTCAATTAGTGTAGATTGAATTTCGTTCAAGTCATGACCCATGGGGAAGAGCGGGGCCACAATGGTCAAGTTTTACATAGAAATTTATAGAAAATCTTCTTCTCAAGAATAGCAGAGTCATGATTATTCATATTTACAAGTATATGGAAGCATTCTCAGGTTTTATATTTTCACGTTTGTTCAAATCATGACCCCTAGGGATAGGATGAGTCCACAATGACCGATCAAATTTTTACATAGAAATATATAGGAAAATTCTTTAAAAATCTTCTTCTTAAGAATAGCAAGGAATATATATGAAAAATAATTCAGGGCAGTAAAGCCATGATTGGACATATTCTAATTTAGCTGCAATAATGTAGCCCTCTCCGATTATTTTAAATGTGATGTTTTCAGAAGAGGGTTACAATTCCACAGCATCTCCATAATGGTGCAAAAATATTTTTTAAATACTGTCGACTGCAAGCAGAATAAATATTTTTACATTCAGCTTGCTTCTAATAAGATGAATTTTTTATTCACTGTCGACAACATAGCCCTGAGACCAGAAGAGCTTATGCGATAGTAATGCGTCCGTCGTCCGTCCGTCTAGCTGTCTGTCTGTCCGTATGTCTGTAAACAATTTTTCAAAACGCTACTCCTCCTACAATTTTAGTCTGATTTCAATATTACTTGGCACACAAGTAGACTACACTAAGATACATAGAATATTGCATCGGTTTTTGATTTCGATGAACAGTGTTGCCATGGTTACTAAAAATAGAATTTTCTGTGAAATTCCTTTAAAACGCTACTCCTTCTACAGTTTTGGTCTGATTTCAATTTAATTTGACACACAAGTATACTACACTAAGATACATAGAATAGTGCATCTGTTTTTAATTTCAATGAACGGTGTTGCCATGGTTACTAAAAATAGAATTTTCTGTAAAATTCCTTAAAAACGCTACTCCTTCTACAGTTTTGGTCTGGTTTCAATATAACTTGGCACACAAGTAGACTACACTAAGATACATAGAATAGTGCATTGGTTTTTGATTTCGATGAACAGTGTTGCCATGGTTACTAAAAATAGAATTTTCTGTGAAATTCCTTTAAAAAGCTACTCCTTCTACAGTTTTAGTTTGATTTCAAAAAAAGTTGGCACACAAGTAGACTACACAGAGATACATAAAACAGTGCAATGGTTTTTGATAAGTACGAACCAGTAGAGCTACAGTCTCGACAGAGACTTCTGGTTTACCTTTTGCTCTACTCAGCAGCGATGACAGTTCATGAGTGAGGTACTGAGACCTGCGCTTGAAATTTAGAATAACTCAATAATGCATGTGTTAGTGTATATAATGTGCAAATGTCGATGTTTAAAAATAATTGTGATGGATAGAATCACTAGACATCGATAAATGAAATAATTCCATCTGTTATTTTTTTGTGAAGAGCGATATTCACTCTTACAATAAGGTAATTCCGAAGAAATCCACTCCCTTTAAATCCTTAATCTCATGGGCTTTCCCAAAATAAAATCTATCGGTGTCAGTAAACATGGAGGATAAATTCAAGTTGTGATGTCATAACAAAAAATAACTGGTATGGATTGTTCTGATTATTTTTGGGTTGATTTAAGTCTATAGGATAACTACATATTGGAAGTCCGGGTACAAAATGATAATGTAATGGTCAAGGGTAGAAAAATATTTACTTTCTTTCGGACCAATAATGTTGTAATGGAGAATGAATGGAAGATGTTACATGATATGAATAAGTATATTGCTACATTTTTGTAAAATTTTCACTAGATTATCTTGAGTTTTGGATGAAGTCTCTTAACCAATACAGCAATGAGAAGGCTCCTGTCATCCTGGTCGCTACACACAGTGAGAACAAAACTCAAAGGGTATTTTACTTATTTACATGAGCTTTATTCAACCAAAGGTCCAAGTATCTACAAGATGTTTTGGATCAAAGAATGTATATTGTTTGTTTATTTTGAGAAATACAATTATATCATATAAAACTAAGAAATTTCCTATTTCAAGCAATAGCATATGTAACTCCAAATTGAACCATTGACCGTAAGATTGTTCATTGCTTAAAGAAGTGAGTTTTTGTAGATACCTCTTCCCCATCAGCTGTAATATTACAGTCATCCACATTCCATTCAAATATTTTTTACTCATCTGAGCCGAAGGCTCAAGTGTGTTTTCCTGATCACATTTTGTCCGGTGCAGTCTAGCTGTCCGTCTGTCTGTAGAGCTGTTTGTCCATCTGTCTGTATGTAAACTTTTCACATTTTTGACTTTTTCTCAGGAACAGCTTAGGCAATTTCAACCAAACTTGCCACAAAGCATCCTTGGCGGAAGGGGATTCAAGTTTGTGTAAATGAAAGGCCTCGCCCTCATTCAAGGGGAGATAATTGGGAATTAAGGAAAGTTTGGTGGGATATTTTAAAAATGTTCTTCTCAAGAACCACTGTGCAAGGAAAGATAAAAGATTATGGGAAAGCATCCTCAGGTATTGTTAATTCAAGTTTATTCAAATTATGACCCCTGGGGTAGGGTGGGGTCAAAATGGCTGACCAAAGTGTTACATAGAAAAATATTTGAATTTAAAAAAAAAAAAATCTTTTCCTCAAGAATGACAAAGCCATAATGCATCATATTTATATGGAAGGTTCGGATAGGTTCCTCAGGTAGTGTAGATTTAAGTTTGTGCAAATCATGAACTCTTGGGTAGGGTGGGGTCAAAATGACAGACCAAGTTTTACATAGAATTATATATGGGGTTTTTTTTTTATCATCTTCTTAAGAATAGCAAAGACATGATTGGTAATGGGACTACTTTTTGGATTTAAACTTTTCAATGTTGAATTAATTTCTTCTTTTTCCTAGCCACAGTGCTCAGGTGAACGATGTGGCTCACCTGAGTGGAAGGTTCAAATGAGCTTTTTTGATCGCATTTAGTCCATAGTCTGTCCGCCTGTAAACTTTTCACATTTTCATCTTCTCAAGAATGACAGGACCAATTTTAACCAAACTTTGTACAGAGTATTCTTGGGTGATGGGGAGTTTAAATTGTTAAAATGAGGGGCCAAGTCCCCTTCCAAGGGCAGATAATCAAGAAAGACAAAAATAGGGTGGGGTCATTAAAAAATCTTTTTCTCAAGAACCATTGGGCCAGAAAAGCTGAAACTTATGTGGATGCATCCTGGGGTAGTGTAGATTCTAAGTTATAAAAAATAATGACCCCCAGGGGTAGGGCGGGCCACAACAGGGAATCAAAATTTAACATTGAAATATATAGGATAATCTTTTAAATATCTTCTTCTCAAGAACCATTGTGCCGGAAAAGCTGAAAATAAGAAAGAACGATTGTGCCGGAAAAGCTGAAACCTTTATGTGGAAGCATCCTTGGATAGTGTAGATTCAAAATTTGTTAAAATCATGACCCCCATGGGTAGGGGGGGCCACAATAGGGAATCCCAAGTTTTTCATAGAAATATATGGAGAAAAATCTTTAAAAATCTTCTTTTCAAGAACCATTTGGGTCAGAAAGGCTGAAACTTATGTGGAAGCATCCTTGGGTAGTGAAGAATCTTATTGTTAAGATAATGATCCATGGGGCTAGGGCGGGGCCACAAAAGGGAATCCAAATTTAACATAGAAATGCATAGAAGAAACCACCGGGCCTGGATAGCTTAAACTTATGTGGAAGCTGTCAAGCATCCTGGGGTAGTGTTGATTCTAAAATATTAAAATCAAGATGGGGTGGTGGTGGTTGTGGTGGGGGGGGGGTTAGGGGGTTACAATAGATATAAGAAGTGGGGAAATCTGGTAAAGAACTGCAGCACCAAAGTTACTCAGGTGAGCGAGGTAGCCAATGGGCCTTTTTTTTCAGTTAAGATGCCTTCGGGCTCAGTGAATATTGTACTCCTCAGATGGCTAAATCATTGTATTGACCTCAAAAAACAGCAATAATTGTTTTATTATATGATTTACTGATAAAATGATACAACTCATTACTTGTTTGCAATTACTTAAGTCGCAGCCAAGTACAAGACAGTAAATGTAAATAAACCTTACCAATCGTATCAATTTGAAATGTTTTTTTAGGTCACCTGAGTAAACTCAGTAGACCTATTGCTATCTGTTTTTGTCCGTCGTCGTCCGTCGTGCGTTGTGCGTCGTGCGTTAACATTTAAACATTTTCAGCTTCTTCTCTGAAACCACTGAACCAATTTCAACCAATTTTGGCATATAGCATCTATGGGTAAAGACGAACAAAAATTGTGAATTTCGTGGTCCCTGCCCCCCTGGGGCCTGGGGGGTGGGGCAAAAACCACTAAAATTAGTGCAATCTTTAAAAATCTTCTTCTTTACTCCCAGACATCAAGCAGTCAAACTGTTGGTATGATTGTAATCAGCATTGAGTCCTCTACCAAAATTGTGAAATTCATGGCCCCAGGGTCAGGGGTTCTGGTGTTAGGGCGGGGCTCTATTGATTATATAGTGAAAATGCATTAATTCTTTGAAAATTTTCTTCTCTGCTCCTGGGTATTAAATAAACTAATTAAGTTCATAGTTATGATGAGCAAGAGTGCCTCTACCAAAATTGTGAAATTCATGGCCCCAGGGTCAGGGGTTCTGGTGTTAGGGCGGGGCTCTATTGATTATATAGTGAAAATGCATTAATTCTTTGAAAATCTTCTTCTCTGCTCCTGGGTATTAAATAAACTAAGTAAGTTCATAGTTATGATGAGCAAGAGTGCCTCTACCAAAATTGTGAATTTTATGGCCCCAGGGTCAGGGGTTATGGTGTTAGGGTGGGGCTCTATTGATTATATAGAGAAAATGAATTAAATCTTTGAAAATCTTCTTCTCTGTACCTGAGTATTTGATAAACTTACTTAATACATATTTATGATGAGCAAGAGTGCCTCTACCAAAATTGTGAAATTTATGGCCCTAGGGTCAGCAGTTCTGGTGTTAGGGCGGGGCTCAATTGATTATATAGTGAAAATGCATTAAATCTTTGAAAATCTTCTTCTCTGCTTCTGATTATTGAATAATCTAATTAAGGACATAGTTATGATGAGCAAGAATGCTTCTACCTTAAATTGTGAATTTTATGGCCCCAGGGTCAGGGGTTATGGTGTTAGGATGTGGCTCTATAATGATTATATGATGAAAATACATTACATCTATGAAAATCTTTTTCTCTACTCCTGGGTAATAAGCAGAATGAACTATTAACATAGTTATGATGGGATTGGCTCTATTTCCAGAATTGTGAATTTCAAGGCCCCTGGGTCTGAGATACCAAAATGGGGAGGGGGGCTATACTTATATTCTGAAAAAGAATTGTTTGAAATCTGCTCCTTGGTATTAATCAAACATTTTTGATAAGCAAGTGTGCCTTTTCAAAAATTGTGCAATGTATAGACCTAGGGTCAGGGGTTCATATGTGGTGGGAGCACTCCTGATTATTGCTGAATATTACTGATTAGTTGACATACTTTTTTGTTCCCCTACCCTGCTTATCCATATCAAGTAAACAAACTAAACAATTGCCAAGTGTATAATTATGATTAGCAATGGTGCCTCTTTCAGAATTTTGAATGCCATAGCATCTAGCTTAAAACATGAACCAAATTCAATCATTTGAAAGTTGTTGCATGATGCTCAGGTGACCTATAAGGCCCATGGGCCTCTTGTTTATCAATTTTAGTTGCCATGAAAAGAAAAATAATGTCAGTCTTTTTATAGTATAGATTTTGAAAAGAAGGAGTATTATCAGGGAAAACTGACTGCCAAAAAGTAAAAATTGTTGTAAAAGTGTTGGAGGGGGTTTCCTGCATCCCCTCTTACCACACTCACCCGAAAATATATATTCGATTATGTTTTGTTCACATGAAAAAAAAGTCAGTCGTTTTTATAACTTTCCAAAACAATTTGTATCAATTTGGAATTTCTTGATCTTCTTTAGATCAATGTAGAGGAAATAAATCCTTGTATTCACTTAGATCGTCACGTGCAGGTCAATACAACATAGTATTTTTCTAACATAGTTGGATCTCAGCCAATAAGAGAGATGGAAATTATTCGATCATATAATAATACATGTACAGTATATATTATTAATTGTTCACATAGAAATACATGGTTTTGTGTAAGAAACAAGTAAATTTTTTTCTTACAAAATTTGAAGACTGTTTTGAAATAAGTGAGATATTTACAATAGAATTAATGTTCTTGAAAATTCTCAAAATAAAAAAATAAAAATCTCTAATAGAAGTCGGCAAAATTCCTATTTTAAAAAATTATCAAGATCTGAAGAAATGATAATAATAAGTTACATACGTCGACTGACTCAGAGCACTCTGCAGAGATATCGCAATTCATGCCATTGTAATGTTAATTCAGATTTATATTTCTGTTGAAATGATTGGGAAATACTTATTTTTCTTGTTCTGGCATCAATTAGAAATTCTATCTTTTTTTAAAATTCTGCTACGGTGTGTTGGCAATTGTTTCACATTTTGTCAAATTGCAATGGAATGTCATTGAATCTTTTGACTAGCATTATGCTTAAAATCTGCACCTATATTTTGCACTGGTAGAATGATTTGATAGAAAACTTAAAATGATAAACGTAAGTCCTACTCCTAGAAATATTTCATTTGCATTATATTCGTTTGAGCAGTTTCTTTGTATGGATAGGAGTTCTTATTGGCTCAAAGATAATATAAATATTTTGATTCCCCGCTGTGTTTCCTTGACATTAAAATTCATTCTGAACGAAAGATTCTGATGATTCAAGTCAGATTATTTCTATATCGTACTATAAATATATAATTTATGTATTTCTCATTGAAATTTTATAAATAATGCTGAACAAAGTCAAAATTGTAAAATTACGATGCATTAATTGATAATTTTACTTTTAATACCGGTTTACTTTAACCAAGTACATACAAGTCGCTGATTTTCAAAATCTGATTATGCTATACTGTGCAAGAAATCTATAAAATCGACTCATCAAATAGATCTGAAAGAAACAAAATTATTTTTTAAATATTTCTTACTGTTCTTTTCAGGTCACATTCAATTTGGTAAACAAGTGACCTATTGCTATCTGTTTGTGTCCGTCTTTATGAGTAGTCCGTTGTCTGTGACATATGAACATTTTCAGTTTCCTCTCTGCAACTGCTCAACAAGTTTCAACCAATTTTAACATAAAGCATTTACATGTAATGGGGAACAAAATTTGTGAAATTCAAGGTCCCTGCCCCCCTGGGCCTGAGGGATAGGGTCAAAACCATTAAAAACAATGCAATCTTAAGATGTCATAGATTTTCAAAACAGCCCTTGTGCAACTGTGCACATGATATATGAATAGCCTTTAATTCAATTATTATTTGCAGGAGAAAATGGTGTTTTTTCGTGAAATATGGAAGACTCTGGAATTAAAGGACAAATCTTTACACAGACATCTTCAATTAAAGAGGCAGTTTTCAATTGGATTCCACGACAATGAATCCATTGGACAAATAAAGCAGTCAATAGTTGATGTTGTCCAGAACTTGGATCACTGGGGAGAAGAACTTCCACGCTCGTGGGTCATGTTTGAGAAATTCTTCCAGGAAAAGAAATCCCAAAGGATAATAAAAAAAGAGTCATTGCTGGCCTTCAATGATTCATTGCCAGAGGGAATAAAGCTCCAAACAGTTGATGACATTCATGTCATGCTCCAGTTTTTTCACGACCTCAAAGAAATTTTATACTTCAACCAAAACTTACTCGGTAATGTAATTATTGTTGATGTTCAGTGGTTTGCAGATGCATTTAAAAATGTCATAACAGACAAAAACCATGCAGAAGAGGATTTATTTGAGTTTGCTTCAGACTGGGATAAATTTAATGAAACTGGAGAACTGAACGACACTTTGCTGTCAGCTATTTGGAAACTGAACAATAATGGATACCTTGAACAGAAGGAGGATATCATGTTATACATGGAGAAGCTAGGGTTATTAGCTAAGATGAATAACATGAAATGGTATGTTCCGTGTATGAACAAAAAACAATTTCCGAAAGATTGCTTCACTTCATACCCATCATCATCCATTCTTTGCTACGCATTCAATGTACTTCCGGCAGGAATATACCAGCGCCTCATAGCAAGTTGTTTGCAAATCCCTTGGAAACCTGCTTCATCCAGAGATGGGCCATTCATTTACCAGACGGCAGCAGTATTTCTATTTGAGAAACATAACATTCTGCTTGGAATGACTCCAACAGAAATTCAGTTACAGGTGTTTAATACGGAGGGAGAAGTTGATTTGTCAGCATGCCTCGCAGTCAGAAAGGAAATCGACAATATGTTGAGTATCCTTTCCAGAACATTCCAAGCAGACTTTAAATTTCAGCTAGCGTTCAAGTGCAAAGCAACGGGATTTTGTGATGACCAAGAAAGTAGTGTGATTAATGAGGCTGAGTTTTCAGGGTCAAGTTTCCAGTGTCTTTCCTGCCCAGAAGAGAAAATGCATTTGATTAACACGAGAGACATTATTAAATATTGGAAAGAGGCAAGATTAAATCTTTACTAGAGATGAATTTAGTGCAGAATAGATAAAAACTATGACTCTGCCCCTCTATAACGGGACTCGGCATTACGAAGGGCTTTTGTTTTTTGACTCTGCCACAATTTATTAAACAACGATTTTTTTAAATGAAAAGAATTATGTCAAAGAATTATTTTATCTATCCTGCACTAAATTCATTGAATCAGATGAACCTTATTTAGAAAAATATGTCTTGTCTTTCTTTTATACCCGTATATATATCGTGCAAACGATAAACAGGCTGAAATTTTAATTAAAGACATATCAGTTATAAGTTCATCTTTAAACATTTAATGACATGTTTAACATTTACATTTTAAATTCAATAGCAGCAAAAGCCAAAAAAATGTCCGCATATCTAGAAATCATTTTTTTGTATGTTTGTTTTTTTTTTGTTTTCTTTTTTTAACGGATTTCTAAATAATGTGCAGAATACTTAAAAGATACCATTTCATTAATCTTTTTTAAATACAAATTTAAAATTGTTACTGAATATATTTTCTATTTTTAAAACAGGAATACCAACTTGAGGACACAGCTCATGAAGATACAGATCTTAATCCATGTATGCAAATTTATGTTCTTAGCTACATCATTTTAAACCAAATCATTAAATACTATTACATGAGCTTACAGTATCATGATATTAGTTTGGACTGTGATGTGTGTTGAAGAGTCAAGCAACCATATTTTATGTAATGTGTAGTTGTGCTATATTGTTTAATGGTAGGAGAAAATAAAGTCTTTAATTATGATGACATGTATACCATTAAGAATATGTCACACTCATTGCATTATATTCCATTTCAGCTCTAGAACAGATTCTAAATGCAGTTTCAAGGAAAATCCGAGGTATAGGAATCAGTCTTTTGGAGGGTCTGTTTGAAGTCAATTTGGATGTTTCCCCAACACTCAGTTTTGAGGAGAAAGTATTTAGAATCCTGTACCAATGGAAATCCAAGAATGCACACATTGATCACTTGAGGGAATTAGAGAAAATTCTACAGAGAGAAGGCCAAGGACAAGCTGCGGAATACGTTAGAACATTTGATATCACAGAGGTGGCTTGCAGTGATGTGGCTAGTCCTGATCAGACCGTTTCATCAGCAGAATTCAAACTTCTATCTGAATATCTCCCAAAAGACTTTACTCATTTTGTTCGGTTTTTAGGGCTTCCTCAAAGATATATCGAACAAATGGAAGCAGATGGTTTGAAGATACAGGATAAAATATATAAATCACTTGCAAAGATACAGGAGAAATGTTGCTACATGCTTAACCGAAAGAAGGTGTGCAATGCATTGACATTTATAGACAGAAATGATGTGATGCTTGAACTTGGATGGAGATCACACAAACGAAAAAGGGACGATTGAGGTGGAAACCAAAATCAATATATATCGACTAAACATTCATTTAACAAGTCTGTAATACATGTATGTTGTTTCTTCCTTAAATATCAATTATCCATATTTGAGAAATGTTTCAAAATTGCTGTTATCTGGAGAGTAGAATTCATATCTTGTGCGGAGATTTTTTTTAATATGATGATTTTTGCTTTATTTTGAATTGTTCTTATAATTAGTGCATAAAATGTTAAAGCACATGAAATAGTTTCACATAATGTGACAATTTGTATTTTCATTTGTTTCTTCAAAATTAGTCACTTTGTTAAATAAAAAATAGAATCAGTAACTCATAATCCTCAAAAAGATGAGCTTTGTTTAAGTAGGAAAAGTTATTACATTTACATGTAACATACTCATTTATGTACGTTATCTACCTAAAATGATCTGTTTCATGATAAGAAAATTACTGGTTTATTGTTTGTTTTATTATACGGGTACATGTGTATTATAAAATTAATTCTTATGGGATTTAGTGTATATAGGATCTTTTATTATGATTTATAGTTGGATATGATTTTTATTCAAAGAGTAGTGACTCTATTGTTTATCCCTGAGCCTCGGCAAGGGGATAAAAACACACAAACAGTTACATAAAAATCACATTCTTCAACTAATCATAGTAGATACCTTTTATCTCATGTTTAAACTTTAACGAAATTGATCAGTAATACTTGCGATCTTCCAGAAATGGTTTAAATAATATAAATTTTGTCTCATCAATCAAAACTATATATTTCCATGAAAAAATACACGTATAAGCACTATAGAATGTTCTGCATGTATTAATTTTTGAATCGGTTATTATCACTTGAAGAATTTTTGTTTTCTAAAAGTAACTAGAAAATTAAAAATCATTTTGAATAAGTCTCACATATTTATAAAATTATAATAATTACTTAGATATATTTTAAGGCACCTGAATTTGATCACGATAAGTAAAAAAAAAAGACAATTAAGATTTAATGATAAATCTTTATTTAAAATATTGCTTCCTTGTTAAGGAAAAATATCTGATTGTAAAATAATACGCTAGTGAAAAAATTGCTCATTAAATTGAGACTTAAGTATCACTGAAAGATGGCGGAAAGGTCACTGAAAGACGACAGAAAGGTCACTGAAAGTCGAAGGAATGTTCACTGAAAGACAACAAGAAGGTCACTGAAAGTCGACGGAAAGGTCACTGAAAGTCGACGGAAAGGTCACTGAAAGACAACGGAAAGGTCACTGAAAGTTGATGGAAAGGTCACTGAAATTTGATGGAAAGGCCACTGAAAGTTGACGGAAATGTGTCCGCTGAATGGTGGCTGAAAGGTATCTGAAATGTGACTGAAAGCCAACTGAAAGGTCACTGAAATGTATGTGCCATTCAGTGGCTGAATGGCCACTGAAAAGTTACTGAAAGCCGCCTTTCAGTTTTAACTGAAAGGTCTTGATTCTTCCTGTGATTTCAGGAAGTTTTCAAAATTTGACTTCTGTGGGGGCAAATATATGCAACATACCGCAGATAGTTCTTTGAAACTACACTACCTGAGCATGCTTTGTCATTCTTGAGAAGAAGATTTTTAAAGAATTTTCCTATATATTTCTATGTACAACTTTGGTCGACCATTTTGGCCCCGCCCTTCCCAGGGGGTCATGATTTGAACAAACTAAAATCTACACTACCTGAGGATGTTTTCCCATAAGTTTCATCTTTCCTGGCATAGTGGTTCTTGAGAAGATTTTTTAAATATGCCCCCAAATTTTAATTAATACCCAATTATCTCCCCGTGAACGAGGGTGTGGTCCTTCATTTAAACAAACGTGAATCCCCTTCACCCAAGGATACTTTGTGGCAAGTTTGGTTGAAATTGGCCCAGCGGTTCTTGAGAAGAAGTCGAAAATGTGAAAAGTTTACAGACAGATGGACAGACAGACGGACGCCAGACAAAATGTGATCAGAAAAGCTCACTTGAGCTTTCAGCTCAGGTGAGCTAAAAATGGATTCCCTACTGTGACCCCAGTCTACCCGTGGGGGTCATGACTTTAACAATTTAGAATTTACACTACCCTGGGATGCTTCCAAACTCCAATGTACACAATGGCAATGAGGAAAAGATTTTTCCTATATATTCCTATGTAAAACTTGGTTTCCCTTTTGTGGTCCTGCTCTACGTCCTTGTGGCCCTGATTTTAACAATTTAAAATTTACACTACCCAGGATGCTTCCACATAAGTTTCAGCTTTCCTGGCATGGCCCAGTGACTCTTCGAATTCAGAAGATTTTTTAACAACTCAACACTATTTTTGACTAATCTCCCCTTGTAAGGGAACTTGGCCCTTCATTTGAACACTTGAAACTCCCCTTCACCCATGGATGCTTTTGTACCAAGTTTGGTTGAAATTGGCCCTTTGGATTTTGAGAAGAAGTCGAATATGTGTAAAGTCAGATGGACAGACAGACAGACGAAGAACAAAATGTGATCATCGGCTCAGGTGAGCTAAAAAGATCTGTGAAGTTAAGTTACAGATGAAATTAAGGACAAACGATTCTATTCATCATCCTTGCAGACATTTCTTTTTAAATTTTATCTCAGTAACTAGGTCTGGTGAGCCAAAAATACTTACAGTTTTTAAATACGACTTCATGGAATGACTGGTCCTCCATTGTTGGGTGTGTGAAAATATCTTCTCCAAGTTTTTGCAAAAACTCCCCATATTTTTCTGGCAATAACCAACAGCAAACCTCATCTTTTCTTCTCCGATAATTCCATGATCTACAGTACTCAGCTACGTTTTCTTTCTCTGCCCAAGTCAAGAAAAGTTCAGTAAAGCCAGAACTCTCTAAGAACTTCAGGAAACTGATATTTTTGAAGAGCTCATTGGAAAAACTTATCTCTGATTCACTGAGTTTCAGGATTGGTTTGTATTTTTCTAAATCTCCTAGAGCAAATGTCTTTGTGACTTCCTTGGAAAGAAATCTTTTGGCAACAGCATTATATTTGGTCATCCAGTTTACTTCTTTCATGTTTATTTTGTAGGAATCAGAAAGAAGAAGGCACATCAAAAGTGTATCTCCATCTACAAAATAAACAAGAAATATATAAAGGTAATTGACTAATTGATTGTATGTTGTTTAACATCCCATTCCAAAATATTTCACTCATGTAGAGATCACACCATATACCAGTGAATTTTTTTTAAATTTTGATCTTAACTCGGCACTCAGGGCCATTGAGCATCTCAATACTGTACATATAATTGATCTCTCTAGTACATTTATTCAATATAACTGAGAAAGGGGTTGTCATGGAAGCCTAATTAACATGTTTATCTGCTAATGTTGTCACAATGATCGATTTATAACCGATAATCAATCAGTAAGGCTGACAATTTTAGACAATCGATTATAATTGGTATATTTCAAAACAGATCTTTTTATTGTTTTCTTATTTTTATTTCAAGCCTTTGGCTTAAAAGACCTAAAGCAGCTCTTTTAATCAATGTAAATAATCCATATATCTTCCAAGTGTTGGCAAGATATTCAATATAATTTTAAACACATGTACAATTGTGTACATTTATAAGTTAAAGTAAAGGGCCTTCATCATAATAAATCTAAAAAAAAATCATCATTTGCATAATTTATGGGAGGTGTCACCGTGATTTATGAAGACTTGCTTAAGTGACCATGGGTCAAGGTCAACACACAAAATCATTGTGTCTAGCAGAAGCTTTTAGTGTTTCACGATAATATTTGGTCTGGACATAATTGTACAGACACAAAAATAAACATCTAGACAGACAAACCCACAAGGTGATCTTCAGATATACCTTTAAGTTTGTTGCAGACAAACCTACAGACAATAAGGCAGATAACTAAATGGATGGTCCACAATCGTTGATTTCTCATTTGGTGTTTGGTTATGGTCATGAAAGGTCACAGTGATAAACATTTAATTTGATAACTAAAGCAGATTGAAAGTCAATTTCTAAAAATCTATTTCATTTGTTACATATATATATAAAATTTTTAAGATTTCAAACAATTACCTTCTATTCTGTGAATGTTGTCAAACAATGTCTCTATATCTATAAGGTCATGTCTGCTGTGATCCTCAGAGCTGGTACACTCCACACACAAGGGAACACCACACGGGGTACAGAACTGGTCCAGGGGAATTCTGGGATGTTTTCTACATTTGATGTCCTCCACAGGGAGTCCTGTTCGAAATTTACAAAAAGTTTTATATTGTAAACAATCAGTCAATGCTTATCAATCTTCACTAAACAAAGGCATAATATTTTGGTACTCTTTTTTATAACAAAGTACCAATATTCATGATTTTGGAGTTTTTAGAAACAAATCTAGATATTACAATGTACCGTATATCCATTTTTTGGTTTGTTAGAAATTTCACGAAAAAGGGGTAGGTTAGCATGATTAGATTAGTTATTTTTTACGATTGACTTTTTTTGATTTAAAATGGTATTTTTTACGATTGACTTTTTTTGATTTGAAATGGTAACGTTTTTATGTCACATTTTAGCTGACATAATTTCTGTGTGTTTATATTTTGCAAATTAAAAATGGTCGCAAAATATGTGAAAAATAGATCATCGTGAAAAAACGGATATACGGTATTTACCATGTTTACCTTCATTAGAAAAACTCTATTCAATTATATGCCAAGATGTACAGAGGGAGAATATTTTTTCAATATTGTGGTGATAAAACTTCACTGATCTATGATCTAAAATGATTTTGTAATTGTATGGAAATTTATTGTTTCCAATATATTGACATATGATACATTAAAAACAATATAAAACAAGATGTGAAACACTGTGCGCTTGGCAAAAACAAAGTTGGAAAAAAGCTATTTTTAGCATATAGGTCAATGTCATCATCACAAGGTCACTGACCTTGGTATCATTTGAAAGAACTTGATTAGTAGAGTATGCATACCAAATAAGAAGTTTCTATCTCTCATGCTTCAAAAGTTGTGGTTAAGGTTCAAAAAACTATTTTTAGCATGAAAGTCACAGTCAAGGTCACATGGTCATTGACCTTGGTGTAATTTGGAAGAACTAAATTAGTGAAATATGCATACCAAATATGAAGTCCCTAACTCCTAAGTTAAAAAAGTTATAGTGAAAGTTTGAAAAAAGCTATTTTTGGCATATAGGTCACAGTCAAGGTCACAAGGTCATTGACCTTGGTGTCATTTGGAAGACCTTCATTAGTGGAGTATTCCTACCGAATATGAGGTCTCTATCTTTCATGGTTCAAAAGGTATGGCCAAGGTTAAAGTTTCCAGACAAACAGCCATTTACAAGGACACCCCACCTTATAACCCCCCCCCCAAAAATACAAAACAGTGACACTCACACAATAACTGGAGTGTAAATAAATATTAAAAGTATAAATCCAATCATTTGCTCATAAATAGTGTGTATGCAGTCTAAGTGTTCAGAAGTTTTAAATTCTAACAAACATAACTTGAACTAGAACAATCATACCTATCCAACCCCCATACCCCCCAGCCTAGTACCTCCAGCCCTCCAAGTATCAACAGAAATTAACCCTACATATTTCTGTCAGTTACCTTCAATGCTTGTATAACATTGTACAAATAAAACACTTCGGTGCATTATCAGCTAAGGGCTTCCAGTCTCTTAAATTCATTTAATTGGGATACATATGGTTACAAATGGTCAGAATAAATTCGATGATGATGCATCAGGTCTAAAACACCGATCGAAGCGAGACCCGGTTTGGTTCTTCATTTAGTCGATTTCTGAACTGCCATTATGAGTTCTTTCGTAGAGAAGTTGAGGGGGAGTATTGAAACGAGCCGTCGACTTCTCAGTAGAGAATACCTTATTGTAAGAATTCTCTTCACAACTCTTCACAAAAAATAACTGATGGAATTATTTCATTGATTCTATCCATCACAATTTTTTATTAAACATCAACATATACACATTATATACACATGCATTATTGAGTTATTCTTAATTTCAAGCGCAGGTCTCAATACCTCACTCATGAACTGTCATCGCTGCTGAGTTGAGCAAAAGGTAAACACGCAGATTTATTTCACATCGTTTTTGCGTTTAACGGGCTATGTTGTCGACAGTGAATAAAAATTTCATTTTATTAAAAGCAAGTTGAATGTAAAAATAACTATTCTGCCTGCAGTCGCCCATATTTAAAAATATTTCTGCACCATTACGGAGATGCTGTGGAATGGTAATCCTCTACAGAAAACATCAGATTTAAAATAATGGGAGCTGAGGGCTACATTATTGCTGCTAAATTAGAATATGTTCAATCATGGCTTTACTGCCCTGATTTATTTTTCCTATATATTCCTTTGCTATTCTTAAGAAGAAGATTTTTAAAGAATTTTCCTACATATATAAAAGATTTGTAAAGAATTTTCCTTTATATTTCTATGTAAAACTTTTATCTGCCATTTTGGACCCACCCTTCCCATGGGGCCATGATTTGAACCACGTTTAAAACTTCACTACTTAAGGTAGTTCTATACTCGGCACTAAATGGGCTCAATCTTTAAAAATCTGCTTTTATAAGATAGACATACATCCCAGCAATGGATAGACACAAGAAAAATTATATGTCAACATGTTCACTTTTCCGCTATAGCCTATCGGAGTATATACCCCGAAATGTAAAATACTGAAATTTTACCTATCTTAGATTTTGTTGTATATAAATTAATTTAAGTCTAAATATTCAACTTTAATACCCAAAATAGAGTAGAAACATGTTATTAAACAATAAAATATCATTGTTTTGCATGAATTATTATAAATAGATGCACTTTGTTAGGCTATTGTATCAAAATTTAATGTGAGAAAATATGCTTCCCTGGACAATCTCGGTCATTAAAAAACAATTATGGACTCAAACTTCGTAAATTTGCAATATACCCCCCCTAAACTCCAATGCAGACAATGCAGACCTCGTCGTCGTACCCGGCAGGTAAACAATAAAATATCATTGTTTTGCATGAATTATTATAAATAGATGCACTTTGTTAGGCTATTGTATCAAAATTTAATGTGAGAAAATATGCTTCCCTGGACAATCTCGGTCATTAAAAAACAATTATGGACTCAAACTTCGTAAATTTGCAATACACCCCCCCCCCTAAACTCCAATGCAGACAATGCAGACCTCGTCGTCGTACCCGGCAGGAATGATAGAACAACAGGAGAACCAGTCCGCAAACCTCAGTGTATCCTGGACTACAACAAGCATATGGGTGCTGTTGACCGATATGATCAGATGATCGTATATCCAGCTTTCAAAAGGAGAACAATCAAATGGTGGAAGAAAGTGTTCTTTCACCTGCTGATGATGTCGGTGTTGAATGCCTACCTCCTGTACAAAGAACACTGTAAGAAATACCAGAGAAAGCCTGTACTTCACAGAGTATTCAGACGGGAAGTTGTAAAGCAAATGATAGCCGAAACCAGTCCTCAGGCTGCAGTCTTACGGGGAGCTGTAAATCCCAGGGATATGGAGAGGCTTACAGCACGCCACTTCCTGACCTAAATTCAGTCTTCGCCAAATCTTTTTTACAGCTCATGCCCTTCGGGCAGGTGTGATAACCAATTACGCAAGCCCAAACAAATATTTACATGCCCAGAATTTTATCAAGTTATTTTATTCTTATTTGCCTTTTCATGCAAAGGAAATAATCTGAAAATCCATTCTGTCAATTTCTTGTCCCGCCATTTGTTTTCAACCTGTACACTTTTTGTGTCTCTTTTGCAGAAGAGTTCCTTGGAAATCTCGGTAAAATAAGATTTCGGTAAAGTTTTTTTTTTTTTTTTACATCACTTAGATGGAAAATCAAATACTTTAAAGTACATTTAATGTTATTGGTCTTATATATTTTAATTATACCGAGGCTTATGCCTTAGAATTAACATGCCCTTCGGGCTTGTAAGTGTACAATTTCCATATGCCCGCTTCCAATTTTACCAGGTCTCGGGCATCGGACTCCCGGGATTTGTCGAGGACTGAAAATTGAGCCAAAGGAAGGACAGAAAAGCAAACCTCTGAGAACCTGCCCTGTTTTTCAAGCTTAAAAGTTCATTTAAACATTACAAATCAAAAGCAGAGAAACACAGACCTCTAAAGCATCGAAAGTGCGATCAGGTGCCATGGAGGAGTGAACATCCCCTATTAAAAGTTTACGTACACCGTGTACTCCTTGTCATGACAAAAAAAAAATCCCAAGAAAATCAGTCACAATTCAGTGGGAAAATAATGGCCTAACAATTTAAAAGAAAAATCTTAGTCAGCATTTGACTTCTTGATAGATTGTATTTGTATACAAGGTCATTATATCGTCAATAGAACTTGCGACATGACGACTTTAAACGAGATTGCGGATATTCTTATTTCATCACCGTGTTTGTCGAAAGGTTGTCCCTTTTTAGATATTGCACGTACGTTGATAACATGCTCTTGTGTATCACATCAACTGCACTAGACACATAAATTCCATATGCAGGAAATAAGGGTATTAATACTGAAAGCAAGAGACAAATTTCTAGTGAAATATTTTTCGTAAGACTGAAAACCCCCCATCCCTAATATCTTTAATCTTTAAAGATTAAAAAAATGAACATAAACAATATGCAATTAATGAAAGTAATATTTAAGTTTTTGATGGGATTTATGATCGAATCTTTCTACTGTTTTCATGGTAAAAAAAAACGACTGCATGTAAACATTAATTCTTGTGATAACTCTTTTCCCCTCTTTATTTTTGCATTGTCTTTATATGGTAGGGCTAATTTCTGTAAGAAATCTTTTGAAAGATATCCTCAATGATTATAGGGGCCTGATAGATGTTTGTCATTTAGTGTTTATGAAAAAATGTTGCTAAAGAAGGTAAAACTCTTTGAAAAATTAGCTATTGGTGTTGTCTACCGAAATGTATACCTCAAGAATGCTGTCCACACAAATTTAACTTAAGTTTTGTCATTTTAAAAATATATCACATGTATATAATTTTGTAAGGCTACATGCACTAATCATGAATACAGTTTATATGATAAAAATCTTTAACGAACCTGATTTCTGTACATTTATAAATATGTAAAAATGAACACGAAGGGCTCTATCATTTCAATGTGCCCTCTTTCTGAAATACGTATTTACTATTTTTTCATTTTTAAAAATATATTTTATTTAGTATGCAACATTATCTAATATATATATAAGTTTAATACCGTAGCTCTCGGGGGAAAATACTTCTTTAGTCGAAGGCTCTTTATCTGTTAATAGAGATTTTAACTGATTGACATCATACTCACTAATCACGAAATCATTCCCACTGAAACACATAAAATAAAGGAAATGGATAAAATGGAAAGTAAAATTATATTTACCTCGGGGATTTTTTATGCATAAAATAATAGTTTTGACATTTATTTCTGTTGAAATTATTATCACCATTGATTGATAAAAATAGATGTTAAAAACTTTCGTTCTTCATACTTTCATTTCAAACATCTGGTTTAAAGCGATCGTAAATAAAATCGCACAATTTATTCAAATTTCTTTTTTCGCACAAATGTTCATTGACTTTCAACCACATGTTGACCCTGAAAATGTATAAAATTGAATTTTGCATAAGTTCAATTTATAGTACTTTTTGTGTTTGTAAATTCTATGTCTCGCTGAGTATTTTGAACAAATTCTCTTGATTACCTGAAAAATCAGTATGAAATGATACGTATAACTACAATTACTGATCTTTTGAAATAATTGTTTAGACATTTGTACACGCTGTCGTTTTCACTCATTTTTCAAAATATAGAGTGACCTTTGAGTACTAACCTTTTTTTCCGTCAAACGTTTCTTAAAAACAGTATATAAAGTACTCCCGAAATGATGTCTATCAAATTTGCTTATGTCTTAATGTAAATCATACATCATCAAATATTATTTGTTGAAATTTGGCAGACAGTACATAAGTTGTTATAATTTTTTTGTTAGCAAGGACGGTACCCATTTTTATTCCCATTATATAATTTTTATTAACATTTTGCAACATTTAATACTTCTCTTTGAAATTGTTTGTGTAAAAATATACCACATTCCTTTTTAAAAGTTTAAAATATTTTCTATATAATGTTTATTATAAAGTTATAAGGAGAATTAAATTTGGTCTTAAGTCGTAAGTCCTTTTGTAAAACAGGTCCCAGGACATTATTTATTGAACAGCCCTCGTAAAACCATATAACGCTTTACCTCTATGTTGAGTAGCTAGCGCCAGGTGGGTCCCCTTAAACTGTCAAATCCACTACTGTACAGTATACGTTATGTACATTTGATTGAAATTTTTAAGATGAGAGATCATTTCTGAAAAAATCTTTACAGAATGCTTAAATGGCTCTCTTTGTGCTAAATGAAAATGATTTTGAACATTGAAAATTTTTTATTGCATAAAAGTGTAAATAATGGGCTTATCCAATTCATTTTAAACGAAAGGTACAGATGAAATAAATCACTTCTTGAACTATGCATGTATTTAGTAGACTTAAGCATTATATGGGGGTGAATTCTCAATTCATTGATGACTTGTTTTAACTGCTCTGTCACATTTATGTAACCCAAGTTGAGAAAATCATAACAAAACTATTCCTTTGATCTCTATTAATATATTCAAGATGATGCTAAGGCGCAGTTATATGTTACGCAAATAATCGAAAGGTATATTCATGTGTACGTCATCTACATTGAATACATACTGCAACAGCATACCTGGTATAATTATATAGTCCAACATTTAATTTATAACCATCATTAATTAGAAAAGCTTCATTGCTATTCATTTTTCCTATTTTGTCGTGTACTAGTTGGTTCGGATAAAAATGTTTTTCTTAAAGATATACCCATCTTGACCTATGCATGTGCAAAAAATGTATGATTTTGTCCCTAAATTGAAGTTCAGGTTATATCTGAGTTCAAATACATTTACGTGCTTTTACATAATGATCATATTTGAACATGTAATATCTGAACTATCATTCAAAAACATGCATTATAGATGAGTTGACATCTTATTTTTCTTGAAATACTTTTTTGATTATTTTTAATTAGAAATTGAATCGCATAATGTCATTGTGTATTATTATTTCCATTTCTTTAATCATTCAAGCATATTATATTAGAGTTCGTAATACATTTGTCTTCCGAATCTCTGTAAAATTGTAAGCTATATTCACCGATGGACCTTGAAGCATACTACTTTGTTAAATCGGTTACGTTTTTGTCATTTTTTTAGTTACTTCAGTGTCGATTGTTTGGACAGGGGAAGGGGGCAAACCTAAACATGCTAAAAGAGATGTAGATGTACAGTATAGACTCACAAGAAAAAATGACTAAAATTCATCATAATCTTCATAAGGATAGACATTGATCAATACACAGATTTTTTTCTAAAGTTTTAAAACAAATATTGTTTTAAACAAAGCATACCGTTAATATTAATAACGAATTGGACCAAAGACTTCAAACAATTAAGCCATGTACATGACATAACCCTGTGAAATTGACCGTACAATCTCGTCTGTATAATGTGTGTTGCATCAAAGAATCATTTAGCACACAAAAGTTCCAGTCTGAAGGCATCTTAAAAACACATCTGCTAACTACCTCGATGCAAAAGGGTAAATCACAGTTCTTGAACATGGTTAGCTACTACTCCAGCATGCTAGAGGTTCACGGCGAGATACTTTTGACTTGGCGCCGCGTAACCTCTAGCATCCATTGTAAAAATTCTCGCCGCTGAAACCCCAAGTGGAAATAAATTATTTTATTAAGAAATAAGGCTTTGTATTTTAACGAATGGTACGAAATAATAAAATACTCAATATTTACGATAAAACTTACGCATAAAACACTGTTAACCTCTCGTATTAGCAATAAATCCATTATTTTTTAAATCGAAGCAGAAATTGAAACAAGTCGTCTGGGATAGAAAATGGCCTTCGGATGTAAGAGTCCGAGGTATTTAAGGAGCGAAGGGACGTTAACCGAGGCTCTTACTTGTAGGAGTAGGTTAGCTACATGTAACCGTAAATAAATCGGAGGGGTAAATGATTAAAATGATAAGTACTCGTACATCATATTCTGCTTAAAGAGATCAAAGCCATGGAAGTCATGTTATGATATTTCTTGTTTAATTTTATATAGACACTGAGCTCACATACAATGCAGACGATCCACTTAGTTTCAAACTGTTCTGCGTAAAATAACACGACAAACAATTTACAAAATGCGCAGTAAATCCCATTAAAAAGTAGGAGAGCTCAAGGTTCTGAATTATTTTCTCAATAAATTTACATAATGTTGATCCATCATTTCCCAAGGCTTGTCAATGCATTTTGCCAATCTGGAGTTATGTGAGTCGATTTATTTCCAACACCAGTATTACACCACACTATTTAGATTAGTTCATAATGTTCGAGCTCACTTTTAATTCAATTGTTTTTTTGTTTTTTTTTTCAAATATACCTGCCGGTAGGAATACACGGTGGTTGGATGACAATAACTCTCTCTCTCTTTCCTCTCTCTCTCTCTCTCTCTCTCTCTCTCTCTCTCTCTCTCAGGACCTGTCACGAATCGGTTAACTATAGGGCCTATTCAATGTAAACTTATAATTTTCATCGGGTTAGGCATCGTCGCAAACCACGGCCAAAATGTACGATCCTCTCCCATTCTGGAGAGAGCTATATGCGGAGTCCGGACCGTGGCTTGAGACGATGCGGGTTAGGCTAAACATATATATGCAAACACTCGGAATGCTTCGGTATATTACATGTTGGTGTACACAGATGACGTCGTGTGGATAGCGTCATCATCAACCATGTGGCGACCAGTGTCTAGTTTGTCCTTGTGTGTATTAGTTGCATTTATTTGTGTAATTTATTTAATTACAAGTGGTAAGTAGAATCTACCAGAGCGAAATATCATCCTTTCAATAATATTTCTTTCATTCAGGTTTCCTATTCTATATTGCTCGCCATCGTTAGGCCCTACTTCGACATGGTAACGTAGGGTCTACATCTATAACATACAAAAGAACATAAATGAAAGCATATAAGGCCACCAAGTGGCGGGTTTTTAAAAAAAAATGTTAAAGTTGGTGTAAATCGCAGAACCTTTTGCCTAAAAAAAAAAAAAAACAAGCTTATTCAGAGAATTCGTGTCCCCCGCTCAGGGAAAAAGTCGGATCCCCCTGACTGAATTTGTAGAATTATTAAATGTATACATTAAGTACATGTATGTCAATATGTATATGTTTATTCACCAATCAAGGGCCCACGGGGGGCATAAACAAACTATTACAATATGATAACATTAATTACAATTCTATATTATAGATGTATAATGTAACATGACTAGTGATTAGGTTTGACATTGAGAAGTGCATCACCACACTGGATCAAAAGCATAGAAAACCATAGGATGATAAAAAGAAAACACAATTAAATAAAAATGATAGATATAAGGTAATTAAAAAAGATATTCTTGTAGTATAATGACAGTATAATGACAGTACTTTGATATATAACTAATGCATCTTGAATACAAAGGGCACCAGGGGATGATACCTCTACACAGCCAGACTGGCAAACCTGTACCCTAAATATTGAAGATGGTCATTCAAAAAAAAAAATAAATAAATAAATAAATAAAAAAAAATGAAATAAAATAAAAAATAAAATAAAAAATGTTTAAGTATTATCAGAAATAGTAGTTTCAATTAATAAGTACTTAGCATATAATTAAAAACTTGATGCAAACTAATCTCCTGGAGTTAGTTCAATTGATATTTAACATTGTAATCTGAATATATGCATACCCACATACACAAACACACACTTATTGTTACACATATCCATGCATACAAAAATAATAACTGACATACAAATATATGTATATATATAAACAAATGGTACTATCATGTATAAATGTAAATCTGTGATCTTGAAGGTAGCATACAATTGGTGTACAAAGAAAAGGTAACTTGAATACAGAGGGTACAAGGGGACGATGCCTCTGCACAGTCGATTATACTGGCAAACCCGTACTCTAAGTATTCAAGACACCCATTCTGACTGATTCTGTACATTTTAGAAGGTAATGGGGGGGACACATTTAATTTACAAATAAAAATAAAAAAAATAAAAAATGAAAAAAAAACAAAAACTTTTCATAGGTTTACTAATACTTTTCATACTTCAGCTCTCATAAACATTTTACTGACTTGAATCAGTATTTGCACATCCTCATTAGTCATGAGCCAATTTAACTTATTATCACTGTCCAGGTTGTGGAAATTCTTACATGATTTGTTTAATAATTCATACAAGACTTTTCTTTCATCCTTAATGTAATATGCATATAAAGATTTGATTGCTTATTCTTTATTATGTGTATAGAAGATTCTTTTTATATGGAATATTTATCACACTGTAATGATGATTTTATAACCTCATAAATTTTTCATTTCACATGCTGAATACTATCATTTAGTAAAAAACAAGAGATGTTTGTAAAACACCTATGCCCCCCTGCCCCCAAATTGGAATTTTTCCAAGTCCAAGGGACAAAACTCTGCCAAAAATGGCACGATTGTATCCAAAACAGAACTTGACCTAGATATTCATCTGATAAATCTGTATACTAAATTTCATCTCAGCATGTGCAACGGTTGTGAAGAAAATGAACGGAAACTGCAAATAATTGGAATTTTTCTAAGTCCAAGGGGCATAACTCTGTCAAAAATGGTGCAATCATACCTAAAACAGAACTTGACCTAATTATTAATGTGATATATCTGTATACAAAATTTCATTTCAGTATGTGCAACGGTTGCAAAGAAAATGAACGGAAACTGCAATTAATTGAAATTTCTCTAAGTCCAAGGGGCATAACTCTGTGAAAAATGGTGCGATCGTACCCAAAACAGAACTTGACCTTGATATTCATCTGATAAATCTGTATACTAAATTTCATCTCAGTATGTGCAACAGTTGCAAAGAAAATGAACGGAAACTGCAAATAATTGGAATTTTCTAAGTCCAAGGGGCATAACTCTGTGAAAAATGGTGCGATCGTACCCAAAACAGAACTTGACCTTGATATTCATCTGATAAATCTGTATACTAAATTCCATTTCAGTATGTGCAACGGTTGCAAAGAAAATGAACGGAAACTAAGTGGACCGACAGACCGACAGACAGCAGCAAAGCAATATGCCCTCCCTTCTTCGAAGGGGGGCATAAAAAAGAAAAGTATTTTTAAAAAAAGGATCGACCGAGATTCGATCCCGGGACCTCTCACATGCGAAGCGAGAGACATACCACTAGCCACGGAATCGCTTAACATAGAGTCAAGTACATGCAGAAATGAAGTCACATACATGTATATATTCATGTTCGGTATTCTCAAAATTTTACACAATCCATGGTGTTTGATTTATTTAGCCTACATTAAACAGTTCTAATAGACGTAATAAGAACATAAAGTCCGCCGAGAACCTGCAATAACTTTCCTCATGCCCCTGTGCTAAAAAAGCGACATGTAATACTATAAATACTACTAAAACAAACGGGGCGGGGCACTTTGAGAGGGGTGAGAGAGGTCCTAGGGTGTTTTGGTATAAAATTACATTGCATTAGCTCAAAATCTTCTTGAAATATCGCCCGGAAATGATAGTGTTACACACAGAGAGAATGTATAAATTTACGACCTTGAACTTTGACCTTTTGACCAAAAAATCAATAGGGGTCTTTATTAGGCCACAGGGAGTTGTTATGAAAAATTTCATTGCAATCGCTCAAATGGTTCTAGAGATATCGTGTGGAAACGAAAGTGTTATAACAGACAGAATTTGCTTATTTATGACCTTGACCTTTGACCTTTTGACCTCAAAATCAATAGGGTTCTTCTTTAATCTATAGGGTTTGCTGTGCTAAATTTCATTGCAAAAGCTCAAAGGGTTCTCGAGATATCGTGTGGAAACGAAAGCGTTACAGACAGACAGAAAGACGGACTGAGGGACGGACAAACCCAAATTAATATCCCCCACTTTTCAAGCGGGGGACAAAAAAACATACAGAGTAGACCTCATTTTTACCCTACAAAAATCTCTAGAATCAAAGAGATTTCCTGGGCCTCCAACCGGGGTTTGGCCATTGATTAATTAGGTCCTTAAGGCGGTCTTTTCCTACTTTTAGGCCCCCCTTTCCCAAACTTCAATTCCTGGATTCGTGCCTGAGCCTGATAATTTGTAGGCCGTGTTCTAAGTTTTTATTCCATTATAGGCTACAAATGCCAACTTTTTAAGACCCTTGTGATACTTACATAAACTTCTAATCACGTAAAGTTGCAAAGAATAAAAAAAAATGCTGCATGAAAAGTATTCAATTCAAACTTTTTGTTTATGCTTTTTTTAATTTGAATAATAATTTTTGGAGTTATCCATCCTGGATGAGGATCGGATATCCTTGATTATTGCTGTCCTCTCCTCACTCAGAATTCTTCGGGCTTCATGTTTGAGAACAACGAAACATTAGATGATGAACAAAGCATTGAATCACATAACCCATAGTGATCGAACTTAATTCAGTGATGGTTCTCATTGTGATATTTTACTACTGTTTCAGAGACACTGGAGGTGACAAATTCGTTGATGACAATTTTTATTTAGTATTTACTTTATTGAACTTGTTTGATCAAATAACTCAAAGCTCTAGATTCTTAACAATGGCTCCCATAGATAAAAATAAATAAACAAGAATTCTCGTAATATGAGTTGTTCTTGGTACAGCTGGGTCTACCTTTAATGAACAACATGATTTATTTTCTTAGTAAATAGACCTAACTCCAGATGATACTTAGAACGCGATTCCGTCTTTACTTCGTGTGTTTAAGCGTTTATAATTACTTAGTAGTCCAATGATTTGAGGACAATGTATAAGTGAAACATTCACCACTTTCTTATAACTGTATACAAATGTTTCACATAAATATATTTTAACTCTTCGTTGAAGACTAAATATTTAAAGAAAAAGCAGCCAATTTTTTACTCGTATCTTTTTATTTCAATTTTGTTTTAGGTAATGCCATTTCCTGTCACATTTGCAACTCCAACGCCAACAGAACATGCAGTAAGAATTTGATGGCAAACTTCAGCATGGTGTGCGCCTCCAACGCCATAGGCTGCAGAAAAGTCCTCACCGAGGATCAAATCTACGGTAACATTAAAATCGATAAAGTCATTGCAGCCATACAATCCAATTCCTGTGATGAAAGCAATGATTGATCACCTATTCCCAAACGCCCAACACAAAGTATAAAATGTATTTAATACATTAAAGTCCCCTTAATGTAAGATCTAAAGCAGCCTTTCGTCAGTAAGTGGTGGCGTCTAAGTAGTTCTATGTAAATTTCTGGAAGGGACAAAACAAGATACAAATATCAAGGTCTCTAGGCAATGAAAATTTTATATGTGATTTGGTCATAACTCGACAACTCTCCTCTGCAATTATGTTGTTGACCATGACCTGACTGTGTGTCATGACCTTCATAACCCCAGTATCATGAATCAAGCTTGGGAGTTATGTAAAAAATGTTATCATTTACTGAAACTAGCTATGACTTAAACATAAGTGAGGTCAAGGTAATAAAAACGATGTTTAAAATTGGATAGGAAGAAAATGAAAAAGCACATCTTTTGACAAGACAAAACAATAAATCTTTTTTTTTTTAGGTTTTCTAGTTGTGAGGAGTTGCTATAACAACACATATACCAATCACACAACGCTGTTTGGACAGTTTACTCGGGACAGCTGCACTGAGTCTTATAATTCTGAGGAATGCATCTGTAAGACGGACAACTGTAATGGCGCCACGTTCCCATGGCAACAACCAGGAACACTTTTGACACTAATCGCTGCAAATTTCTTATCAAAGCTCATATAGAAGATTATGTAAAATGAATCATTGATATCTTTTGAAAAATCCAATTAAAAAGCTGGTTCAATTTCGGAAATTTTAATTTTTTTTTTTAATGAATTAGAATCTGGCAAATTGAATATACTCCGGTATATACATTCTGCTTCTTAATCTTTATGCAAACTTTCGACTATCAACTACAGCGTTTGTCTGCTTCCGTGTTAGCTGCAGATCTGTAGCGTTATGGTTTTATATATTTGTCTTTGACCATAACGCTACAGACCACGTAGTGCAAAAAAAGTGCAATTTACGTCGCAATATTTTTTGCGCTCTTTTGGGGAGAATTCCTCCACTTTCTAGCATTGGTTGTCGTCCGCGTGGCGCAGTGGTTAGAGCGTCTGCTCTAGAGTCGCGAAGTAAGGAGTCAATCCTTACGTCGCGGGTTCGAATCCCACTGTGGGACGTGGAGACCGGTCCTTCGGATGAGACCGTATAAACCGAGGTCCCGTGTCGCAGTATGTGCTGGCACGAAAAAGATCCCTCCCTGCTCAATGGCCCTGAGTGCCGAGAATAGGACAAAATTTGCAGCTCTCCACCGGCAAGTGGTGGCGTCTCCATATGAGTGAAAAATTCTCGAGAGGGACGTTAATCAATTTACAATCTAGCATTGGTCAATCAACTACCTTTCAACTCCTAATTCTAGACACATTACTTAACTAATCTGTGTATTTTATCCATCTCTCAACCCTTTATAGTCGTCAGTACAAATGATAAACTCGCTTGTTAGATAACTGAAAATTCAATTCAAGCGAGTTTATTGCCTGTAGAGCAACTATTAATGGTTGGGAGGTGAATAAACTATATATATTGGCTACAAAATGTGTCTAGAATTAGGAGTTGAAAGGTTGCTGATTGACCAATGCTAGAAAGTGGAGAAATTCTCCCCAAACGAGCGCAAAAAATATTCCGCCGTAAATTGCACCTTTTTTGCACTACGGGATATGTAGCGTTATGGTCAAAGACAAATATATAAAACCCTAACGCTACAGATCTGCAGTTACTTCCGTGTAGGACCTTTTTTTTTTTACATTTCGATGTGAAAAACTCAATGAATCCATTTGTTTAATTCATCTCTTGTCTGTGATTTCTTTCTGCTAAAATTCTAAGCTATGATGGCAGTGGGTCTCGTCACTATTTCATGTTCATGTACCCCTAATGGCTGTACACAAAATATCAAAGGGATTCTATGGGGAGGGGGGGGGGGATTTGTTGCACTGATGATACTAGGAAGAAATCCTGTGAAAATATGTTGCTTTTCCTTGTGTAATACATGTATTCGAATTGTAAATGGTATTTTAGACTCCAAAATTCCCTTCCTTATTTTTTAAATGTTAAACCATACATACAAACATTATTAGTATATAATGCATTTATTAGTTTTTCCTCGATTTTTGAAAACAGAAATTCCAATACTACAGTACATGAATTAAGAGCCATTCTCTGTAATGATTTGAAATTTTATATAGGAGCTGTGGCACGCATAGTCCCAGAATTTCTCCAAACTCTCTATGATAAAATTCATTGATACCCTAAACTGAAATCAGGCAAAAATTGGTTGCTATGTTTTATAGTTACCATGGCAACATGTCTTAAAGTTCGAAAAATGGCATTTTTTAACATGTTTAGAGCCCAATAGTGAACATTTGCGGCAAAGCAAACAATTGACAATGACTGTTTCCAAAAGTTGAAAGTCAGATGTCTCAAATGCATAATAAACATTTTTGGTAAATCAACTATTACATACGTTACTATGGTAACAAAGTATTCAAAAGTAAAAAAAATATTCATTGAATTTTATAAAGTCATATACGTAAAAATAAAAAGTAATTATTATAGGATGAAATGTGACCAAATAATAGAAAAAAGAGCCTTGAAACATATACCAAGAACAAAATATGATATTTCATTTTGGTTGGCAATGGTTGCCAAGGTTTTTATACCACAGAGAGCCTTCAAAGTAACACTCTGTATGTTTAAATCTGATCCTATCTTTTAAAAAAAGCACATTTCCTCATAACTAATGATCAATTTTATAAGATGTTGGTGTGCTCCAAGTTTTCCCATTTGAAATAAAATAGATTAGATTCTTTGAATAGAGCGTTGCTATGGAAATAAGCAGAAAATATATGCTTAAAAACCTGAAAAATATTTTCTTTCCTTAGATACGTACCCTTAAAAGTAGATTCCCAAAACTTTTATGATTGATATTTATTAACAGCTAACTTGACTTTTAATATTGACTATCATCCAATATCTAAGTGGATGCAAGAAGTTGGCACACAGGGTTTAATATTGATATAAAGTTCACAAAATCGAACATTTTCCCTTCTTGGTAACCATAGCAACAGTGTTGTTTTATTTATCAAATTTTATCAATATATGATATTCAACTTCAGTTCTAACAGATAAGTACTATTCAAGCTGAGTCCCTTAATTTGTTTCCTGATTAAATGGCAATTTAATTCTTAATGCATCGAAAAATAATTCACTTTTAAGCACTGGTACTTTGTTTCCATGACAACACTGCAAAATAGCAATTATACCCAATTTTTCTTATGGTTTTGGTGTTGCAAGGTCCTAAGTATGCATATTTGCCAGTCTTGAATTTTCATGTTTTTCCTCAAGACAGTAGCATAAATCCAGTCTTAGTTACTGGTTTTGCTTGGTTACACTGTGTTGCCATGGCAATAATAAAAGTTATTTATAGAATAATATTGCTTATACTTATATACTTAAGGTCAAACATTTTCATTGTTTTTCTTAAGTCGTTGATTGAGTTTGAGCAGGTAACACCTACCATTAGTGAATACGGAGTGTTTTTTAGCATATTTCAGCATTTTAAATGTATTCCAAATATACCCTTGGTTACCACTTACTTAGAGATATATTCTAAACAGTTTCTTTACAGTATAAGTGACATCAAGGTGTCATGTTTTTGTGAGAATGGTTTGTTTGCTTTTTCTAGTGTTTATTAAGCCACAGTCAAGATTTAAAGTGGCTGAAAATCTCGATTTTTCAAACTTTTCCGACTGTTGCCATAGCAACCGAGATACATAGCAACGAAATTTTGTTTGATATTTGTTTTCTGGTGTCAAGTACTAAGCATGGGTGAAGTTTCATTAAAATCGGTGACCATGCGTGGCAACGAAGTTTAAGTGGTTACAGAGAATGGCTATTAATTGTCAGTGTATGGTTTGTAGTTGAGCATTAAACTACTTGCCAGTATAATATCTTATGAATCAAACTACATTGTATTTCCTTGATGCATTCTCTAAACATGTTTAATAGTTAATACCCATTTCGATCTAAATCTACGAAAGTGCGGCAAATCTTCGGAGAAGCTAAAGAAAAACGGTGTTGAGAGAAAATTAATTAGGTTGTTCCGTATACGTATTTCATTGACCGTTCCCCGTGTTCCCATGCACACATACAGACACACTGGACTACATACCCTCACACACACTATGAGCAATGTCCAATGTATTAGGAAATTATATGTTAAAAGAAGTATATGTGACAAAGCTATGCCGATATTAACCTACAGAAGAATTAACATAAACCATCATATTACACAGGTTGCATTAGTGGTTGATACCACAGACCTGAAGACGCCCTATTTATCGGAAGTTCGTTGTTTTTACGAGATTTGACCGCTATTTGACACCCCATTGACATGTATCATTTACTAAATGCTCCCTCCTTCTCTCGCTTCGATCTCTATAATATTCCCAATTAACATTTATCAATCACAATAAATCGCACATATTTAACAGCAGAATAATTTATGTAACTTGAAAAAATAAAACAAAATGCTACGAAAAAATGCATTTTTGGTGAACAGCTGGCAATATACTCTAGCTCTTGACAATTACGAATGAGGATGTTTTTATATTATGTGACAATTTGTCATCAAATACTACAAATACCATAAAACAACGAGAGGTGGAGACCCTATCCCAGTCATGGCGTCGTAATAAACTTTTTTTTTCCCGCGTGTGTCTTACTCACTCGCACTCCCACGCCCGCTCCAATATATTCCTCAATCTGTGTGTAACTCGCAGTGAACGAAAAATGGCCGGTGGAAACGCCCCAGCAGCCTCTAAGGTGGCCTCGGTCTTCATCGGACTCGGGTTTCTACTGTTTGTCGTGGGATTTGGTGCTCCTTATTGGGAGGAGTTCGTATTGGGGGGACACGGTGGTTTGTGGCAGCGGTGTGGAGCATTTTTGGGACTCGATGGCTGCAAATATTACACTGATCTAGATGATGTGGGGAAGGACACTTATCGTAAGTTTTTTTTTAATTTCGCTTATCTCAGATCAATGCAGATGTTTACATTAAAACACAAAAATTTATAAGTAAATCAAAATTTGATAAATATTTAAAAGCGTGCAGCATGTATGCAACAATGTGAGTGAGATCAATAAAAAGAATGTGTTCAACTACATGCAGCATTGATGCTGGACTGAACTTCAGAAGGAAACATACTGATCAATTATCCAGTCTTAACTGTGGACTTTACAGCGTTTTTCATTCATTTTAAAAGTGTTAAAAATCTAACTGGCTGCTCGAAACACACTATAGTATACATGATGATGGAAGATTTAGGATGCCAAAGTTTAATACGTTAACTCCCCCCTCCCTATATGCAAAAATTAAATGAAAGCGATTTGGGTCTTGCTAGAAATAAATTGTATGAAATATGGCCGCGATTAGGGCGTTGGCGTCTTAATAACATTTCACTGTCCGAGCATGTAAACAAAAACATTCACACAGGAAGAATGTGCTACACATTACCGTACACACAGATTTTTACTGGAGTAATGAGTTAAGCAAATGCGAAGGTTAACCTCGGAGAGAATAGCTAGGTGTCTGTTTAAAACGAAGAAATTACGGAGGCGCCACTGAAAAAAAAAATCATAGAACCAATGGGCAAGAAATAGAAAAAAAATTGTTAAAAAATTCTCTCATTCATTCATTCGAACCATGGGTCCATTTCCATAATTAAATTTTGGAGACAAATTCGTTAGTATTAAAGTAACCTTGTGAAAGGTTTATAGACAAGTAAAATCCTTCTTCAATATATTAAGTTATGTACACAAATATTTGATTAATTTACAATTTTCAATGGCCAGTGATTATACATATGTCTTTGAGACCTCTCTCTCTCTCTCTCTCTCTCTCTCTCTCTCTCTCTCTCGCCCTTTCTCTCTAACACGAGGTTTGTACGTATTATTCATCAAATACAAGTACTCGAGTGTTGTTCAAGATGAAACGAATTCTGCTCTCAACTTAAGCATGCCAGGGATTGTCTTAAGTATATGACAATTTATAATATGATCATATACAACTTCTTTATATGACTAATAAATAGGTCGACACACATGCGATGTTCCAGAAAATTCAGCATAAAAGCAAATACTATGCAATTGGTTTAACCACATGGTTATGAATTAAGAAACATCAATACTGAATCAAATCAGCCCAAGGCTAAATGAATTATGGGATAAAAATATGCCGTTCCTCTGTCTAACTGCTCTTACTACAATTTTTATTACAGATACACATCATAGGGAACACATAGGGACATCGCGAAACTGTGTGAATTTTTGCACACTGAAAATAAAATAAGATTTGCCTGATAGATAACAATGTAAATGAACTTGAATAAATCTCTAGTAAATGTATGCATGTAATACTTAAAAATATTTTTTATATATGGAAGATTTTTTACTAACATGGACACTATCCCCTCGCAAAATACCATATCATTCTATAAATCTTTAAATTAAGGTTCATAAACCCTCTGTTCACTCATATGAAATGTTGCTTGAACCTTAATGATTTTCCAAGAGAAGTGTATTTTATAAGCACAATACTGACAATTATAGCATAGCTTGCGGGGCAAAATTGGACAAAAAAGACACTTCAACTTTGCAAATGTTTAAGGCAGCATTCAACAGCAATCCCGATGCAAATTACGGTACGTTCACAAGGACAAACACCCACCCACCCTCACCCACAATTACACTGAACAAACCCATTACTATAGGCAATCCATAGCGAGGGGATAACAAGATTGTATACTTTTGTCTTCCCAAAAAATTCTATTGAAATAGACAATTTTGGTGTTTGTGCCTGTCATAAAGAGCTAGATAAGTAACTTGCGAACGAACCATTGTTATTTGTGTAACTGTTAAATCTATATATGTTCTGTTTGTTTCAGTCCCCGACTGGTTTGAGTCCGTGAGAGTGTTCGAGGCGATTGGTCTGGTAGCCGCCCTGGTGGGACTTGTTTTCCTTCTGTTGTATGTGTGTGTATCAAAGACTGCCGGAAATAAAATCGTGGCCCTTCTCACTGCCATCATTACGCTAGGAACAGGTAATTCAACGTCAAAGCTTTCAGAATGCTAAGATTAATTTGTTTTAATATGATAGATTATGTTCTTGTGGAGGATAATGATCTATAGGTGAATATATTCACAGAACTTTCCAGTCAAGGTCACTTTTAACAAAAGATTTGAGACTAAGACCAATAACTTAAGCAGAATTTATTTTAATATTTACGAAATTGATAATTCTATCAAAATCACTAGATTTAAATATAATAATTCTTCAAACTTTGTAAAAATCACTAACATATTCAGCCTAATGTATAAAGAAGATAGATAAGTTAAGAAAGATAAGAACAAAGTACATTTCGGTCTTAATCGTAGGTTCTATTGTAAAAATGAGTTCTAGTAAAGCAGTGCTTTGAGTAGTAAAATATATATCATATAAAAATGATAAGTAAAATGCAATTCAAATTTTTATACACGTATTCTTGTGTATACACACGTAGAACGAAGGGGAGGGGGATTTTTTGTCTCCTGCTTTCACCGAAAGTGGGGGATATTAATTTGAGTCTGACTGACTGTCCGTCCGTCTGTCCAACTGTATTTCTTTCTGTCTGTAACACGAGTCTTTCATTTCCACTCAATATCAGCTTTTGCAATTAATTTTTTACATAACAACTTCTTTTAGCTTACAGAAGACCTTTTCGATTTAGAAATTAATGAGTCAAAGGTCAAGGTCATATTTTATGAATACTGTTTTGTGTAACACTTTCGTTTCCACGAGATATCTCGGAAAAGATTTCGAGCTTTTGCGTAGAAAATTTACATCACAGCTCCCTATGGCCTATGGAAGACCTCTATTGAATTTGAGGAAAAAAGGTCAAAGGGCAAGGTCGAAAAATTATACATCTTATCAATGTGTAAAACTTTCAATTCCAGGCGATGTCTCAAGAGGCTTTTGCCAAAAAAAAATTATAACATAACTCTCTATGGCCCCATCCACCCCTCTGAAAATGCGACCTTTTGACCCGAACCTCAGCTAAATCCGCGCAAACTGAGCTTGATTTCAATGATCCGTACCCCTTTTATAAAAACAGTGCCTGTTATACAATAAAATACATATTTTTCATTTTGACTTATTTTTACATTTCAGGGGGTGTTATCCTTTTGGGTATCATCATCTTTGGCTCCAATAAAGACACAGATAACTTAGACTGGGCCTTCGCCCTCGCCGCCGTCGGTGGCTGTTTTTACGTCATTGCAGGAGTACTTCTCTTTGTTAGCATGTGCTCAAAGTAACCTCATTGTATCTGTCATTTTATAGAAATTATACATAATTGCTTATTTATGATTTACTTTTTTATATATGTGTAATAACGTAATTTATACGGTGCTGATACATGCACATTTTATAGCAATAAATTTTTATTACATTAATATTGTGTATGTGTACATGTGTTTAAAAATAAAACAAGCTACAGTATAAATAATAAAAACCTATTAGAGTTGTTTTTCGTTTGACATACATATCGAACAAAAGTGGAGGGCCACCAATACTTTGTAGAGCGTATCTTCGGACCGGGTTTGATAGTGGGCAGGCTGCCAGAGGAGCATCATTTGTCCGGATAAATCTAACAGTTTTCAAGATTTTACAGATCAATTATACGTATGTTACAGATGTGCGTATTCATTCATTTTGGTTTTTGATGAGAAAAAAAACTTGGTCGCTATTTGTCAATATTATACTTTCATGTAAATTACTTGAATCTGATTCGTCGAGAAACATTTGATAAAAAACACTACTACCCGCTTAATAATGAAGCCACGCCCTCCTGCGTAGCAACAGTCAACATTGCTTGACGACGGGTGGTATTACAAAAAATAGCGACTGCGCGGAATTTATGCGCGCACGGTTCACTGTAATATGTCTTTGTATAAAACATTCAGTATAATATAACAAATATTGGATGTAGTTGAGTGTAACATTGAAAATTTTCACCCCTCGAAAACCATTGTCAACCTCGGCTGCGCCTCGGTTAACGATGGTTTTCTTGGGGTGAAAATTTTCAATGTTACACTCAACTACATGCAATATTTATATAATAGTGCATGTAAGGAGCATCATTGTCTGGATACTCCTCCAACAGCTTTCGAGAACCCCTTATTATTTTGAAGATTGATTGTTAATTTATACATGTCGGAGATATGCGTAGTATTTAGATTGTAATTTCTATATCATTTACAGAGAATATTATGGAATTCGGATAGGGTCATGTAGTTAACTATCGCATCATCGATAATCGGCTGAAGGGTCGACGGCGCGATAATACCGTTACGTTGACGATGAAGCGATGATGTGATAGTGATGATACGATGGGAGACGATACGATGACGATAAAAGCAATGTTCAATATTTCTTCATCGCTATTTGACCATCGTTAACGCATCGTCGCACTATCGCATCATCCTCATCCTCTTGCTATCAATTTTTTAATCGATACTGGATGGTGCGATCATGAACGCGACCGTATCCGGATTCCATAGTTACGGTAAAAGATTGCATATTTTTTCATTAGAGATCGAGGGTTACGGCACAAACATGATTTCTATGTAGACAAATAGTTGGGAGACAAATACAAAACTGACAATAATTATGCATCACAACATGGATCCCTCATTAGGGAGGACATATAATAAATCAGAAGAAGCATTACTCATTGTAAGCCCAAATAATTAGTGATAGGGCATTTTCCTCTTCAAAGTTTCTCGAATTAATAAAAATGAAATGAGACTGCTGAGATCTTTGACTAATATGACTGTGGCGTCGTAATTAAGTGTTTACGTGCACCTTACCCATGCTCAGTTAACCTGCTCACTCACTGCGTTAAAGATCTCAAACGTAACATGGCTGGATTTGGAGAGGTCCCATCAGCAACGAAGGTGGCCTCTGTGTTCATTGGCTTGGGCTTTCTCCTTTTTGTGGTGGGATTTGGGGTACCATACTGGGAAAAATTCACTTTTGGAGGATATGGAGGCCTATGGAAAATCTGCAGCAAAGTTCTAGGCATTGAGGGATGCAAATATTACACAGATCTGGAAGATGTGGGCAAAAACACTTATCGTAAGTTCATTGTAACTCCATTACATTTCAGACTTTTTTTTGTCAATAAAAAAGACCGTCGGAACGGGATGCAAATGGATGTGACCACGCCCCTTTACATAAATATAAAAAAATAAAATGAAAATGTAATGTTTGAAACAATACTAGTAAATTATCTATCTGTTCAAAGAAAATTTGCTTTATTTATTTATTTTATGTTGGGTTTTTTTTTTTCATTTTATTTGTGAAGAAATGACTTTAAAAATACAAACATACACTTACATGTACACCCTCTCACACACAACAATAATCTAAAAATATTTGGCTAGGAGGAGGGATTGTTCTCACCTAACTATCTCTTGAACCTTTTTAGAACCCTAGCGAATGGCCCTGTCAAATTTCATATTTTAATTTTATAAATTAAGATAATTTTTGCAGAGAAAAGCTACATTAATTAATACAATATTGATCTGTGAATCTGGGATTAAGCTTCTTTAAATATTGGAAAATGCTGGAAATTGCAGACTATGAAAATAAAAAAGGGGCAACAATTAAGCTTTATAGGTCCAACATGAATTTAAAACAGTTGAACTGAAAGTTTTTCCTAAACTTCTAATGAAATAAGATAAATCTGCTCCCCCCCCCAAAAAAAAACCAACATCAATAATTTAACTCTTCTATTCACTGCAGGACATGGCGCGGTTCTCAATTTGATAAATTCGTAATAAGTTAATCCAAACAAACATAACCTAGCTTTTCTGTAAAAAATATGCTCCGTCAGCGTCGCTGCCGTGGGCTCCTCTTAAGCAGATGTATCTTGTGTCGCCATAGGTATCAGTGATAAAAAACAAAACACATATGTACGAATTTTGCATTCCAAGAGTAACAAAAGTGTATCATAATGTCGAACACAATTAACAACGAGTATTTTCTTGTTTCTTTGATGTATAAGTTTTACAGAGTGGACAAAAAAGATGGTATAAGTAAAACCATGAAGCTGTTTCAAAACCTCTTACAGGCAATCTCAGGTCCAATTTGAAAAAAAAACGTCCATGCACTTAATATTCTAATTTTACCCGACGGTGCCTACTTAGATGAACATGCATCTCCAAAGCTGTACCGCTTGTGTCGGAATTTCACCAACGTCCAGTCAATTCCACTTGGCTTTAAGCTTTTCTTTTTTCGTAATAGAAAAGTACGAGTTTTTTTTTTAGGGGGAGAGTGTCTTTTTAATAGCTTTAACACTCAGGAAATGAATTCGTCCACTGTTTTTATTTTTAGTTCCTGACTGGTTCGAATCCGTGAGAGTGTTCGAATCGATTGGTCTGGTGGCTGCCATCACTAGTCTTGTTTTCCTCGCTCTGTACACGTGTATTTCCAAGACTGCCGGAAATAAAATTGTAGCACTTCTAACTGCAATAATTACTTTAGGAGCAGGTAATTTTTAGCGCTAAAGCAACACTATTTTTTGTGAATTAATTTTCAGAGTGATATGGTATACATTCCTTTAGAATGTGAGCTCTTTTTATTTCTCAATTTATTAACACCAAAAATATTTTGGGCTCTTCAAAGAAAACTGTGGTTAAGATTAAATTGAAACAAGAAAGTAACTTAATACTGTATTCCACATGGATTCATTTTTAACTTTACAGGCGCGGTGATCCTGCTGGGTGTCATTATTTTCGGTTCTAAGAAAGACATGAACTACTTGGATTGGGCCTTCGGGCTTGCGGCTGTTGGTGGTTGTTTTTACGTCATTTCCGGTGTACTTCTTTTCGTCAGCATGTGTTCTTAGAATTTATCTTAAAATTACCTAGCTGTAGAACTGTAGCTCTCCGAAAAAATATATATTGATAGACCAGTCTATCAATATATATTTTTTCGGAGAGCTACAGTTCTGAAGCTAAAAATTACCCAATTGATCGCTTTCACCTTTTTATGCTTAGAGGTATTGAATATTGGATATGCATGTTCATAAGTGTAAATAGCAACACCCCTTTTCCAAGTATTTTATTAAAATGAAACTACATGCTTGTAGTTGTGTAGAAAAATAAATGAGTAAAGTCGTGTTGTAAGACAGTCAAGTTGGGTTTGTCTCAGATTGGAGATTCCTGACCAAAAAATTGTGCAAAACATTTTTGTCGATTATCGACAGATTACACGTATGCACGTCGCCGCGAAATATCTGTCATTTTTTTTCTGATCAGTTTGAAAATGCCTGACTTAAATTTTCATTAATCTAGCCATAGGTCTTGTTTTGGTAACACACAAGTACACAATGCAAACCAACTTTTGTTCTCAACACTAACTACTTATCATTAGTTAGTTCGAGCTTCAACTTCTAATACATGCATTCCTTTTTGCAAATGATCAGAAAACATTCTACATATATACTTTTAAAAAATAAAATTTTGAAACTTGCTTATAACTCTAGCAAGCAGGATAGTTTACATTTGACTTAGGTGAGCTAATAGGTAAAGAGAAGAGCACTAGTACTCTCACTTTTGAGGTTTAAGTTTAGAAAAAAAAGATAAGCTGTCACGTAGTTTAGGTTACGATAATAAATAATCACAGAATTATATTAATTGCCTGTAAATTGTGAATATCTGAGAAAGAAATATTTTTGAATTGTCAATATACAGGGTGTTTCACAATATATGTCACACATCTTTAGAAATGGGCATAATCTGAATATCAAGCATGATACCAATAATACCAAAACACTATAGGTAAGCATATTGATAAAAAATTATGATATTCGTAGTACCTGAAAATTTTAATATACCATAACGTAACTGACGATTTAATCTGTGATGTCATAATTTCAGCTGTTCTCAAAATGGGGTACAACTTGAAGTAAAAATTTGTTGAAAACTTTAATTATAAGAACAATACTGGTATTCGATATTGTACAGGTTGTGATGATGAAAAATATCCAGACCAGAAATCGCTATCTAGTTTTCATTTATTAATAAGAATAATTAGAAAGTTTGAACTAAAATCTCATGTAAAGATTAAAGACAGTTAAATCCTAAGTGTATTTAGAAATCTTAAATTTGAGTAAAGTGTGTCTGCATACAAGATTTCAACATCTGAAGCCAATTGACCCTCAGAGCCCGTTAAAGTTTGCAAGATTGACTGAAAGGAAGAGCGAAAGAAGTGGACACCAATTAACACATACTGGTAGTTCTGAAACGACACATTTATTTACATGCAACTTCAAATAGAAAATAGGTATCCACTTTAGGAAAAGCCAGGTATAAAACATGAAAAGTATCAAGTATCCTGCGCAACTTACAAAACAGAAGTCAGAAATTTCTAAGCATTATTAGAATATGTTATTTAGGACAATTTTGGGAAAACACTTCGAAAATAACTTTTTAGGATTTGTTGCCATAGTAACTGAAGTGGAGAATGTTGGATACTTCTGACTCAAAAAAATGATTTGAATATATGCTGATTAAAATGATAATATAAAATTATATAAAATGTATATGTAGCTTTTGTTGTCAATTATCTATCTGTCTTTAGATGTGTGACATATATTGTGAAACACCCTGTATGAATGAATATATAAGTAAGAGTTACTGCCCCTTTCCAATTGATTCATTAAATGAAATATTAAGCATAAGGTTTTCTACAACCCAGCAAGGAAGGATTAATGAAAAAAATCATTATATATTTCAAAAATTAACGAAAGGAAGCTTTAAATTGATTAATTTTTTCTTATTTTGGTAATATTTTTCATTTTAAGCTTCTCACTATGATTCAAGATGTTTGAAGGGCTAAGAAACAGTGACATGTATAAAACTTGACACCTTTATCCCATAAAAGAGCAAAATTATCGAAATTTATTAGAAATCAAATTTCTTCTAAGCTAATCTCAGATACCAAATCTTATTAGCATGAGATGAAATTACTAGTGATCTGTGAAATAAGTTTCATGTTGTAAATTTTACTGCCACCCAGTAAATTCAAAATTTACAACATGACAGAAGTCTGGCAAAGACAGAACAAGCTTTCTACACCAAGTACAAAGCAAAGTTAATTGAAAGATTTTTATTTAATATATTGCTAGAAATTGAAGATACATGTACATGTATATTTTATCAGACTTCACATAAATTTGTCATTCTATTATACTAGCAACAACAAACTGTTTGGTAACTGCTATAAACACAGACTATTCATTAAAACAAACAAACCAACCAACCAACAAAAAGACAAATACAATGCATAGAAGATAGGCTACAAGATGGTTTTGCTGACTTATGATTGAATCACTCTGTCAGAAGTCTCTGATGGGACTGTAGCTTTAATGGTTTGTAATTATAGAAAAGAATAGATATAGCAATCATTGCAATATTGTTCAACGACATAGTACCCTTTTTACCATTAATGAAGTGAACATGTGCTTCCAGTCCTTATCTAAAAACAATATTTGGAATAAAACTAAATGAGAATATAAGTTTTTAAAATATTTCATAGTAATAAGTATTACTGGCAACATTGTATAATCTATCAAAATGAGAAAAAAAAGGATAATATATGTTAATGAAGTCTACCTTTAAATAAAAAGTTCATGAATTAAGATTAAAGGTGCATTTTGAGAGACTAAAGCTTTTTGACTAGTCCTTGTCCTAGAAGTGAAAATTATGTCAGTTAAGGAATAACTGCTTCAAGAGTCTGAACATTCATTCAAAAAAATCTTAGTATCGAGTGTATTAGTAGATGTATTAATGACAAATTCAAATTATTTACACACATGTAGTATGGCTCTAAGAAATATAACATTTGTCTCACACAAATGATTAACTATACATGTACAATAAAAATATCTCTGTTTCAAATAAAATCTTTTCTAAAAATATAACAAATTCATTAAAATCATAAAAAAAAAACTAATGATTGTATTGTATTCGGGCACAATGACTCAGATAAAACAAAAACATGAGATTTTCAGGGTGAGCACCCTGTGGAAATAACAAGAATACATGGAGGAGGGGCAGTTTATGTGTACATGTTTCAATGGGAGGATAATGTAATATTCTCGTAAAAACAAAAGAGGTAGTAACACGAACTTTGTAAGAAATAATGGCACAGAAAGAGGGGGGATACAAGTATGTGTGCAGAGGGATGATATGTTTTTTTATACTGATAGTGTTAACCTTGTTGATAATGTTGTAATGCAATATGAAGTGCCACCCCATACAAAATGATGTAGTCCTTATGTACATTATATTGTTTGTCATTTAGGGTTGCCATTTTATCTAGCAGCATACCAAGTGGGTAACTGAAAAAAGAAATTATTGGGCTGACTAGATATGGATGGATATTAATGTCTTGGTAAATTTAAAGGGGCATGGCCACAGTCTGAATAAAAAATGATAAATGTTTAAATTAGATTTATAATTTGAAAGTACTCGATACATGTAAAAACATGTTTGTTTGTTTGTTTTTTTTTTTTTTGAACTGCATCTGCATTGATCTTACAGGATATCTGTATCATCCCTGTCCACAACCAATCAAAGTGCTGTAACGATTCTTAAATTAACCCAATACTGATCCATTTCCTGGGAAGCAATGATTTAAATCCAGTATACATACATGTACTGTTAAACAGGAAAAAACACTGATCCCAAACTTTGTTGTATGACAGTCCTAAATGAAAGTATATGTTACATGAAATAATATTAGCAATATTTGCTATGTTCTTTTAGAATTTAGAATTTATCAAAATATTGAATAAAAAAAAATTTTAAATCACAGTATGGCTGATTAATCTAATACTGCACTGAGAGGACAAATAAAGTGTAAAAATCTACTGAAATTGTTACAAGAGATGCATTCATATTTAGGCTCCTGTCTTTTCAAAAGAACTTTGGACTTAAAATTTAAATATGCTTTAAAGAATAATTGTCTTTTTTTAAAGCTATTTTATTTCTTTTTAGAAATAAATCTTAATAGAGAGCAATTTTTATTTAAAATATTCGTTACGCAGAGTTAGACACACTTAAAATCATGGCTTACATATGGTCTGAATTGTAAGTTCTTTTGCAAAACAGGCCCCAGGTTTCTAAACGGGGCAAAAAATGAAAGATTGTTCTAACACATCAAGAAATAAAAACATATTGCACACAAAACAGAGTCCATTGAGTAAGATTGTCTCGAATACTGAAAAGTAAGTACAAACAAAATGGTCTCCTTAAAAAGGCAGTTATCAGACAATATACTGGCTGTAAAACTAAGAGTTTCATTGGTCAACAGGACTGACTTCAGCATTCCATTCTAACACAGCTCTCCAATGGGAGCATTCTTTAGCCAGAGTTCATGCATAAAGGTGTAAAGCCCACTGCTTACAGACACCTGAAACAGAAATCAAGTTTATCATTACAGCAAAAAGAACACCACAGTGAAAATCTTGTTTTCTTATTGTTCACATTCTTAAATCTTTAAGTACATACACACACCTAACCATCCTCTCTCTAAATACAGTAAAACAAAAAGATGTCTGTGTGAAAATACACTATCATGTGAATAAGCATAAGCTCAGTTACAAACAGACATATTGATAAAGAGGAAGTAGACATCAGATTCGTACAGAAATGACCCACCAACAAAGAGTGCTAAAATTTCAAGCATCTACCATGAGTTGCTGAGAAAACTGCAACCAAAAATTTGATAGAGACAGACAGACACACTCACAGAGAGACAAAAGGGTAAAACAGTAGATCCCCTCTCCTTAAGAGTGGAGGTAAAATAAATCAACAATACTCCTGTATAAATCTGGTCAATCAGAAAGCCAACGTGTTGTTTTTAACCTCAGGAAAATCTTAGTTCTTGTTTCCTCTGAGAGGGAAGACGAGGAACTGTATAGCTTTGGTCATGTTTTCATGTGGACACCTGCAGCATTACCTTGTATGGTGTAGGATTCAGAGCCCTCTTGTGGTCAATTCTAAGAGTTTGTAGAGATTTAAGGGCCTTGGTTCGAAGTTCAGTTAGGGTTGGAAGAGGTTGTACCACCTGTTAAATATTGAAAGGTTAAAAAATAAAATATCTATAAACTTTTAAATCCAACTACAAAATTTTGAGAGTCAAATATATCAGTAAGTGTAAGTAATTGTCATTTACATATTCTTAAATTAAAGTAACATGATACATAGTAATGAATTCAATGCAATATGAATCAAATTAAAAACCCACTTACCTTTCCTTTGTCCCAGTAACACTTGTGAAGCAGTTCAACCTTGGCTGGGATTACGTAAGCTCGTCTAGATTCCTGGAAATTTATCCACCAAATAAATTACCTTAATTCAGTATCAATATAATAAAAAAAATATGAAGATATGTTCATCTAATACCAAGGATAGCCCATGAAATTTGGAATGCACATTTCAAATGGGATCCCTAATTTCACAGATGTAGCCTAAGGGGGGTGGGGGTTAATTCAGTGATAGGAAATTGGAGAACCTGGAGAAAACCCACATGTTCATGCAAGCAACCATCTACCTTTTTCATTCAACCACTGCTGATTACAACTTGGGATCATACGCTAGTTAGTTCAGTGGTTAGCACACTTCTTCTTTCCATTGTCAAGTTAGATTCCTATGCTCAGAAGTACATAATTATGTATATTCTTTTAAATTGAACCTTTACATAAAATTTATGAATGATAAACCTGGTCACATTTGTTTTAAACCAATTAACAGGAGGAGACTTCCAGGTAAGGTCAGACATAAACTTAGCATCCAGGATGAGAATGTCAACACATCACAGACTGTATTCTTATAGGTTGACATCATTAGACCCTTCTTCAAATGGTGACACAACATTCAGGAAAGGACACGGTCAACAGAACACATATTTTACCTGGAACAGGTCACATACATGTCCTGATGTAGCTCTCAAGGAGAGTTGATGTGCAGAAAATGTTCCACTACCTAGAGTGGGTGACATACATATAGCTTTCAGCAAAAGATAGTGCACACAACATGTACCATACCTGTATGGGATGCAGGGTTCTCCACAAGGGGTTTTACAATGGCGGCCCACTGTGGTTAAATTTGTGTGCGCCATGGTTAAACAAGCTGCGCCATGGTTAAAATCGGGAGCCGCCATGTTTAAATTTATTGCATTTCAGTCCTAACACCTACTTTTTAATGACTTGAGTAGTTAATTGTGCTTATAAAACGACTGCCATGTACCTCGCATGTCTCGAAGGAATGCAGACTGTGCTAAACAAACACATCATTAATTGGCGACTATGCTGTGAAGAGTGACAATCATTGGAGAGTCAATCAGCTGATCAGATGATCAATATTTTGAGAGTTATTTATCCTGTACACATGTAAAAATTTTTGGGGAATTTCAACTTGTTCACTACATGATTAGATAACGGATTTATAAAAGATAACAATTAGCAATTACCTAAAAGCATGATAATCGTCATGCATGGGATTCAAGTTTCTGTGCCAGAAAAATACTCTGTAACAAGAAGATGTTTGTAAAACACTTATGCCCCCCTCCCCCACATATTGGAATTTTTCTAAGTTCAAAAGGGCATAACTCTGTAAAAAATGGTGTGATTATACCCAAAACAGAACTTGACCTAGATATTCGTATGACTAATCTGTATACTAAATTCCATTTCAATATGTGCAACCTCTCCAAAGAAAATGAACGGAAACTGCAAATAATTGGAATTTTTCTAAGTCCAAGGGACATAAATCTGTCAAAAATGGTGCGATCGTACCCAAAACAGAACTTGGCCTAGATATTCATCTGATATATCTTTATACCAAATTCCATTTCAATATGTGGAATCTCTCCAAAGAAAATGAATGGAAACTAAATGGACCAACATACAGACAGACCGACAGACAGCAGCAAAGCAATATGCCCTCTCTTCTTCGAAGGGAGGCATAAAATTTCATATTTCTCTGTATTTTATCAATTTCCTATGCTCTGTTTTTAAAAGCTTTTTAAAACTTTAACTAAAATGTGCATAGGGCCTACGTCTCAATCCCCGTCTTAGTTTTAGAGTTACTTCCCGTTTTTATAAAATGTCACATGGCGCTATCTTTAGCACTGGGGCACGTGGAGAAGTAAACAAAACTTGCAGAAAAACACAATATCTAGAAAAATAGAACGTTTAGAAAACAAGAGGCCCATGGGCCTTATAGGTCACCTGAGCATTATTCAACAACTTTCCAGTGATTGAATTTGATCCATGTTTTAAGCCAGATGCTATAGCATTTACAATTTGGTAATCATAACTATACACTTAGCAGTTCCTTAGTTTGGTTACTTAATACCCATAGGCAGGGTAGGGGAACAAAAAATGCATTTCAACAAATCAGTAATATTCAGCAATAATCAGTAGTGCCGCTACCACACATGAATCCTTGACTCTTAGGCTTTGATCCACACATTGCACAATTTTTGGAAAGGCATCCTTGCTTTTCAAAAAAATTTGATTAATACCAAGGAGCACATTTCAAACAATTCATTCATTTTCAGTATATAAGTACAGCCCCCCCCC
>PRKT01000094.1:1205323-1239145 GCA_003671525.1 Saccostrea glomerata | reverse complement strand
CCCCCCCCCCCCCCCTCTTTGCTAAAGATGTGGAAAATAGCATCTATGACTACCGGTACTTATGATTTAATAAATAGATTCCAAATCCTTATCTTTAAAACAACTGAGTGCAAAATGACTACACATCCCTTTTTGCAAACTTCCTTTGGCGCCACTTTAAAAAACAATTGTGCCATTTCAATTACTTGGCATACATTCATCTTAATAATAAAACTAGGCATGTATAATTTTATATCAGTCAAAGGAGCCAAATTTAAACAAGGATAAGAAAGTTAACACTTCTTATTGCAACATTTGGGTCAAGGTTTCAGTTGGAGACTTTGCCTCTAGTCTTTTCAGGAGAAGAAGAAAATTAATATTAAACCAAAATGGCCAGTATTCTTCTTGTTTAGAGTAGAAGAAAAAAACAAAATAAGATGAACAGAAAAATCTTAACAAGTCAAAAAATTTATACACTGGTGAAGAGGAATTTAAATACTCTCATTAAACATGTCACTCAGTGTGTCATCTAAAATGACACATTCACTACTTTAAAAAGTTATTGTAAAAATAAATATAGATATCCTAATATAATTAGTTGAAAATTTTTATGATGTTTTGTACATTTTTTCTAATTTTGATAAATACCCTCCATTCATGATAATACAATTTTTAGAAATCTGTTGCAATTGCATAATTACGGTGTTTAATGCACTGATACTTAAATGAAATATATCAATAAGAACAATGCAAACATAAGAATTAGATTTTGGGTTTTGTAAATATACAAATCACTTTAAATATATTACATAACTCATCCACAGAAAAACTCAGCAGACTTTTATTATACATTTTCAGCAGGTTATTTAAGGGTCAGATTAACTCTCTTTTCTCTATAGGGATATGTAATTACAAAGTAGTATTTTACTAATCTTTTTGATCCAAGTTAAAGTGCACTCAAGGACAATATAACGAAATCAAGTTTGGGGACAACTGGTCTAATTTAGCAATCCTATTAGAACTACATACAGCAGTTCAGGTTGAATCAGAAATCAATGTAAAGCTAATATTAATAAGAGGGGAAAATCAATGTCTCCTTAAAAGAATAAACAAATGTGTTAAGTAGAATCAATAAGAAAATTAATACAACTGACCGCCAAGATAGCAGTATCTGGAGGCAGATAAGGCGCCATCGGGACCCTGGGCTCTTCTCAGTCCAAACTCCAGTAGGGTTTTGTCTCGACCTGCTGCTTGTCTGAATCTCATTCCATTTGTGGCAACCAAACTACAAATTTATTTCACAGTAATCAAGACCAGTGCATCTGATATTTTCAAGGTGTTAACTGCCAATAAACATTACATATTTTGTGGTTAATTGGTACAGCAAGTAAAATCAGCAAGACCTCTTTGAAAACCATATATTTTTCCTTCGCAGAAACTAAATTGTCCTTTACAATTGAAATAGGTTACATTTAAAAAAGTAGAAAGGGATTTGGAGTTCCTCCCCAAATGGGGATTTTAGGAGGAATAACAAAAATAACTCACGATTACATCAGTAAAGGTTTGGAAATTTCCCGGCCCCTGGGTGTTAGGGACAACCCTTTTCAGCACTGTTCAAGGTTTTTTTTTTCTAAATACCCGTAACTTATCACAGGCTGCCAAACATCAATTTTTGCTTTATAATTTCTCATTTATAATTCCTTTATCGAAACATGAGATGTTTATATATATATACTGTCAAGAGGAATTGATTCCTTTTGTTGATTTCTATTTCTATATACACAACTCTTTATATATACCACACTGACTTCTAATAATAAATGCACAACGAGTTGTTGAACTAATGTGTACCAGTGAATACAATATATTTACTATGGAGCCTCATTTATCCGGACGCTTTGGTTCCTAATCATTTGTCCAGATATGTGAAGTGACCGGATATCTGAATTACCAGTTAAACAAGACAAAATAACATTTAAAAATTCTGTTCCGATGAAAAATGTCTGGATACTGAAGCATCCTGATATCTGAAGGTCCACTATATATTTTATTTTACCTGGCATAGTTAACAAGGTTTAGAAGAGGTGTTTCCATTAACTGCACCACAGGGAGGGGGCCCTCTATTGAGATCAGGGGGACCTTGGGGAACACAACCATCCCCTCGTCAATTGCAACCAGTCGCACCTCATTTGTTGTTAAATTTTGAAGGTAATCAAAAAATTCACTTTCAATATTTTCAGGTAAAACTGTCTTTAGATAGTTGATATCTACAACAGAAAAATAAATACTGGTATTATTAACTGTGAGAGATACAGAGATACATGATTACATTTTTCACAATTGCTATAAAGGCAAGAAATATGATTTGATACTAACAATACATATAAACACTGTCAAAAACTTCATTTTCTTGAATTTGATGGACCTAATGGCTAAGGTACTGTTGACCTGGGAACTTTAATCAAAGGAGAACCGAGTCAAAAAGAGATCGGTCATCACTTCTGGAACTAAGTATAATACTGGGCAACTCTTGCAGACAGTATCTGCAGATTTCTATCACCTATGATTAACCATGTCCAACAATTTATAAATTCAGGATAAGAAAGACATGTAACTCACCACTGACTGAGAACTTGAAACTTTTGACAAACTTAATGCATTCTTCTAAACCAGCAAAAATTGTAAATTCTCCTTTAAATGGATTTTTCCTGAAGTAGAGATCGAAGACTGCAGTTTCATTTCTCTTTCCACTTTTCCAGTAAGCATATGCCATGGTTATCTGGTACAAGTCTGAAATATAATAACATTCAAAAGACTTTACAGTATTATTTGTACATATTGTAACCATGCAATCAAGATTAAAACAAATATTGGTTATCTTTTATAAATTTATCTTTAGAATGCTAAAACATCCAAAAAATTCAAACCATAAATCTGTCATATCACTAAAAATGTTGAAAAAAAGGGTGAAAATATGTGCATTAAAAAAAGGGACCAAACTGTTACTATCCAACTAAGTAAATCATTACCTAGTATATAAACATGCATTTTGTTCAAACTCAGTAGCACTAGCTGAATCCTTGATAACTTAAGTCTTTGATTGATTAAAATTACTCTGATACAGTCCCTGGCACTGATTACGGTATGTGTACTTTTTAAATACTCAAGTTAAAGTGAAATAGGACTTGATCCCTATATCAGATCTGACAGAGCACCGTGACCCACTATAATCCCTTGCTATGGAATGCATCATAATGAATAGATATTTCCATAACTGCAATAAACATTGCAGCCATATTCAATTAATATCTTATTGACTATTGTGATTTTAGTCCGTTAAATGTTGAAATACGAACGGCAAACTTTCATTTTCCTTTCCACGAACTTAGTACATTTTTTTTTAATTTTAGTGGGTCTAGCTAATGAATTTGTAAAGAATCCTATTCATTGAAAAATATTGATTTAAATAAAATGTTGGCTCTCAAACAGCATCAGAATCCCCGATGCGGAAATTAATCAATTCAACTGTTTAAAATACTGTATACTAAAATCATCTGCACGTTTCTATACCGTGATGTCAGGGACCATGTCTGCAGTTGTCCTACTTTCACTTTCAATGTGTTTACTAAAACACTCCAAATATATCAATATCTCTTTTTAAGAGTACCTGTTAGGGTGGCTTGAATAACTCCATTCTGCTCTTTATTAAGCACACGCGAAAAATTTGTGTCCCCACTTGCAGACATCTTTGTTGCTATCCGACAAGGAACAGCGTTAACGCGATCGACCTTTCACTGAATGAAAACTCCAGAAGAACACCGAGAATTTTTCGTTTGTAAAGGGCGATAATTAATATTCAATTTTTAATGGCCGACAGTTGTGCAGACAGCGACGACGATTCTCAGTCTAACGGAGATGAAAACAGTCTGGATAATTTGCCGGGAAAATCCCAAGTCAAACAGACTAATGTGAATCCGAAGTATGTTTTTATCTCTGTTTATTTAAAGGCGTTAACGAAAGTAAAATGTGGAGTTAAAGGTCACAGCTGTCAAGTTAATATGACTAGGTCGTGGAATGTTATTTATTATCCAATTTGATTAATTAACTAACCTGTAAGTAATATTTTCCCATCTAAACTTGTCATGTTGGCAACTGCACATGAACGTGATGCACCGACCGTGGAGAAGCTTGCCAAGTTCTGTGACGTAATCAGAGTTGAGAATCCTCATATTTCGCGTCATTTTCAACGGAGTGCATTCACCCCACAAGGCTTATTAGGCCTAGCTAATAATAATTTTTAAAAAACATATAGCCTGAAATAATTAAATAACATGCATGGATAATGGATTATGCATTTTAAAACAATATGTGTTTTTGAAACACTTATCGTACGTGTCACTGTATGGAGGTATAGAGGTTAACATTTTTCAAATTAGGTCAAAGAGCAAGGTCAAGTACAAGAGTTCAGAGATTTTTGTGCCCAAAAAAGGTTTTTTTAAAGATCGAGAGAGTGGAATATACAAGTAAATTAGCCCTAATCTTCACCATTCATAAGATTAAAGGTGTACGTTTTTCAAATAGGTCATTCTCCAAGGTCAAAGCCATGAGTTAAAAATGTTGAAAGGATAGATCTTTTAAAGGGAATCCATGTATAAGTGAAATATGAAAGCCCTTATGTCAACTGTTTGAAAGTTAATTATAGGCAAGGTTAATTTTTTTAATAAGTGAAAGTCAGTCCCAAAGGTCAAGGTTTAAAGTTCAAAATTTTGGCACCAAAAGAAGTCTTGTCGCAAGAAAAAAAAATGTATATGAAATGATAAGCACCAACCCGTTAACATTTATTGCCAAGGTTAAAGTCATTCATAAGTATTTGAAACTCCAAGGTCAAGATCAAAAGGTAATTTTTAAGTGTTAAAATAATACCCCAAAATGGGGTCAGGTTACATGGAATACACATTTGAAATATAAAAGTATGCAAATCATGACCCTCAGGACTAGGGATTCAATACTGAACTGATCTCTGCCTTTTCCTAGACAAAGTACCCAGGTGAGCAATGTGGCCCACTTGCCTTCTGTTATTCTTACTGTTGAAAAGAACCCAGTCCAATCTAATTAAAATTAGATCTTTGATCCGCTCCAGTTTGATCGCTAGCGATCAAACTGGAGCGGATCAAAGATCTAATTTTAATTAGATTGGAACCCAGTCAGAAGAATTAACAGACTGATATTCTACAATAGAATGTAGAATTCAGTGGAAAGTTTTACTTCCAGGTTTGCCAAAGACTTGAGTATCAACAAGGATGAATTAACTGAACATAATTTGGTTAAAAGAGTAATTCCTTAGGAAATTGTTTTTTGCTTTGAGCTGAATTAATTCTTTTCAATGAAAAGGGTTTTTATTCTGTATATTGTGCATACATATATCCACTTAATACTGCTCTGTTGCAACCACATTTGAAATAACGACCACTATTGAAATAATTATATCAATAGTGGTTGAGAGTGCATTTCAATAGCAAACATCAGTTAGAAACCACTATTGAAATATGACCACTATTGAAATAATTATATCAATAGTGGTTGAGAGTGCATTTCAATAACAAACATAGTTAGTTACCACTATTGAAATGCGACCACTATTGAAATAATTATATTAATAGTGGTTGAGAGTGCATTTCAATAGCATACATAGTTAGTAACCACTATTGAAATACAACCACTATTGAAATAATTATTTCAATAGTGGGTTAGATTCATTTCAATAGCAAACATATGTTGCAACCACTATTGAGATAATGTTCACTTTTGAAATAAAGATTTCAACAGGGATTAAATCATTGTTTTAGTTTTGAAGTATTATCAGCAACTATCAAAATAATTATTTAAATCACTTTTGAAATTATAATTTCAATAACTCTCTAAATAATGATACAAACAAAATATGCATGATGGCTGGATTGGAAGTCCACAACTGTTAAAAACAATAACAGACCGATGTCCAAAATATAAAAAGTAAAAGTGTTATAAACTGAAAAAGATGTACAGTATTTATTTTCTTTGTAGAGATTGGGATTATGAGTGTGCTGTACTTCGAGTTGTCTCTTGCCTTTTGATACTCTGTATAATACTTTTCCAGACATATATGGATTACAGGGCATTTCAGGTGAGTGGTCACAATCCTTTTATTTTAAAAAAAATATTTTGAAAATCAGGGAATCAACTTTGACAAAAGATTGAACTCTAACTGAATAGTTAAATTGTCATTCAAGATCAACCCGTAGTATCACCTGTAACTAGATTTGATTTAGCTTTTAAAAATGTTTATTTGCTATTTTTTGTAAAAAATATTCTTATATTATACTGGTTAAAAGGTTAACATGTATATTTGACCTAAGGATTAAACTCTATTCAAAACTTTTAAAAGATGCTACGTACATTTACCTTTCTTAGGATACTGATCTTTTCCAAATACTGTATACAGGGTTATTTTTGCCCCGTCTTATTTTTGTCCTTTCACACTTGCAAACAATTTTGCCCCGTTTTAAATTTGCCCAGTCATAGTTTTGTTTAAGAAATTATACTGTATTCTTTGAATTCACCCCGTTTTAAATTCACCCAAATGAGAGTAGGGCGAAAGGGGCGAAAATAAAACGGGGGCAAAAATTTCCCTGTATACAGTATGTGAAGTTCTAAATCTTGAAACTCCAAACAGTGTACTGACATTATGGAGATACACTTTATTATTCTTTTTTTTCATTTACAGATGTTGGAATTCTCCAAGGAGGATTATGATGAGTTACTTCCCCTTGGCTCCCCCTGTTCTTCAGACACTATTTTTGTGTGGCCATCTAAAGGACATGGGGATTTGTGGGCCTGGGAGCCCGCAGATAGAACACTTAAAGTCAATACAACATTATTTATTAGGTGATATGTCATTTGTTTTACATGAATTTTAAGAGTTGTTGATATTTATCATATAATATTGCAAATATATTTTCAGATGGTACTTGGCTGTGAGTTAAGTTGTTTTATATCAAAAAATTTTTTTTAGATTGTTTACTTATTATGAGTCACATGCAAAAGCAAGACTGTTATAATTTGAGTCATATAGTTACATGTACGTACATTGTATTGTATTAAATTTCAGATGAATTGTATGATTTGATTAAAGCATTACATTTGATCTTAGTTTTACATGAAAAGACAGTGAGTAAGTGTAAAGTTGCCTGCATACTGCCTAGAATCTTTAGAATGTTTAAGTTTGATCAAAGAGCCACCCGAGTCTTTTGTTGATGTGATGATTTCTTGCCTTGTTTTTCTGTACACTACAGCAGTATTTATTGGTGCCTGGAAATGTTTCCTTACATGTTTGACATTGTAAATTTTATATATAATTAAGCCATTTGATTAGTTGGTGCTGTTTCATATAATTTCATAATTTTTGCCCTTATCCAAGAACTTGTATTATTTGACTCTTTTAATGCAGTAGCTAAATGTTTGACACAACAGTTTAAACATTTTGTACAGTTAAAAATGTTACAGTGGACCCTCATTTATCCGGACGCGTTGGTTCCCAGTCAATTTGTCCGGATATGTGAAGCATCCGGATATCTGAATCACCAGTTAAACAAGACAAAATTACATTTAAAAATTTCGTTCCGATGAAAAATCGTCCGGATACTGAAGCATCCGGATATCTGGCGTCCGGATATCTGAAGGTCCACTGTATATGGAAAATTCAGGTTCATTTTGGAAAAGTATCAAAATTGTCCAAAAAAATTCTGTACATTTTTTCTTATGAAAGTTGTAAAATATTTGTGATTTTGTGATGTACCTTTTTTTATCACTTCTAAATTACATAAAGAATCTGATACAAGAAATGGTTTGAATACTGTATACAGGGAAATTTTCGCCCCTGATTTATTTTCCCCCTTACCTTTGGCGAATTTAGAAGGGGTGAATTCAAAGAATTCAGTAAGATTTCCTTAACAATACTGTGACTGGTCGAATGTAAAACGGGGCAAAATTGTTTGCAAGTTGGAAAGGGCGAAAATAAAGCAGCACGAAAATAACCATGTATACAGTATTCCAGGAACTTTCTTTCAGATACCGCTCTCTTTCAGGGCAAACAACGAAAGACTAGTGAAGGTTTAGTTGTTAGATACAAATAAATTACATGTATAAAAGGTATTTAATATAGAAAAAATATGCTGTCATGTTATACCAAAACACTGTCTAGTCTGACAATTTTTGTTATCCTTTTAACTGTGAATTCTTTTATGATTTCAAGTCCATTTTACAACTCTCTGTATAGGCCTTTTTCTATGTATTTCCAGCTCAGAATTTGTGGCTTGGTGTATGTCGGATTTGTCAGGGTTCACTGTGTATTAATTTACTCTAAAAAAAATAATAACAGTGCCATTGTTATTGTGAAACAATTTATTTTAATGCATTAATTACGAATTGTTCAATTAATAAATGAATTAATGAAGAAACCTGTTATCCAGCCTTTGTGAGAATTTTCCTGTATAAAAGGAAAGAACTAGAGATTTTGAGCACTGAGTTCACAAAATGATGTTCCCACTCTCATATGAGTAAATATGAGCAAAGTTCTAGTTTAGAAGTTGGGAAAACCCACATATTTGTTTGAAATGCAAAAAATAGGAGGTAAACTGTATTTCCTTTGAGTTAGGAATAAAATAGTATAGTTTTAGAAGAAAAAAATATGAAAATAATTTTTTTTTTAATAAATAGTACCAATATAAATTATTGATCCAGTCAAATTTTTCATAGAGTTGTATTTGCTAACAGATACAACGTTCATAAAATTTACGAAATGCTGAATTAAACGAGGTTGATGAAATTCCTGTAACATCAACTTATCTGTCACTTACGAAAGCCTATTAGGATCAATCTAGAGAGAGAAAAAATTTAAAGGCGTTATAACGCCTTTCGAAAAGGCCTAATAACGCGAAAAAAGACGTTATTACGCCTTTCCATTTCAAAAGGCGTAATAACGCCTTTTAGAAAGGCGTAATAACTCCTTTTGGAAAGGCGTAATAACGACTTTTAGAATGGAAAGGCGTTATAACGCCTTTTAGAAAGGCGTTATAACGCGTTTTAGAAAGGCGTAATAACGCCTTTTGGAATGGAAAGGCGTTTTAACGCCTTTTTTCGCGTTATTACGCCTTTTCGAATTTTTTTATCTCTCTAGATTGATCCTAATAGGCTTTCGTAGTCACTAGCCAGTCTCGCTTTAAAAATTTTTATCGTATTCGGTGTATATGGTCTGGGGTACCGACAAGCTGAGAAACCCAATTAAGCAGGTGATAGATAATATTACAACATCAATTAATATAAACTCGTCTCGTTTAGTTTAACAGCACAAAATTATGTTGGTCGGACCATATTGTCTCTAATATGTGAAACATTTAAAGAAAAAAAAAAGAGTTGTATAGCATTGCCGTTCATGTATTTAAAAAAACGCAATTACACGTTAAAATACGTGTCGTTCATTCTATGCAGGTAGCCAGAATTTAATCAGCTTTACAGGAACGGTTGTACCCGATTAACAAAATAGGTCAAAGTCGTCATAACAGGTAAACATTAACACACACACACACACACAGTGGACAATTTCTCTTGAACAACACAAACGTAATCATAAACAAAGAAATTTGTTAAAAATTAAACTTTTAAAACATTCAGTATGTTTTTGTTTGATCAAAGATACCTTGCATATCATTTAAGGTCATCAAATTATTCAGGGTGATGATATAGGACAAAAAAATCAGTATGAACTGTTACACAGCCAGAGATTTAAGGTGAGTGATTTCTAAGTCGATAATTATGACAATAAAATGGTCCATGACAAATAAGAATGTGAATTGGAAAGGTGAAATCTAAAATGCATGACCGTTGTAAATCGTATAACGAAGGGGGAGGGGGTATCTATGCATTTCTTACATAAAACGCAATGTTCAGGAATTGATTAAAGGATATATATTTGCAACGTTCATAGTTGACACGAAAATTTGTACCAAGAAGTGATAATTTTTTTGGTCAGTATAAGTATATATTTGACACCTAAATGTATGAAAATACTCGTTTATATTGGAAACCAAATAACAAACTACAGTGAAAAATTAATCATTATTTGCCATTTTAATTACATGGTTTGGTATCTGTGGAATATATAATACACAGCATTTTGCTTGATTCGATAATAGGTTTACAAGAAAATGATATGATACATCCACAAACTTTCGAGACAGGGAACTTCTGCGCAGAGTTGACTGAGAGGTTTACACACTCTCTCTTAAATACAAGTTCAATTTTATTAGACGTTAATTCATATTTTATATGGGATCAAAGATACATAAACATTTCAAATACTCTTAGAATTTATTATTGTCAGAAACATTTAGATGAAATATTATAAAATGTATATATTGAGATGATCAGTTGTACATTTTACTTTGTTAAAAGATGACTACAGACGAGAAAAAAGATCACGTGGCATTTGTGGTCGGTTACACCGGAGAAACCGGGAAGGAAGTGGTCAAAGCGCTGTCGCTGTCCGATTCCTTCAAACGGGTCCTGCTGATTGGAAGACGTCAAACCAGTGTCACAGACAGTCTCGGACAAAAATTCGTACGTCAGTAGTTGACATTTCTAGAGATCAAGCGTGTTTATAAATTTTTGCTCCCGTTGTCAAAGATTTTGGGGCATATAGTTTTTGTTCTGTGCTTTCGTCTGTCTATCAGTTTGTTTCCATTTGTTACCATTAATTTTACCCTTTGATGTTGTCCTTGGTGTTTGAGCAATTTCCAAAAAGAAAAAAAAAAACTTCGATCCTCACTTTGAATGGTTTGTCACTTATATTAGGGCCTGCATATTCCCTTATATTTCCTTCTAATGCCAAGATCTTCTCTTGGGTATCAATAATTTTGACCTTTTGTCCTTCGCCTCGGAGATTGAACCACATTATAAAATTTCGCATATAATTTTTGAATGGGTAAGGCTAGGGCTTTTATATTTCACATGTTTTTCTAGAGACAAGAATTTCCCTTGGGTACCCACTGTTTTGACCCTTTGACCTTGACACTTATCCTACTTTCAAAAAACTTTATTTTTGATCATAAATTTTGAATGGTAGGTGCTAGGGCTTTCATATTTCACTGGACAATGGTATGTTTCTTGTGACATTTTTTATCTCTTGAATGGCCTTGAACCTTAAGTTTGTCTTGCTTAAGGAACTTTAACCTTTGCAACGAGCTGTCATACGAGGTTTTTGGTGTTTTAGAAACACGTCTTTTTTATAATGCCGTTCTTCACCTTGATTTTCAGGAGGAGAAGATAGTGGACTTTGATAAATTAGAAGAATATAACGACGTCTTCGCGGGATGTGATGTCGGTTTTAATTGTTTAGGAACGACTCGATCTAAAAGTGATGGAAAAGTAAGACATCTTCCTTTTAGTTTTATTTGTGATTTAAGATTCAGTGTGTGTACATTAATAGATGGTATGACAGGTCGGTGAAGGAAAAAAAAGATAATTTCTAATTTTAGGAAGGATTTTACAAAGTTGACCATGATTATGTGATGAAGACAGCTGAGCTTGCCAAACACAATGGATGCAAGCATTTCCTTCACGTGTCGTCCCAGGGAAGCGACAAAAATAGCTGTTTGTTCTACACTCAGACAAAGGTAGATATAAATAAGTGGACGTACGGGGAATACAACAAAGCAAAAAGCTTGCTTTTCCTGGGAAATTTTTATATACATGTATTACTTATGGCAATGTGTAAAATCATGGCTATGTTTACTTTAAATGAAATTTTAAACAGAAAAGAAAATGTCAATGTTGAATACACTGTCAGTGCTGTTGGGATCTTTTGTAGGGGATTGTAGAAGAGGAGCTTCAGAATTTACAATTCGAACATTTAACAATATTTCGCCCTGGGTGAGTATATCAGGTTGTAATGTATTAATGCACACCCATCCGTGGATCTTGATCCCACCTCATCAGGGGTCCGTGTTTGCCCTGCTCCTGATTTGTTGTGTTTGGACTTATGAGCTTGAATACTGTTAGATATCTGTATTTTTCATACTTTATCATTATTATTTGCCATAAACGTTGAGTCGCCTACCTCTTCAAACCCGTATGTAAAAATTGATAGCCAGAAGCACCAGCATATTTGACAGCGTATATGTATATCTTTTTGACTCAGTTGAATTTTAAATAATGAATATTTTTCATTTAAATTTGAACAATAAACATTCCTGTGTGCTAAACCGCTAGTCAATCAATTTAACAAACGGCACAGTACTTAGCAACAGAATATAAATTACTTTTTCAGGTTTCTGCTCTGTGACCGCCAAGAGAGCCGATTTGGCGAGAAGCTCGTAGTGTGCCTAATGTCCCCATGTATTTGCTGCTGTGGTAAATATGTAGGAGTGCCGACAGAAACTCTAGCAATAGCCATGGTGAGAAGGGCCTGCAGGCCCAACGGCCAAGTGGAAATCATAGACAATCCAACCATTCATTATATTGCTTATTGACTTGAATGTTATTATTTATATATATCATCCTAGTCATATCTTATTTAATTAAATGAGTAAAAACATGAAAATTGTATTCTCTCATATTCACATTATTCCATAAAAGTCTGCTATTGAACTGTGAAGGATCCTTAATGGTTCGGGTGGCATTAGAACGGTATTCAAAATGCGCTAGTTGTAAATTTTAAATTTACGGAGTAGAAGGGTATAACTCAAAATTTACCACACCGTTACAACTGTAAGCACCAGAATTCACAAAGGTCTTTAGGCTGGGGTCTATTTTTAGATCAGTGTAAAAAAAAAACAAGCTAATTAAGAGAATATCGCCTGGAATTGAAAGTTTTACCCAAAGACAGAATGTATGAAAAATCAATAGGGGTCTTTTCATAGTCCATCGGGAGTTGTGGTATAAAACTTCAGTGCAAACGCTCCAAGGGCTTCTCGTGGTATAGAGTGTTACAGAGAGACAGACGGACAGCAACACCCGTATCAATATCCCCTTGCAACAAAAACGGAAAAAATACGTTTACCTGGAAAGTTTTGTGCAGATATAAGCATGTTTTAAAGGTATGAAATTTAGAATGTTGAAGCTCAACCAGTTAAGAGAAATGGAAATTTTCAACTACTGAGTATATAAGTAGAAATACATGTCTCCCTCTTGAGTATTTCTATAGTTCAAAAGTTTCCTAGGGGTATAAAGCAAATGAAGATATCAATGACTATTTTTAATATTAAATTAAACAGGTACTTCTAATATCTATAATAACGAAATAAAATGAAATTATTTTACACAATTATTAGAGAAATCTGGAGTTTTGCACTTCGTAGAATCCGTAAGTTTGAAGATGGACGCCGTTTTTGTGCTTGTTGCCTCGATGTTCTGGGGGCGTTTGGTCTTTGTCTTCCGAGCATTTCTCAGTTTGACAGCTTGAATCTCAATTTTGTTCAGGTATGCTTTCTTGCCATTTGTCATGATATCAGCCTTTTTAAGGAGAACAGCCTCTGTTTTCTGCCTATTCTGCTCTTGCTTCGTATACTGAGTATTTAGCATGTTTTCCTTTTGCCGAAGACGTGCATCTAAAATCCTCATGTCCAGTTGCCTTCCTTCATCACGAAGCTTTGCGCAGTCTTTCGGTTCATATAGATTCCTCGTTCTTTCGACGTGAGTCTCCTTCCTCTGAAGCATTTTGGTTCTTTTGACTGGATCTTGAATGGCAGAACATAGCTCGTCGAAGAAAGCCTGGGGTAGGTTTCCACTGAATAAAAGTTTGACAAGAAATGGAGTTCCATAGGACCACAGGTTTGAAAAATTTCCCGGCAATTTCCGCCTCTGATTGCATTGGACCTGTAGTTGGGATATAGGTGGGAATCGGTTTTGGAAGGATTTTGAATTGACGTGAACCTCTGTAGATAGAGTCTCGACTGTCAATTCATCGAGTCTGCATCTATCTAACTCATTTAGGGGTAGTTTGAATCCTGGAATTAACAAAGACGGTAGTGGTTGACAAGTAGCCATGATGATATAATGGAAAACGTACGTCACAATATATTGTGATGTAGATTAAACCAAACGTCATAATAAATGACGTCAGTACGTAAAGAAAAAGTCACAATATAATATGACGTCATAATACCAGTATTTATCAATCTCATTCTACAGTGAAACTGTGGTGGACTTTAGCAAACGAAGTACGTTCACATATCAAACCTAATGGTAATGATTTTGATGAATATAATGATGATGTACAACAGCATCAACCTCTCCAATCCTTTCCTCGAGCTTCTTTTTTGTTCAAGGGATAAAAGAAATCGCTTTCTGTCACTTAAGAGAGACTGTGAATAAATTATCAAAGACCTATGAATTTGATGGTAGGAAAAGACCTCGGTTCACTTTATGCCTAAAAACGGCCCTGTAAATTTACGAATTTATTGACTTACACTTTATGTTCCAGTTTAAACATCAAAAATAGAGACTTTGTACTTTCAATTTCCATTAACATTTTTCTCCTTAAAGTCCAGGTCTTGGAACATATGCTTTATGGAATTGCAATGATCTTGAATTTTTATGTTAACAGGTATACTGTATACAGGGTTATTTTCGCCCCATCTTATTTTCGCCCTTTCACACTTGCAAACAATTTTGCCCGGTTTTAAATTCGCCCAGTCATAGTTTTGTTTAAGAAATTATACTTTATTCTTTGAATTTGCCCCGTTTTAAATTCGCCCAAATGACAGTAGGGCGAAAGGAGCGAAAATAAAACGAGGGCGAAAATTTCCCTGTATACAGTATTTGAGTACTTTCCAAAAAGAAAAATATATGAGCGCACCCTCTGATCTAAAAATAAAAAAAACCATGTATTCTAATCTACTATCATTTATTAGTTGCTTATTTAAGATCAGAGGTTGCGCTCTATATTAATTATTGAAAAATAGCATTAAAAATTGACTGTTTTTGTAGATTTTTTTCAAATTATGAGGAAACAGAAGCATTTTGTGACGTCAAATGCAATGATTAACCAGAAAAATACGTCATTTTTGACAGACATGAAATCATCAAAGGTCTAAATGATATCTTATGCATTGTTAACAACTAAAATTAAGCAGTTTTTAAAAGTTGTTCAGAAATTCACAGGGCCCAAAAAGGCCATAAGTGAACCTTGTTCTCTGCAATGTTTCCGCGCTTTTCTATATTAATTGTTTATTTACATCAGTCCACAAAATCGAATATTTTCATCCACTAAATCAACTTCTTAAATTAAAAAAAAAAACATTCGCTTTATGATAAGATCACAACTTCATGAAGTAATTTAAGTAACATTAATACTCTAATCCTATGAAAAATATTATTAATGATTTTTTTTTCGATCCACTCTTGATTAACGTCAAAATTCCTAATGAAAAGGTTGATGGCTTTGAATGCACGGGCCAATAAATATAATTTTAAAGCCAAAATTAGGTTGCTATATTTTTTGCTACGATAAGATGTTTAAATTTGTATTTTAAAATATTCTGTTAAATTTTTCTCGAGAAATGTTCATTTATTTCATGATTTTTTGACATTTTTATACATTTCATACAAGAAATTAAATCACCTATAATTGACTATGAAATAAAAAGCACAACCTAAAAGGTATATGTTATGTAAAGAATACTGAAATACTACAATGTAGTACTAAAATCCAAGTTAACATCTCTTAAATCCTGTTGTTTTCTTTTAATATAGAAGGAAAATCTCAAGTTTAATATTTTCCCGATTACGAACTTATAAATTTTAATTTTAAAAATCTGTTCTTAAAAGGGGTGAATTAAAAAAAGTCTTAAAGAATGTATATACGAATGCACATTCAGTTTAACAAAATAATCATATATGTATAGTCAGTTATAAAGCATCGAGCACCACGATTGTATCATTTGGTGGACAGATAAACAAGAACCTATTAAACAAAACTTTCAGACACTCCCATTTAATCATCACTGGATACTGTACATGTTTATCGCCTGTCACAGAGAATTCTTACAGCAAAACCTTGATATCTCGGACGCATAGGGACTTTCACAATATTCATAATCAAGGACTTCAAAATATCGAACTTGTGACTATGCTCTTGACTGCCTTATTTGATAGACAAATAAATTCAACTGTAAATTGATATTTTTGAATTTTTGGCCTTGATCATGTGACCTCAAAATCTAAAATGTCTATTCAACTTCCTGCTGTGTAATGAATATGGAGTTCTTATGTTAACATTTTTGGTGCAAATTAATATATTTTCTTGGGATTCTCCACCTTTGCAGTGAGAATTAAACCTTGAGGTCTTCTATATAACGTCAGATGGACTAAGTTCCAGCAACCAAAATGAATGTGAACAATGATGCATCATCATTGCACATGCAATTTTGTCCCGTTGAAATATAAGTGAACTTGGAATGGACCTGCTTCATAAATGTAACCTCTTCACTAATTCTTAAAATAAATCTAGCATCCCTAGACAATCTGATGGTGAACATTTCTACATGCATCATCAATGCAAGTTTGGTACAGGTCTAGCTACTTGCAAATGAAGCTGATCATAAGGTTCTCATCCACTGACATCCAGCATAAGCATACAAGTTTAATCACCACGAAATAGTTACTTGAGAATGAAACTATTCCATAACCTTTAACCTATTGATTCAGATAAGCATCTGAAGCAGTCTTGAAGTAAGCATCACTAGACATCAATAGGACATATAATAATGAGACCCCCTAAAACATTAACCTACTTGAATACATCACCTATTTTCACTTACTAAATTGGTAACACAATGGTAAACAAATAATTGTATTGCAAAACTTTTTATTTGCAGATCTAATAAAAGTCCATTGTTATATACATAAACTTTGTAAATCACATAAATACCTATTTCATACATCACTATTACTGGTTACTATCTTTACTACTGTCTGTGTGTGCCATGGGACTCGTCTTTTCTACAGGCTCTGTTCCCACTGACACAGAAGATTCTGACACTGTAGCCATGTTTTGAACATTGCTTGAGTCAGAAACCTGAGAAGGTTGACTAACATTAACAACTTGTACATTAACATTTGATTGTTCAGAGGCAGGTGCACTCATTTCAGTTGCTGGTGGTAAAGTAACATGAGCAGCAGTTGCATTCTGAGAAACAGACTGTGCACGGCTTGTTGGAATATTTGAAACTAAGTTTGACAGAGTTTGAACAACAGGAGTCTCTACTCTGGATGAACTTTCCACTGATGCAGCACTTGCTGGAGAACTTACATTTGATGAAGCTATAGGGTGACTGACACTTGGAGAAGCTGGCGGGGTACAGCTGGGATATCCTGATGAAATGGGAGTGGAAACTTGCCGAGGAGGTATGTATTCCTGGCCCGGATGAGAAGGCGGTCTGGAAGGAGGTCTGGAAACACCAGGTGAGCCCTGGCGAGGTGAGTATCGCCCTGGAGATGGCCCCGCTGAATGTGAAGGACTAGCTTGTCTGGGAGAATATCGCCCTGGAGAGGGGGTTGTAGACTGCCTGGGCGACATCTGGTTTTGTGATGGCCCTCGAGGTGCACCGCCAAAATGAGCCTGTCTGGGTGACATCCTTCCATGAACCTGGTTATAAGCATTAACATAAGCCAGAGGAATCATTCCCCGGGGGGACATTCTTTCCTGACTATTTGGAGGAGGAAGTTGATGTCCTTGCATAGTTGATATAGGGGGGTATGATTGGGGCGGTAAATGTTGGACTTGTGAAGTGACAGTCTCTGGCTCTTTAGGGATAATTGTTGAAGTTGGAGCAGCATCCGGTTCCAAGCCACTGATCGGTCCTTTATCTTGAGGATGCACTTGATCAGACTGAACACTCCCTTCAGCTGTTTTTGATGAACTCTCCGTCATCTGAGGAGTCGAGTCATGTTCCTGAGGCACAGAGTCTGTTTGCTGACTTTGTGAGGGAGCACTGTGAACCTGGGGTAGAGAACATGCAATAGCTGCACTCTGAGGAATACTCTGGTGGATCATCACATTCATTGGTAATATAGGCTCCTCCTGTTGATCCTCTGTATCAGTGTTTTCACTGTGGTAAGAAGGTTGAGTGATAGCTGGTGTGTACGTAGGACCAGACACACAGGTTGAAGGAATGGCCAGAGAGCTGGCCCCTGGATCTGGTTTCTTTGTCCCTGGTTTCTGGTCATTACCTGGGACAGTCGCCAACGTCTCACTACCTTTAGCCTTTCCTGGTGATTTCTCCATGGCCTCTATCTGAGAACGAGCTGTCAAGCCTGCTGTGTTGTTAAGAATTTCCATGATGCGTTTCTCTGTCTCAGACTGCGGGGTAAACTGGACTGGAGGTCTTGGCTCAGTGGCTCCAACATTGGACGCTGCTGTGCCTGTAAAGACAAAATACAAAAATTTGAAATTTCTTTAAAATGCCCTCTAAAGCATGAAATAAATAAAGCTTTGTGGTTTGATTAACCTGTGGAATCATATCAATTCATGGAAACCTATTTTCATGAATTGCTGAAAAATTTCATGATGGTACAATTCCTGAATATATAGCTAAAGAACAGAGTCCATTGAATTGTAAATACAAGGGGTACACACTTATGAATGAGAATGAATTTCTAGAAAAAAGACTGTATTATTTTTACTTTCTCTCTTTTTCAACATTTTAGCAAACAGATATCTTTAATAAGTTTTTGAATGCTTACACCATCACAAAAACTTCAGTCATAAAGGTATTACAAACTTATACATTGCTATTAAAATCTTTGTCTGAAAAGTTCTTTAACAATCTAAAAACTTGCTAAACTGAAATAGAGAACAAAACTGAACATGCTGAAGTTGAACACATAATATAATTCAATTTATCAAAAATCTTGGCCCTTTACTTTTGTAAGAAAGTTTTGACTACACATGCCAGTCATATTTCACACAACAGCAAGGGAATTCACTGATACAATAATTACAAAAATTATCCAATAAGGCAATTTCTTTTTAGAATATAGTATTTGTTAAATGTCAGGATGGTTAGTTAACACAGATACAACCTGAAGGGAATACATAAAGCACGTAACTAAATATACACAGGAATTAGGTATGACCAAAAGTCTTGTGCTCCTTGACTGTAAAGACAAAAGAACCAGAAATCCTGCTGGTGCTTAATGTGCCTTCACCATCTCATTGTCCATGTGACTGTGGTATCTGTAACTATCAGATGTATGTCTTATGGATTAAAGTAAGGAACTTTTGAGTGGAAGGGGAAGTTTTTTTTAGGGAGGAAGGGAGGGATAATCCTTGTACTTCTTATTTATTGGCTGTAATATTTCTCATTGTCATAGGCTTAATTTAGCCTAAAGCTGGAAGTTATGTAGATTCTTACTATGGACTTCAAAACCTGTCATTTTCAATGCCACTTTTTCTGGTGCTGGCTTCCTCTATTATCTCATGTAAAGATCTCATGATGCATTACTCCAATCATTGTAATAAAAATATTTATTATTACTAAGGAATGTCTCGTTCATGTCATCACAAACATGTCCATTTTTATCGCAAAATAATCTTTCATTCAATATTTAGAAACTTTAGCAACTTTATGGAATTGTCTGAAAAAAAACCCACACAAAGCTGTAATCAAGTCAAACAAAGGTCCTTGTTTACTAAAATTTGATATGAATCATTCCCATATTTTAAAACAAAATCTTGCTGCTATTAACTTTTCATTAACCACTGAAAATATGAATAAATACTTGAGTAGAACCACATTTTTCATTCCCAAGAAAAAGCATCCTCAAGTATACTGTAGATCTCTTTATATTTTCGCGACACCTTATTTTCGAAAGAAAGTCATCGACTCTTTATTAGCGAGACAAAATTTTCATGAGTTGTGATTATTGCTCTATATAATATCTAGGAATAATAATATACACGAGAATGAAATTTTTCATGAGCACACTGCCTTGCGTAATTATGCTTAAACAAAGTTCTTGCAAATGAAAAGTGATTTACAGTAATAAATCTAAGAAAATTGAGGACTAGACAAATCTTACTTGAAACTAAATCTCCTACCCTCAAGGGTAGATCAGTGCATGTATCTTAGAAAGTATTAACAGATGCACAATATCTACAAGCTTGGTTTGGATGTTACTAGAGACAGGCCAGAAAGTGGCCTAAAAGTTGAGCTTTACCCCAAAACATACATCAAGATTACAGAATCATATCTCAAGGCAAAGTCAAACACTTTACTAATAGTCTAGTAGTTTGAACCTCTAGATGCAACATTTATGCAATTCTGGTCTAATAGGGCTTGCAGATACTTGGAAATGGACTTAACCTAAAAACTTTGAACTAGTGGCTCATCCAGAAAATGTATGTCAAACCCACACCTGAAGAAACTTTGAGAGTCTTTATACTTTGAAGTAACATCCACGTAAGTTTGGTTAAGGTCAGACGATATGTTCCTCAAATATCTAATTTGTAATATTATTGAAATGCATGAAAAATATTCAAAACTTTCATTACATTCTGATTTCTAAACCAGTTTCTGATCATCTTTAATACATGTAAATTGAAACAATAAATTATCTAATTTTGGAAAATTAATTTTCCCCAAAAGGATATAAGAAACACTACCCTTTGCTATCTTACACAAATGCCTGGTAAGGTACCTCAATTTTTTATGAGTAAACATAATAAAGTAGCTATACTTCAATGACAAAATCTTGAAAAAAAATATATATATTATTGAGGAATTTATCCTCTGTCCTCAAGGTAGGGCTTGAAGTTTTGATGGAATGTGCCTGCTCCAAAAACGTTAACCTTGACATCCATCTCAAGCATCTGAGGCACGCATGGTAGTTTACTGTGCATCCCTAGACATATCATTCATATGAAATTAGTTGACATAGGGCTTATAGTTACTTAGAAGAATCTACTTTAAGAGCAGAATCTTCCAATTTTAATAAGAAGTATGATGAAATATTCAAACGTTAATTTTGCATTTCATTAATGCTTGGTTAAAAGTATTTACATTTGGTGAGAGCACTAGAATACATACTTTTTTTCTATTTTCCATATTAATCATAATGAATACATATATATATTTTTTTCATTTTGAAAGAAAAAGTTAAGAGAGACTACAGTCCCTTTAGAGGCTCACTGGTAGATAAGTTTTAACTTACATTTAGTTCATTTGATTTTTCAAAGTTGCATTTTTTTCCCTTTAATTGTTGATAAGTTATCTACACAGGTACCCAGTAAAACCTTACCTTCCTGTCAAAAAAATACTAGGAAAAAAAACAGACAAAGGAAAAAAAAGTCCTCAAAACAACATACTGTCAGAACAGAAAACACACAGAGCACTAACATTCAAATAAAGAATCCAAAGCACTTGGACTTTGTTGGAGAAAGTGCACAATGCGGGAGGAGAGGCTAACTAAGAACACCTAGAAATCAAATCTGTCCCAAGTCTCTGGATAAGGAAGCATGCAAGTCAATCTTGATACATCACAACAAAATTATACTTTTGATTATACTATATAAATATAATAATGACACTTGTTAAAAAAATTAAAAAAAATACAACAAAAATTTCTCATAATTCCTGTGAAAAAGCAAAGAAACGTTAGAGCTACGAATACACTGCACAACACAGATACACCTAGCGGCACACTTTTTTGATGAAACACTTGATGTAGCAGGTATGGTATTTTTGACTTGGTAGTGTAAGGTAATAGTTAAAAGAATCGGCAGTAGATTTTAAATGTGTAGCTCTACCGTTTAAAATTTGGCAAAGGTTTCTGGTAAGATTAAATGAATGGATCGACAGTTTTTATACAAAAGACAAGCAAGATAAAAAGTTATCTATACAGCAGAAGCAGGAGGGAAAAGGAAAGGTAAGTAGTTAATGATAGGTATAGGGTGTTATTTGTAGCAAGTTATACGATTACAAAACATTCTCAATCAGGTACCCTCTATATCTACTAGAACTGCCTAGGTCCACTGACCAATATTTCATTAAATTATTGTTGTCAAACAAAGAATTCTCTTATGGTGCTTTATCAATCAGTTTTCTCATTTTAACCTTCAATTATTATTTTTAATCTTTAAAAAAAACATTTCTTAACAAATCAAATATGTTTTTAAATAAAACTTAATTAAGTGACTTTGAATAATTTCGGAACATCCCCTCCCCCCTTTAAATAAAAACTTAAATGAATAGAGATATACATTGAATTAATTATATAGAGATAGTGAGGTCGTGCATTTCACCTTAGCCGAAGTCATATACATTAGAGCTAAGAAAAGTGCATTACATACTTGGGATAACAAGCTAAACAAAAAATAGTAAAAAAAAAGAAAAAAAGAAAATGTTCAAAAAAGTGTGCCAATCAATGTACTGAGAAATGCCTTTACTTTCTGCAGTTTTCTTCTTCTTTTTACGTTTCTTTGATTTTTTCTCGCCGGATTCCATGGTGGATACCATTTCAGTGGGAGGCGCAGAAAAACCTGGAACATCCATATTTTGTAATTCATAAATAAATCTCAGTTCTATAAGGAATTTGAGGAATTTATACATTGCTGAAACCTTCATTCAAAGAAAACTACTTTAGATCATTAGATCTAGATTTGGTTTTTGTATACATGTATACAAGGCACAAGAAGAAAGCACCGAAGTGGTATTGAATCATTTTGTTCTATTTAATTCAAGGACTTTGAGACAACACTGTTCACAATCACAAAAATTTACCAAACCATATAATGCCCCTCCATAACTTTTCTTTTAAAAAATTAATGAATGTACAAAACTTTGTGTTTAGAAAACAATGCTAGCAATTCCTTACAGCTGGACTACTTGTTGTGAATCTACCTTGGCAATGAGAACAAAAGCACTGACATTAACCACCTCTTATTGCAAAACCCAAAAATTGACAGTCACACAGGAGCCTGCAGTAAATGCCAATATTGACTTTCTCTGATTGGTTTATCCTCATAAGTATGTTTCTTTACTTTTTTGTTTGTGCAATACAGTCTTTTAAACAAGACTTAATAATCTTAACATTTTCTTGAAATACATTTATATTTCATGCCATGACCCAAAAATCTATATCTTCCTTCCTTTATTTGAAGAGTAAAATGTACTTAAAAATGGCTTCATACAAAAATAAATTGGAAGATTGACACACAATTCACAATAGGGCACCTACATGAATCTAAGTGAGTGGAAATAACATAACAGAGAATTCTGTCTAAGTCATTTTAATAACAGGAGGCTGATGTCAGTGTGAAATCCAAAAATTCAAAATCAATTCTTCTTAAAAACAATTCCTTTTAAAAATCAAGAGACTCCTCAGACTCCAAGGACTGATTTCATGAGATATGGAATTTACAAATTGGGAAGGACTTCATGTATGACATTGCAATGCATCTCTATAAAAACAACCACCAATGAACTGAAGACATTCAACAATTTGACCATTTCTTAATTTTACAATTGTAAAGAGGAACTGAGATGATGAAGGAAAAGCATAAAACTACCAGTGCTGTACAAAACCTCCATAAAAAAATAGGTCTATTAAACTACAGTAATGACAATAAAATATGCTATCAAATTTATCACCAAGAATGACTTGCTGTAATAAATTTCTTATTCACAAGTAAAATACTGACAATACAATAAAAGCAATCTGATTAACTAAATACTTTTACATTTATTCTGAACTTGCTGTAAAAAAATTAATAGGAATCTGGGCAAATTTTCATTTTCTGGAGTACCTAAGCAGTCAAGTCCAAATGTTTCACACACAGAATCCCTCTACCAGTTTGTAGTAGTTTGACTCTGAAATAATCCAAGTCAGTATTGCTTCCTGTAATCTTATCAAGTATAGAAGAATCCGTTCATTAACTATAAATTGATTTAAATTGACTTAAGAATATTGTTACTGATTAGAAATGTTATTTTGAGGCCATTAAAAGGATTCACAGGAAACTTTCAAGAGAAAAAAAATCAGGACCAGCCAAGCACCCAATGTCCTTGTTTTAACACATGAATTAATTAATGTACTTGCCTGGTTGGTAGGGCATTTGTGGGTGTGGTCCTGCCTGGGGGGCCCCCTCCACTTGACCTTGGTTCATGGGTGTGTACATCCTCTGTGGGAAGGGGTGTCTGGCGGCAGGGTCTTGAGGAGGTGGTGGGGGACCAGGCATTCTAGACGCTCCATCAAAAGGCATCCGCTGTCCCGGACCTAGTGAAAAATGGAGTTTTATGATCATAGTCTGTTTTATGACACGTATAAGCTTAGCGGACACATGGAATTAGCAGACTAAATCTATACCAGGAAACCGTTGCATAGGATCCCCTGGCAATCGTGGGGCAGGGAACCTTCCACTCTGGTCATATGGCATGGTTCTGGGATCAAAGTACTGGGGCATCTGTCTCATCATCTCTGGTTTTTCTGCATTAATAAAAATAATCATAATTTTCTCCATATTTAAGTATTCTCATTTAGCACCAAATATTTATTACAAATGATATACTTTCCTTTAATCTTTGATAAGCAAACCATCAGGATCTTTTACATGTATCACATCATAATGTATTGTACCAGTATTACATTATATAGATAAGGCTGTAGAGCTGCAGTATACCTGTATCGGGCAGTGGTTTGGGTAGGCTGTAAACCCTCTCCCTCTGTTCTCTCTCCTGATATTCCTCACTGAATGGGTTATTGTCCTGAAACAAACATCAACAGTGAGAAGATCTGCCATATCTTTATCTTGTACCAAAATTGCCATTTATCCATGATTCTTATCCTTCACAAAAGGATAGCCTTCACAAAAGGATAGATTTATATGGAAACCTGAACCCCCTCCTAATTCTTTAAAAGCCCAATAACCCCATATTTTTTTTATTGTTCATAGATAAATTTATTTAATAATTATCGACATCATTATTTATTCTGTCAACCATGGTTATGAATCCTTAGGAGAAAAAAAAATATTAACAGGTTATTTACACTGATTTAACCCCATGATTTATATACAAGGATTACAATATAGAAATAATGGAGAAAAACACACACTGTATATGTACATGTAAATATATAAATGACAAAAAATGCAACTTTTCATTGTACTAGACCATATTACAATAAATCATTACACTCATCCACACTCAATATGGTATGCTTTTGTAACAATTTGCAACTTCTTATCAGATTTTGATGACTTACTACAATACATTCCCTTGTCTCACCCAGGTTAGCTGGCTACAATTACTTTAAAACCTTTCTGATAGTTAAAACATCTTTGATAACTTGGACTAGGATAGATTAATGTTTTGTAGTAGCTTATTTCAATAATTTTCTGTGACAAGTAACAATTCAGCACCTCCATGAATGATTTCACATATATTTACTAGTAAGTTATGTTTATGGCTTAATTTTTCATGGTATTATTTTTTTTTAATTCATAAGTCTGGCATTTACTGACTGTTTAAAATGAAGTCCGACTTGTGAGAATCTGACCTTACTGTTGTACAGGTAAACAAAACTGGACAATTATGGCATTGCTATTTTTATCCACAGGACTCCTCTTTGATCATCAAGCTTTATTATGTGACATGAGGACATTTCACACAAAAGATATATATTTAATTTTTTCATTGCTTTTTAAAACTATACAGAACTATACATACATGTATTTTGAAATACTGCAGTTCATAGGTGTTAGCATAAGCAAACTAAACTTGTGCATGTTTCAGAGGAGCAATTAAAGAAACCAATTACAACTTTAGATCAATTTTTAGCAATGACCAGAAACTGATTACCAGTTTACCAATGAATCATAACAAAAACACTATTTAACCTTAAATTATGGATACCCCACCCCTTTTTATTAAATTTAATTTTTACAAAAATGCAACAATTCTCTTCGAACGAACAATTTTATAAAACACAACTAAAAGTTTGTGCAAAATCTTCTCCTCATAAAGACTTTGTATTAGTAAGGACATAGAGTAGATCTATTGAGATGCTTTCCCTACATCAGCAGTCTATTTTAATAGAACAACTTTCCCAGTACATGTATCGTGCAAGCAGGTCCTAAGCATCTTTAAATGGCCTTAATGCATTTATCAGATTCAATGGCAATTCTTTTCAATCTGGAAATACGAGTGTACTTCTAGAGAAATGTTACGATTCAATAGACAAGTTTTTTTTTTCTAATTGTCTTAAAATCATGTTACTTTTGTAAGCATTCATTTGACCATTCTAACTCATCTACCTGAAGCATTCCAGACTTAACTACCCTATCTCTAATTACGGCCCCATGCCTTACCTCTCATGTTAGTGGTCTGCATTCTTTGTGTGTCTTAGTAACTTAATACTTACAACATAAAAAGCATTCTTAAATACATGTAATCTGATTATTTCTGAAGATAAACCATTAAAACATTACTCCAAGGAAGATGCTGTATTAAACTGACCAAAATTACACATAAAATAAACAATAAAGGGGGATAACAATGTATACTCCAAGACACCCCAAATGTTACGAGAACAACATGACATATTAAACAACAAATAAACTGATATAAAAAAAGGTCTATCCTAGGATAAAGTGTTGAGGGGTTATTTGTTGTCAGCGATTTGTTAGCTGAAGCGTTTGTTTGTGTGTGGCATGCTGAGGCCTGATACAGAGAAAATGTGACAATCTCACCTGAAGGATAGCTTTGGGCCCTGCCACTTTAGTCTTGTTATCCTGAATAGTAGGGACATGAATTATCTACCATTTGGATTATCATTGGTTAGACCATCAAAATGCTACATATACCACAACCATCCAAAGTCATTAATAGAAAGCTTTCTCATTCACTGATTTCATTATTCACTTAGCAAATGCACAAAAACATTACAGTCATTCTTCTAAGCAGTTTGCTTCACAGCAAAAAAAATGTTAAATGCTCTGAACATCTTTCTTTTTTTTTTTTTTTTTTTTTTTTAACAGACACAAAAAGTGCAATACTATGTGATAAAATGCATGAGATTCATGAAAAACAAACATTTTAATTCCACTTCTTATATTCAGTGGGAGAATTTTGTCTACTAAGCTTTTTAAAATTATATCTTCCAGTTTCCTAACAATAAAAGCCTGACCATTTTTGAAAAACTTTATTCTGAAGATTTTTTTTAACAGACAAAATCCTTCCACCGGAGTTAAAATCACATCACCTGATATATAGAGTGATAAACACTGCCTTACCTCCACTACGGTGTGCTGGGGGCGCGGAGCTGAGGCAGGCATCTGCTGGGACTGTCTGAGTCGATCCTGCATGTACTCATCATAAGCCTGTCTGGCTGACGCCGTGAGGCGGGCCGAGCCCTGCTGGCCGGGGATTCTAGGCTGTAATCCTCCAGGAGGAATAGACATGATAGCAGGACCAGTAGCGGGGGGCATCTGACTAAAAGCCCAGTCTTGGCCATAGCGTTCCTACAAAAAGAATAGGATATTCTGATTCATCATAAAAAATACTTCTTGTACTGTAATCAAATTCTCCATGTAAGTCCCTGGGAAAGTTGACATGTAAATAAACCTTTCACACAGTCCTACCCTTGTAACTGATTGCCTGACAACTCTTACCCTCTTCTTTGTGCGGTAGTCTGTGGTCTGTATCTGGTGCTGTTTGACCTGCTTACGGAGTCCTTCTAACTGTTTCTGAAGGACTGCCTGCTCCTGGGTCACTCTCTCTAACTCTGTGGCATCGTTTGGTGATGGCTCCCTACCTGACTTCTTGGCCTAAATAAATCCATAAAACATTTTTACTATGGTTATCATTAATTCAAATAACTACACACTAAGTTGAAGCATCTATAATTATGAAATGTATAAAATAACTGTTAAAATTCATTATATTTTTCAAGACAAAATATAAGAATTCTCACTTGACGGTTTCTGGCATTAATAGCCTTTTTGGTTCGCTTGCACTTTCCAATCTGCTGTTCCAGTGCCTTGACTTGCATCTCTATATAGTTTCCATGCTTCATAAGCCAATCCTCATATTGCTGCTGCTGACGCTCTAGTTCGGGAGTTAACTCCCCTAATAAAATTATTAAAATAAATCATGACCATAAAAGTTGTAAATTCCCTAATACTACATGTACATATTTAACCAATCACTGTAGGCACAATTGCTAAGAAAAACAGTCTTTCATTTTGAAGTCTTCAAAAAGCACTTATTAAGAAACATCCAAAGAAAAGAATTCTCATATCTAAGATACAATGTCAATTAATAATTCTAAAAGAATTATAACAGTACAAAGCTTCTCTGCAGGTCTGAAACTCAGACATTGCATTTTCACATTTTCAATGCTGTAAGAGTAAAACCTATGATCACTTTACTCTAAATACAAGTATAATGACATAAATACTGACCTGTCATTGGGGGTTGAGGGGGTGGTTGTGGAGGAGGGGGAATTCCCATGGGGCCCATACCAGGGGGCTGACCCCCATAAGGACCAGGCATTCTAGGGGGCATCTGTTGTCCTGGCATTCGTACAAATGGTGGCTGACCTGGGGGGATCTCTGGTTGTCCGTAAGGCCTCTGGACATTTGGATTCCAGTTCGGGTCCCCAGGGTGCCTTAAAATGAAGTAAAATATTAATCAAACATTATTTACTAAACATGAAATATATTCACCTAAAGTTAAAATTTCTACAAAAGTAGCTAAAAAATTCATTTTTCTTACCTCATTCCCTCCATACGGGGGCGGAACTGGCCCATGGGCATTCCAGGTCTGGGTGGCTGACCCATCATACCCTCGGGTGGAGGCCGCTGCATTATTCCCATTGCCTGCTGCTGGGCTTGCCTCTGCTGTTCTTGCTTCTCCTAAAATAAAGCAAACGCAACTAATAACATAGCACTGAACTTCAATACTTTCCATGAAGCTACGAATTAAGATTTATTTAAGGGGTCAATCCCATACTAGGTAAATGATTTAATGACCTATACAAAACATACTTGTTTCAGCTTAATCTTCTTGTTACCCTCTTCATACTAAAATATGATGACGTTATCTCAAAAAAATGTATGTGTTTATAGATACAAATGATGATGTGGTGCATGAAGTTCCAGATTAAAATTAACAGAAAAAAATACTGGAATTTTTTAAATGTGCATTAAGGCCTACATCTGAATAACCCAGTAAATATATGACACATGTTTACCTGTTCCAACAAATCCTGTATCAGAAGAGGCTGATCTTGAAGTAGCTGAGGCCGTATATTCCCCTGTGATCCTGGGGAAGATGTTGTGACAGGTAATACCATTCCCCCCATGGGAGGCCTCACTCCTGGCATTCTCTGCCCTGGCATTCCATAAGGAGGCATTGCAGCAGTGGTCTGAGAGGACGGAGGGTGGCCCTGCACCTCTGATCCATGAGGGGCCTGGGAAGTGGCCATGTGAGGCACGGCAGAGGGATCCAGAGGATGCATCTGTGAAGTGGGGGTGTCCATTCCATGTCCCATTGGATGAGTGGATGCTCCCGAGAAAGGTGGTCTACTTCCAGGCATAGAAACAGGACCTGGATTTCTCATGCCATGCTGTGGGACACCTGACTGGCCTCCATACATAATACTGTTGGGGGTGGGAGTAAGAGTGGTTCCTCTTGGAGGTCCTTGCATCATGGGCTGACCATAAGTACCCTGCATATACTGGTTTGTTGGGGTAATGGTACCCCTTGGTGACCTTTGACCTGGACTTTGGGCTGGAGTGCCCCCTTCCACAGCAGAGTACCCAGTCTGACTGGTGCTTCCAACGGGAAGAGAAAATGGCGGCTGTGGTTTAGAGCCAGCATAAGGCGACTGTGGTGCAGACGACACTGTGGGAGAGAAAGGAGACTGAGTCTGTGGAAAAGGAGACTGCTGATTGTTCATTGGATTAAATGGTGATTGAACAGTTGGTGTTCTGGGGGATGGTATGTTACTTCTGGGTGATGGCATTACTTTTGGGGAGGGTAGACCAGGAGTAGGTGGACCTTGGCCCGGGGGGTAGCTGGAGCCAGGTGAGGGCTGGGGCACCTGATGGAGAGGGGAATGCATTCCTGCTGCATATGGCCCTCTGGATGCCATTCCTGGATAAGCAGCAGACTGATCCACACCAGGCTGTATTCCAGACGGAGTCAGAGGTCCAGAGCCTGGAGTTCTGGGTAGCTGGTCCTTACCTGGAGCTGACGAGTCCGACTTGACTGAGTCTCTACGTTCCAGGGTGGGGGGCATGTGTTCAGAGCTTTGTTGCTGTAGGAGAGCGGCTATCTGACTGATGTTCTGTTGGTCCTTTTTGTCCATCTCACTCATCTGACCCCCTCCCTCTGTCCCAACCTTCCTTTCCTCATTCTTCTTTTGACTGAACTCTAAAAACTTGGACTGGAAATCTGGGATTCCACCTCCTGTTTTAGATGTCTCCAGTTCCGAGTCCATTTTGTCTTTGGTTATCTTCATGTCTTCCTTATTGTCTGATTTCTCCATGGCACCATTTTCGACTTCGTCCAGATCATCAAAGATGCTCTTGTTTTCATCAAGATTCAGTTCAGTGTCTGTGTCCACAAATTTAATAATGTCAAATGTTCCATCAGAGCCTGTTGAGGAAAAAGAAGACAACTTTAGAATCTTTCATGTCACTTGTTTAAATAATTAAATACAAACTAAAGGTACCAAATCTTTAATATAGATCCACACTTTCAAAACTATACTTGCTAGATTAATTCTGAAAAATATAACACATTGTACTGTCATGTACCATAAGTGCAGAAGGTTGAAAAAAAAACCAAACTTATGGTAAAATGACCACCTGTCTAACAAAATAAGCACCATCACTGGCCTTGTGTTCATTGAATACTAAATGTCTAACTTAGAGACCAATGATGTTACACTGCATACCTACTGATTTCTGATTAATCAGTTACCTAGAAGATCTATAAGGTCTGTGTCATTCAGCTGTTTCTCGTCCTCCGATTCTTTTTTCTCCTCCTTCGTGTCTGTTGTTTTTCCATCCTCTGTATCTTGTTCCATTTTCCTCTGTTCTCCTTTAGGACCTTGGGTCAACCTGCTCTGTTCCCCTGACTCTGGGGGGTAAGATTTATAGGCCTGGCCTTGACCTGGCATACTGGGCACCTGTTGACCTCCCTGCTGATTAGGGGGCACCTGCTGACCCTGGACGGGGAAGCGTTCCATAATGCTAGGGAATCTCGGGTCATGGCCGGCTAATGGGTTCTGTCAACATTTGATACATCATGTATTATAAAGTGATCTTATTAAAAATATAGAATTTTGTTTAATACATTTGCATTCTAAATAAAGTTATGAATTCAAGAAACAGAGATTTAAAATATATATAAAAATATCATTTTAAAAACAGTTCAAACTGAAATTCAAACTTTCAATGACAATGTGAAAAGCAAAATAAGCAAATGAAAAATCCCTGATTTGAAACATCTTTTGACGATTGTTGCTTTACAATTCATATTTCCCACCATGGATACAGTTGAGACATACCTGTCCAGGCCTGATACTGGGCAGCTGGCCGGGGGACATCTGTTGGGATTGTTTGGGTGAGTACATTTCTGGCATCATCGGACCATGGGGGCGGGGCTGCCTCATCTGTCCGGGGTGAACACCTTCACTATAAGGAGGTCGCATACCATAACCTTTCATCTCTGTAAAATTATACCAGTGTTCAGGTATAACATACTGAAGAAATTACCCAAATTCACCAATATATTATGTAATTCTATAATTAAACAGACTTAAGTCAACTGCTCTGTAATTTCTCTTTAATTTTCCAATGAATGTGATCCAGTTTAGTGGTACCATTTAGTTAAGGGTAAAAAAGTCATTACTATGAAAAAGAATTTTAAGGTAGTCAAATACATGCATTTACTAAGGACTACATGACAAAAGATAAACAATGAATCAAACTAGCTAATAACGAAGGGAAGATGTTTCTTAATGCAGTTGGCTTGAAAGACACTGGTTCTAATCACAGGCTGGTAAAACCTAATCAAACTTGTCGAAAAAATACCATTAATAAACTAGCTGACAAAATTTGATGATTCAGAATAAATGGCCTTTACATTGAATGAAATACAAAAGAAAGCAAGCTAAAATTGAGCTAGTTTCCTAAATTAATTTTTAGGTACATGGTTTAGAATAAGGAACAGTAATACACTCCATTTTCCTTTGCTCAAATTAACTACATACAAGTTTGCAATGTTTAAAGAGATGACAAGATTGAGAATTTTGTGAAACCTTCAGCCTGAAAAAAGGTTTATTCAGACTGTAAATGAAATATTAGTAGGTGCAAAATGGACAACCTTTGTTATGATGTCTACATACACATTTATGAAACATGTGCACTGCAACAAAAAAAAAAGTGCACATCAATAAGGAGGTAGGTGCTTAGATTTGTGCAATCAAAGAAAATCAAATAAACAGCATGAAAGAACATTTGTTTTGTGTTTAAACTTTAAGTTTAGAGGAATTTCAATTTTCAAGCTGGATCCTTTTGGAAATTATCTACAGGTTTTTCCATAACATTTCCTCTACAAATAATGACTTAAGCAGATTTAATATTTCTATAAACATGCCATGATTACATGCATATTGAAATACATCTACATCTCTGATAAAAATAGTGAAATTTTGAGTTTTCCTACTGGTAAGGTCAACATCATATAGCAATTTTTCCAGAATAAACTAGTTCTTGGACATGCAAAAAATCAGTACTTTTGATAAGATGCCAGCACTACCAATGGATGACCTACCAGTGGGGTGGGGGATTTGCCGTGGCCCTGGCAATCGGGGTGGGGCCGGCCACGTTCCTCGGGCCCCAGGAAATCGGATCATCTCCTCAGAAGTATAGGCTGTAGTAAAAAGCAGTGCAATAAAGACATCAAAGTGTGGAAGCACACAGCACAAACAAAGTCTAATTAGTAATGGAGTATGGTAGTACATACTGTAGATCACTAAATTTTCGCGACACCTTATTTTCGCGAGATTGTCATTGACACTTTGTAATCGATGTCATTGACACTTTGTAATCGATACATAATTTTCGTGAATAGTTGTTATTCCACTATATAATCGTAAGGAATACTTTTATACGCGAGAATTAAATTTTCGCGAACGCATTGTCTCACATAATTAGGCCAGCACTTTTTTATTTTTAGGTTTACAAACCCGCCGCTCAAGTTTTTGAATTTTCAGAAAAAAAATAAAATTGAGAAAAACAGAATTTTTTCTTTCCGATGTCAAATTTGAGTCGGGATCGAGATTTCAAATTTACGAACTCATACTTCCGGTTTTAAATGAACATGGCGGGTAATGAACTTATGAAGGGAGATTGGTGTCAAGTCCATAGCAGCACTAAAGCTTGGTTTAATGTAAATATTTATCGATAGGAGTGCCATTCAAAACGTTTCACCCGTTCAGAGAACAATAAAATGCTGACGACTTTGTTGCAAAGTGACATGTTGGTGAGATAATTATGTATCCGTATTCAAAAGTAACTGTCTGTAATTGTAAATTATTTTCCTCCCACAGGTTTAAAACTGCCCGTGGTAGCTATTGTCAGAGACATTGTTTAGGTTTCTGTCATAGCTTACAGTCTTAGCATCATTCTTCAGAAAAGGGTCGCTTATGCATCAGATGTAATGAATAAAACTATGGGAGAAGTTAAGTCCATTTGAGGAAGAAATAAACAATAGCCTAAAGAAATAAAATATTTCA
>PRKT01000094.1:1178743-1201243 GCA_003671525.1 Saccostrea glomerata | reverse complement strand
GCTGCCTCATCTGTCCAGGGTGAACACCTTCACTATAAGGAGGTCGCATACCATAACCTTCCATCTCTGTTAAATTATACCAGTGTTCAGGTATAACATACGAAAGAAATTACCCAAATTCACCATTATATTATGTAATTCTACAATGAAGCGCATTGAAGTGGTAAAATTTTCCGTTCGAATGGAACGTTTTGAGCTATCTTTAGAATGTTTATTGTTGTCTTATGACACGCCCATTTCTTTAGAAATGGATAAAACGGTCAATTTGTTCATTCGAATACCTGTAGAACAGGTTAACCATAAATATAATAACCAATCAAATTGACGGTCAAAATAAACACCGAGTAAACGCGTGTTCGACCGAAACATGTGTTGTGGTAACTTCAACAGACATTACAAATTCAAAAATATGTTCATGTGCAATTTGAGTTTTACAGAAGCGGGAAGTCTCTAATTAGTTCTTTCTTCTAATTTTTATTAAAGTTCCATTTCAGTGTATCTCATGTTGTTTGTCGTGAAGATTGGGGTGTCCTCAAACATCAAGACGAATATTTCTTTCTCGTTTCCAAAAATATGGGCGTGTCATTATGTTATAATTGACGTTCAAAACATGACTCAGAACGTTTCATCTGAACGGAAAATTTAACCACTTCAATGCGCTTCATTGTATAATTAAACAGACTTAAGTCAACTGCTCTGTAATTTCTCTTTAATTTTCCAATGAATGTGATCCAGTTTAGTGGTACCATTTAGTTAAGGGTAAAAAAGTCATTACTATGAAAAAGAATTTTAAGGTAGTCAAATACATGCATTTACTAAGGACTACATGACAAAAGATAAACAATGAATCAAACTAGCTAATAACTAAGGGAAGATGTTTCTTAATGCAGTTGGCTTGAAGGACACTGGTTCTAATCACAGGCTGGTAAAACCTAATCAAACTTGTCGAAAAAATACCGTTAAAAAAATACTAGCTGACAAAATTTGATGATTCAGAATAAATGGCCTTTACATTGAATGAAATACAAAAGAAAGCAAGCTAAAATTGAGCTAGTTTCCTTATTAATTTTTAGGTACATGGTTTAGAATAAGGAACTAATAACAGTAATACACTCCATTTTCCTTTGCTCCAATTAACTACATACAAGTTTGCAATGTTTAAAGAGATGACAAGATTGAAAATTTTGTGAAACCTTCAGCCTGAAAGAAGGTTTATTCAGACTGTAAATGAAATATTAGTAGGTGCAAAATGGACAACCTTTGTAATGAAGTCTACATACACATTTATGAAACATGTGCACTGCAACAAAAAAGTGCACATCAATAAGGAGGAAAGGTGCTTAGATTTGTGCAATCAAAGAAAATCAAATAAACAGCATGAAAGAACATTTGTTTTGTGTTTAAACTTTAAGTTTAGAGGAATTTCAATTTTCAAGCTGGATCCTTTTTGAAATTATCTACAGGTTTTTCCATAACATTTCCTCTACAAATAATGACTTAAGAAGATTTAATATTTCTATAAACATGCCATGATTACATGCATATTGAAATACATCTACATCTCTGATAAAAATAGTGAAATTTAGATTTTTCCTACTGGTAAGGTCAACATCATATAGCAATTTTTCCAGAATAAACTAGTTCTTGGACATGCAGAAAATCTACTTTTGATAAGATGCCAGCACTACCAATGGATGACCTACCAGTGGGGTGGGGGATTTGCCTTGGCCCTGGCATTCGGGGTGGGGCCGGCCACGTTCCTCGGGCCCCAGGAAATCGGGTCATCTCCTCAGAAGTATAGGCTGTAGTAAAAAGCAGTGCAATAAAGACATCAAAGTGTGGAAGCACACAGCACAAACAAAGTCTAATTAGTAATAGAGTATGGTAGTACATACTGTAGATCACTAAACTTTTGCAACACCTTATTTTTCGCGAGATTGTCATTGACACTTTGTAATCGAGACATAATTTTCACGAATAGTTGTTATTCCACTTTTCTATGCGAGAACTAATTTTCGCGAACGCATTGTCTTGCGTAATTATGTGAAAATAAAGTTCTCGCAAATAAAAAGTGATTTACAATAGATAATACCAGAGTGTACTGTTATCACTTAGTATAACTACACTTGTATATTTACAAATTTAGTATCTAATGTTAGAACAAGGGTACTTTATAAGAAATTACAGGTGTCCTAGCTAAGGGGAAATGGAGACGAGCTCTCTCATCAGTGTAACCCCCCCCCCCCCCCCCCCCAAATAGCAACTCATTTCAGCTTGATCACTCTAGATGTCCTTCCCTGTTTTAATTACATGAATATTCATATTGACAGAATTTCACATTTCTGGAAGTTGATGATGATGCAACTAAGTTTTGTATTCCTTTCAACATAGATAAATAAATACATATCCCTACCCAAATTACATTTAATCAGACATTGCTTAGGACTTTTCAATTTTTCAATGATGCCTTGTTCATGTACCTTGACAACATCTTTTTTTAAGGGTTTCACCATTTCTTTTTTAATAAAGCAGACTTGGGAAGACAACATTCAGCATTATAACACAGAATACATCATTTATATTACCATAATAAAAACAGTAACACATAAAGGGACTGGAAACCAGAGATAAATGGGTTAGTAAAGCAAATCTTCACATCTATTGAAACACAGAGGAGTGGCAACAGGAATCAATTGGAACTAAAAATGTACAATAATTTTCTGATTCTTTTTTCACAGAACATTAACAAGTTTATTCCTACCTACCAATTTAACCAAAAAAAAAAAAAATTAAAATACAGTAGTATTGTTCCATCTCTTAATGGGAGGAGTTAGGTGAACTTTATTATTTCATAAAAAAATTACTCCACATTAGCCCCCCCCCCCCCTTTCCAAATAAATTTCAGCATGATTTTAACTTTTTGCAATACAAGTACTACTCTTATCATTATATTCTATATTGTAACTAACAAACTCTACTTGCTTTTTCAACTTAACTACCAGAGAGACTGAGTTGGTTTAGAAATAATACAAGTAAATGAATATATGTGAAGGTTGGATTGACCATGTGTAGAAAACATCAATTTCATGTTGAGATGACACTGCATAATTAATACAGATGTTGAGGTTAGTGGTGCTGTAGTCTCACCTGGTGGGTGGCCCTCCCATGGGGACTGGGGTGGCTCCTGGGCCTTGACCTGCCTCATTCTGGACTCCGCCTGCTTGTGTAGGAGATTTCTAACTTGTTGACTTGTTTCTCCAGCTGACGTCTTGTCCTGCAAGCCCTGCTTGTCAAGCAAAATGTAGCAGATTAAATACAGTCAACCCTGCTATCCCAAGCTCAATAATGGAAAAACTTTGAGATATCCACGGATTCTAGATACTGCGGGTATAATTAAGAGAAAAAACAGATTGGGACTATGAAATGATTTCTACATATCCATAGTATTTAAGATATCATAGATAATGAAGTTTAACGGTGACCCTACATGGTGAACTTAAGAAGGATATACTAGTATGTCTTTTTTAAAGTTAGGCTACTTTTTAAAACAGTTCCATTAAATCTTCATGTTAGGGAGGAAACCTAAGCAAACTTTTACTTGGAAATGTAAAGCTATAGGCTTCACATTCTCAGTTTGGTTTGAATTTAAACTTATGTCCTTATTGTGTCAGACGATTGAAAATGCCTCAATTTAAATGTTCCCCCACCCACCTAAAAATAAAAGGGGGAAAATCTTAAAGAAAAAAGGATAAAAAAGAGAAAGCCAATAAATGGATGGCAACAATGCATCAATATGTTACACATCTCAGATTTTCTCATAATTCAAAAGTAGATAAATATTTTACGCATGTGTGTCCACGAGTGAATTTTTTTAAATATAGGAATTGTGCTTGAGCAAAACTGAGTAAAGTGTTGCATCTTGTAGGATGGTAAATTAAGTGCATAAAAATTCTCACAACAAACTGGACATTCAGTTACCATTTAAGGGAAGACTGATTCAACTGTCAAAAGGGTGCACAGCTATAAAACTGGAGTTGTGTCAGTTAAGCATGTTTACATAGATCAAGTAAAACACAACACTAAGCCGATTCTGAATCCTCTGGAATGTTCAGAAGAAAACCAGAATCTTCTGTGATTTGTTAGATAAGGTGCAGGTTAGAATTTCTAGTGTGAGATAACAGATGCTGTGTATAGTATGTTATAACAGGAAGCAGGTGTAAACTAAATCTGTGACCATCTGACATCTACAACCTCTAGGAGGCAGCTACTGTCATGTGCCTTCAGTACAATAACTAAATGTACAAAGACACAAGAAGATGGGATTGTCTGGTAAGTCTGTAAGCCAACATTCTCCAATAGTAACACCAAACATTATCAAGGATTGACACTCAATGCTACATGTCATTTTATTTTTAGAATAAAATAAAAACCTATCCCTGCATGCCTTGATGGGGAGTAATAATATAATTTTGTTTGCCATTCCATTTACTATCAAACCCTGGATGATGAACATGCCATTTTAGGAATCAAATTAAGATGTGCTATGTAGGGGTTACAGCTGACATGCATTTGATCACCTGAAGACAATGCTGTTGTTTTAAGACTTACCAAATAAGGATGTTTAATAGAGGAAAACATTCCAGAGAAAGGGAATAGTGCATGACGTCTACTGGCAGCAGCATACATCTGCTGTAACTATGGCAACAAAAAAAGGTCAGAGGTCAGCAATTAATGACTACCATCAACTCAAAAGAGAAAAGTATAAGCCAGTGAGTTAACAAAAACTAAAATTAGGCGTGAAGACTACAACATCAATATTGTGAACTTTGTGTTCAAACAACCTTGTCCTAATCTGGATGATTTATGCATTATTTTAACCACTGATAAGTGTTAGCTAAATAATTTTGGTCAAGGACAAGATTGTTTTGTTTTTTTTACTTTAAAATGTTAAAAAGATTGTTCAGGCATGGGATATCTACATGAATAATCACACAAGTGGTTGTCCAACATAGAATTCAATATAAATTTTTGAGAGACTTGTTGAGATCATTTCAAACTGAATTACTTTAAATAATTTTAATCTCACAGAAATATCAATTTTCAAACCTTTAACTTCTGTTCATTTTGAAAATAAAAGGGGGGATTTTTATCAAAATATTAAAACCTATCTGAAACCCCACTTGTGTTAAGACGTACAATTGCTGCAATAAGCACCTAAGGCTCTATCTTTTCACTGTTCAACTTTTCCTTTTTACAACTTAGTAATACAGGAATTTCTGAACAAGGATCATGCACAGCTGCTGATACAAATACAGTCAAATCTCCTTATCTCAAACCCAATGAAATCGAAAAAAACTTTGAAATATCCATGGATTCAAAATATCCAGGGTAAAATACTTAAAGAAAACATGGTTAGAACTTCAAAATCACCTTGACTAATCCACAGTATTTAAGATACTGAAGTTTAACTGTACATGTATCTATAAATACAGCTGACATAACACATAACTCTACAAATACTTGAATCAGCTGATATAATTATCTATTTGTACATAAATCGGCATGGTTTGATATAAAAGCTTATAGTGCTACATATATTGACTCAATTCCATTCAATCAGATGCAAGTTCTAAAGTCAGTAATGAGATTTGTACATGCTTAGAGGAACTATTCTAGGTGGAAGCCATGCATTCAAAGACCCAGACTTGCTGCATAGATCTTTAGTATCCTTGGATCATTTCTTTTAGGGAGTTCTTTTATTATTACATTTAAACAATTACAATAAATGAGAATAACTGTAATATACCAATCTTTCTTGTCCATCATTTGCTTATTGTACCTTACTCTTCAATTCTTAAATGCAAATTGCAGCAATTCACACCATCAAAGGTTATTTCCTAATACAACATATACCAGAAATAACAGGAAGCTTTACACTGCAAATCTCATCGAGAAAATAGTGCAATTAATATTGTTTTTACGTTTTTTTTCCTGATCTCTCCACAAGTTGCAGATAAAAGCAAATTATCTAACGATGAGGTTTGTAATGAAAAAAATCCAAGGAAGCTAAAACTAAACAGAGCAGGGGTTACTTGAATTGTGTCTTCACAATTGATTCTGTTTTATGTGTATTGTTAGAATCAAAGGTTAGTGTGCAAAAGAAAAGCATATGAGTAACCTGCAAAAAAACCCAACACATTCTCAAAAGGGGACTCAAAGTGAATGATTTGAACTTTTTCCCTTATCAAAAAATATATAACTAAACAAAACCAGAAACAAATTTATCAACTGTTTCTGTCATTTAAGACTTTAAAAACAACTTTTTCTAACGACTAAGAACCTGTGCTTGTGACGTGCCTCTAACAGTGGCGAGACTTTGTTGGTATCTTTTCCCGTAGATTCTGGAGAACATTGAATAATATACCCAGTAGAAAGGAGTCTTACAAACTTGATAACAAATACAAGAGGAGTTGGGTATATGCATTATATTTTTTTCTAGTGGTAAATAAGGCCCAGATAAATCACCATGCGGTAAAGCCCAGTGTAGGCTTATCATGCATTATAGACTTACAGCTGATTGTTCCCTTGGTGGCTCCATACCAGGGTGTAGAGGTTGCCCATAGACATCTGGTCTTGACGTGGGTGGACCTGGGGGTCTAAATGGGAGCCTCATGCCTGCCTGCCCACCCATTCTGTACAGTTCAGAAGGTGTACCCTGTAGTGGCTGCCCCATGGAACCGGGGACAGAGCTGGGTGGAAAAGGAGGCCGCAGGTACATCTCCCCTGGCTGTCTTGGCCCTATATCTGGACTTTGGACCTCTCCTGTTGGTCTGGGGCCAGGAGTATGGGGAGGAAAAGCATAAGGATCCTCGGGGTGAGAGGTCGGAGTAGCTGGCATAGAAGACTGACGGGAAAAGGGTGGCCTTGGAGCCCCTTGTGGAAGAACCATTCCTGGCCTAGGTGTGTGAGGGGGCTGTGCATAAGGATCAAATGGGTGCCCTGGGGCGGGACCATGTCCTGAACTGATTCCCTCCATTGGGGTACCTGGAGGATTTTCATAAGACTCGGACTCCTGAGCCTGACCAGGCCACTGCAGTTTTGAGGGGGACTTTTGGGGGGTTTGTGGTCCGGACATAGGAGTTGAGGGAGGCTTAGCATAAGGATCCTGACTGTAAGGGTCCATTCCTCCTGAAGCTGATCGGACCATGGGAGGTCTAGGGGGTCCGCCCTGAGGGTGCCGCATTCCTGGTGGTACCATTACTGCAAATGAAATCAAACTCAAAGATTAGTTTTTCAGTATCAGCAACATATTGAATTAAGTAAGTAAGCATAAACTAATATCATTTTCCTTCTTTCAACTCTCTGACTTTAGTAAGCAATATACAATAATTTTGAAGTAAAATCAAAAGTTGACCTTACAATTCATGCAAAGGCTGCATCTCTATTCAACATATTCCTGGTATTACATGTAAACATGTTGACATTCTATAACAAGTTCAACAGTACTCGGTCTCCAACTGTAACTCTAAACTTACTTGAGATATTCTTTGTATACAAGTAATTCAGATTTATCCTCCTACAATAGGTGTTTCACAGCTTACCTGGATTGAAAGGGTCAGGGTGTGATCCCATCATCCGAGGATCCTGTGGGGTGGTGGGATGACTCAGGGGGCTCTCAGGTAGACTGCCTGGCATCTGTCCAGGGGAGTGACCTATCAATCAAGACATATTCTAACTTATATACATATACAAGTACGCAAGTATATGTAAGTTTTCTAAATCTCTCTATAATATTTTTTTGAGAATACATACATTTATCCTAACTGCCATTGCAAATTTACATGTACACCTGTACTGGGCCTTATAGACAATGAGCAATGAGGGATCCTTCTCATGCCAGTAACTACTTTGTACCTCTGTATTTACAGGCTCAACCAAAGGTCACAACAACACAAGTTACACGAATATTGATTTAAATTCTTCCTACAAGAAACAAATTTTCTATAAATACCTTCTGGTGTGGTCATCACAGAAGGACTACTGGGTACTCTGTTAGAAGGGCTCAGGCCAACAGGAGATCCCATACCTGAAAAAAAATTCAGCTTAATTACAGACTTCACTGAGTAGATTGTACAAAGATTCTCACTGGCTGACTTACAATAGGTACCCAGTAAATAAACTGAAAACTAGAATTGTCCAAACGGGACAAAATACCCCCCGCTGGGTTTTTCAGAAGTAAGTTTTTCCATAATGAAGATATGTATCACACATGAATTATGAATTTTTTCTTCCAGTGACCTTGAAGTTCCCCAAATGACCTTGGGTCAAGGTCATGACACACCCTTAGGTCATGGGCAATCTTTGTGTTGAGTAGTAGATTCTAGTGTCCCTCCGTAAGAAAGATATGGAATGGACACGTTTGCACAGACAGACGGACAGACAGACAGCTAGACAGACAGACAGACGGACAAGGTGATTCCTATATACCCCCCCAAACTTCGTTTGCATAAAATGACACAGTGCTACAGCCTCTTAAAATTCTCATTCAAATGTTCCCTCTCCTGAATGTATTAGTGAAATAAAAGATCTGATTCCTCTTTGAACTAAAGTTACCCATAAAGAGCATCTTACATGTTATTATATATTTTTTAAAACAAAATTACTACTTACTGTCCCCTTGAGGGGGATAGGGAGAGTTCTGAGGGAGAGGCATTTGTCCCTGGGGTCCTGGAGGCATTGGGGGTCCCATTACAGGGGTTTTATTCTTCTTTTTAAATTCCTGTGTCTGCTGCAAAAAGAAAGTATAGTCACTACAAATGGAAATCCCCTAATTTCATTAATAGCGATATTGAAACAACTTAGGTGGATTACATACAGGTTGGCGAAGACTATCAAAAAACATTCAAACAAACTGATGTCAGAAGTAACCAGAGAAATCAAACACTATACCTTAGTGTTAGCTCGGTTTTTCCTTGCCTGCATCTGAAAAAAGACAACAAAAATATATCTAAAAGGTAAACCTGTAATAATCTTATATCGAAAATATGCACAGGTACTTGATAATTAAGTGTGATCAAACAAAAACTGATCTAATGTTTTTTTATTGATTTAAATTTAAAAAATAACCCTATTTCTCACCAAATAAGGTTGCTTCTCGTCCGAGGATAACTCTCGCCAAGCCTTGGCAATTTTCTTAACTCTCTCTGACCAATCTATAAAAAAAATACCAGAAATATTTGTTATAAATTAAAATGAAAAAAAGGGAAGAAAAAATAATATTTCAGGTTCAAATAACAATCATCTACCTCTTAATTTCACATATTAAATCAGTCTATCTCAAGGATAATTATGCCTATCTATATCTATTTTCATTCTGTTTGCACCAAACCCTGTACCTGGGTATTGTTGTTTAAGCTCAGGATGCCTCAGATTGCAGTATAACACGGCGGATATTGTGGACTTCTCTCCCAGGTCCTCATCACACTCCCACTTCAGCATGTTACGGCGACTAGTGGTGGTCCCCCCACCGTCCTCACCATCAGCCCCCACCTGCTGCCACGAGGGCTGTTCTCCTCCCATCCCCCTGTCAAACAACAAACTCTAATCATTTTCCTCTAACAAATTATCTGCACAAAATAGCCTTTATTTTGATCAACTATTTTACACTTTTCTTAAAAAATGTTTCACATTCATAAATGTACATGTGTGTTTATACAAAAACAGTTTTAATCTCCAGCTAGCTGCTTATACCTTCATCACCACATATTCTATCAAAATTCTGCTTTTCAAAAGCTAAACAGTTTCCTTTTTTTATGTTGAATATCACAAATTTCTGGTGCTTTATCCTTTGAGTGAGAGAGGAAAACTACCTGTAGTCTGGATAAGGCATTCCAGGCATCGGTGGCATCTGTCCTGGGTGCTGCATGTGGGGTGGTAGGCGTGGTACAGAGGGGCCACCCACGGGGAACTGAGGCCCTCCACCAGGTACAGCTGCAATTTTTCAACATTTATTCATTTAGTTAACATGCATTGAATTCAACGGGTCAACAAAGAAACAATTGCTGTTACTTTTGCATTGAAGATTCTATGATCCAACTGAAGATTTAAGAAAATTGTATATATATATTTTTTCAAACATCTGATTTTCTAATGTGTTATTACATTGATTAGGATCTCCATCGGGTTGAAGGACACCCTTAAATATGTCATCCACTGTCTGTCCATCTATCTGGGTCAAATCTGTAAAAAGGAGATAAAAAATCTTAAGCCTCAATCTTGGAGGATATTAAAAATTGTAAACAGTTTTCTGTTCTGTACATGTTTTATCAATCATAATGCACTGTATATTGAATGGCAATGAATGTATGATCATAACAGCGATCTTTCTCTATTTTTTTTTTCTAAGATACTTCATACATCTGTAAGAATCTCACAGAAAAGTTAAAATATGCACCATTAAACTAAAACATGTATGCTGAGTTTTAAACTGACCATCAGGAAGCATTTTATCGACATCAATAGTGGTCTCCACGTCAGACAGGATGTCCGGGAGCTCACCGCTGGGGCCCGCTGTCGGCTGACTGGTGGATGGCTGCTCCTCTGTCATAGGTAGATCTGTCAAAGCAAGAGATCAGCTCATTTAATACATGAACTTAATTCTTAAGCCAAGTTTTCTGCTCATGATAATGACTTCTAAATATTAAAAAAAATAGCAGCAGCCTGCAAATCTTGAAACTCACAGTACTTAGAGAAAAGCAAATGTTAGAGCTATCAAAACTATTAATCTGTGTATCTATTTGACATTATGGTCATTTTGTCAACATTTACCTCCATCTTTGAATATACTCAGGAGATCATCGTGTGGCAGTTCTTCAAGGTCTGGCAACACATCTCCTGTCAAACAAAGACCTCTCTGTCAATATCTAATGACTTCTGACATTTTATTACAAGGATATGACAAATTCTTCCTACAATTTGTACTTCAAACAAGCACATTAAACTAAAGCCAATGAATGCTAACTGCTCTTCACTGATTTACATATAAAAGTATGGATAATATTTGTAAGAAATACCTATAGGGTTAATATCCCCACTAGTTCCAGGAAAACTAGGAACTAATGAAGCTCCGGCTGACAGAACAGACTGAGAGGTTCCAACAGAGGGCAGGGCGGAGGGGAGCTTAGAATTCCCCTGGGACATCTCAGGAAACAGTGAGGGCTGGGGGATGTCCTTCGGCAGGTTAGGGGTGGACGCCCTTGATTCGTTGTCAGAATCTGAATCTGCTCTGTGACCCTGTTTAACCTTGGCTTTACTTTTATCAAGGATGTCCTTTCCAAAGAAGGCTTCCTAAAGTTAAAAGTTGTTAAGATTGGAATATGAAATTATCTAATGGAATTTATATAGATGAACATATATAAATTATATTATGAAATTTTGTTTACATTTTTAGAGAGACAGTGTCCACATTATTGCCTAAAATTAGTCATTTGTTGACATTCTTAGAGAGACAGTGTCCACATTATTGCCTATAATTAGTCATTTGTTGACATTTTTAGAGAGACAGTGTCCACATTATTGCCTATAATTAGTCATTTGTTGACATTTTTAGAGAGACAGTGTCCACATTATTGCCTATAATTAGTCATTTGTTTACATTTTTAGGGAGACAGTGTCCACATTATTGCCTATAATTAGTCATTTGAACAAACCTGTAGATAGTTAGGAAAACTGTTTTCAAGTTGACTTTTCTTGCGTGCTTGGCGTTTCCTTTGTTTTTTCATTTCACCTTCCCCTAACTGAATTGGAACTGGTTCACCATCTTCACCTGATGAAAATTTAAAGAAAAAGTGAAAATGTAAATAGTATTTGTGTAATAACATATATACTTGTACATGTATACAGCAACTTGAGATTTTAATAATCTAAATATCAACTTGATTACCAGTATTTCACTACAAAGAAGACATTTTCTTTATGTTTAAACAAATAAATCATTTAAAACTCCTACATGTACATGTATATTAAAGCAAACAAAATGTAACCTTACTGATTGGCCAGTGGTGACCTACATAACCTTTATAACCCCGACCCTACCTTCAGGACGAGGTTGTCCATCTGCCATTTCTGCAGCAACTTCTGACATCTGCCTTTTAACATTCGTTTGTCTACTCCTTTGTTTGGCAATAAATCCTCCAACACCTGAAAAAAGGTAAGGAATAAACTCATTAAAACCAAGAACAGTATTTAACTAATGGCTTTAATTTAAAAGCTTACATGACTTGATTTCTTAAAATGACAAACAGACCCAGTCCAATAGTGGTTCTCTTCTTCCTCTCTTTTTTCTCCCCCTCCAGGGGCATTCCTGGGGGCACCTGTCCAGTGGGACTCAGTAGGGAGTCCCCTTCCCCTCGGGCTTCAGCTGGTAGGGGGGTAGACATCTCACTGACATCATCAAGGCCATCTAAAATTCCCACAAGTCTCAGCATTTTAAAACTTCATGTAAAAATTTCTGAATAGTTAAGTTAATGTAAAACTCAGATTTCAAAAGACTTTGAAATCAACACATGATACAAATTCTTCTGTTCCACTTCATTTTATCTGAGTAGTTAGAGATCTATTCAGTAATTTTTCACAATGATTAAAGTCCTAAATGTGAAAGTCCTACCTTTTTCTAGTTCGTCTCCCTCCTGAGATATCTGCGTTGTCAGGCGTTGCCCTGGTAACATATCAATTGATGGCCGTTTGTTGGTTCGCCTCTGTCGCTTCACTTTCGGAACCTGTATGGTTATTTCCTGCATGTGTTGTACTCCAGTCTCCGATAAGTAAACTCCGTCCATCAAGTATCGCTTTTGTGGAATAGGTTCTATAATATTCAAGTGTAATATGATCACTATTTTGGAAACAAACTACAAGTAATGGACTGTCTTAATCATTTTCAGAACTCAACAATACTAAAACAACCCCTGACAATCAATTTTACAACTTGAGATTGTATAATTATGTAATCTTGATAAATTGTATAGATGTAAATCTGCTGAATGTTCCTCATCTACAATGTGTTAGACATAAGAAAGAAGTCAAAAGCAATTATTCGGATATTTTACACAAAATTAAATTCTAAGTAAAAATCAAAATATTCAAAAAATATGAAAGCTACAAATCAATTTCATACAATAATAACATTTATTAACATAGACAAACACATATAGTAAACATGTATGTGCAGGCAACATGGAATAAAGGCTCTCCTGAGTATATGTATATGTCAAAATCTGTTTATACATTACATGGGCTATCAAAAATAAAAGTGTTTAGCAAGGCTTGCCTTATCTAAAACTTTATCAAAGAAATTATGCATGAAATAATCTCAGAACTTTCATACTGAAGTTTTTAAAATCTTACACTTCAATGTCACAACAACAAAAATCCTAAGCTTATACAAGAAATTTTTATATGCATCCTACAAAAATGGAAACATTTGTTCATTCAAAATTGTCAAGCAGGGTTGATTTTAAAATGATAAATAAAGCTTGTTGGTGCAGCAATAAAGGTGTTTTCTACATGCAGATATTACCGATAGGGAAATAAACTGGAGGAAACTTGGAGAAGTAGCTGCTTAAGCTCTCCACTGTCAACAAAAAGGCAAGGACCTTCTTATTCAGAACAAAATCAATGGGGTTCAAACTTTTACACATTCCATACAAATACCAAGTTCTCTCTTTTTTTGTTTTTTATGTTTACAAAAAAAATAAAATACAAATCAAGTTTCCTTTCCTCAAAATTCTTATAATTACATACCACAAATACCCCAGATACATTCATTCAAGTAATCCTCCCCCCCCCCCCCCCCCCCAAAAAAAAATATTGCTTTCACTCCAAAACAATTTGAACCCCACCTTCCCCAACGAAAAGTTTTGAAAACAAATACTTAATTGAAGTTAGATTTATCTTCATGAAGTTTATAAAAATTTTCTGACATAAGAGTCCATATTTTTTTCTTATTCAATACATGTTTTAATTATTCATGGTAAAGAATATATTATTGAAGAATATGCAAATAAATGAGATTTCAGCACTTCAATGTGCATTGCTAAAGTTCAAAGCAATTTCCCAAAACGTTTTGGAAAAAATAAGTTTTAAAAATCCCATCTTTTTCAAATTTTCTTGTTTCAAAATCCATGAAAGATCCCAAAACAATTAATTTTATAATAAAGAATTTTACAATAAACTGATATGGTCAAGATTTTACATAAGCTTCTTTAAATTCATTGTACATTTCATTGTCTAGTTTTAGTATATCTGTGTAGCAGTTATAACGTGAATGAGTACCTGGCTCTCTGTAAAATGGCGGGGTAGAGGGTTCTTCCATCTCCACAGGGGGTGGTGTGGGTGGTGCAGGAGGTGGTGGCACTACAATAAATCACACAGAATATATCATCATATTCAACAGATCTATATTAAAAAACTCCCACTCCAGTCACCATGATAAATGTAACATTGACTTACACGGTCCGTCTTTGCCTGTCTTTGGTCTACAGAACAGACACTGATAGTCGTAATCGGCCGCCCTCTCCATATCGTCCTCAGACCGGAGTCCGTCACAGAGGGCGTGTAGCCAGCGGTTACACTGTAGACACTGGATAATCATCTCATCCTCGTGGTACTTGTGTCGACACACTGGACAGTCTATCTTACTGCGACAGGGACCACACTGAGTGTAATTGTTCTGCCAGTTACAGCCAAAGCCGGGAGTGGTGCTGCCACAGTTCACACACATCACACACCTAAACAACAGGTAAATAATGTTACTAAATAGTGCATTCAGCACACAATAGGTACATAATGATACTGGTGAAATTTGTATCTAGTGCATTCATCAGTCTGTCTCTACACCTCCATCTTAAGATTAAGGTTACTGAATATCAAGCAATATGAACACATATGTTTCAAAAGATTGATGTCAGTTGCAATTTCATACCAATGTATATGTGTGTATCTCTAAGGATCTACAAAAAAATCTATTGACTCACCATTTACATTTCCAGGTTCCTTTTGGTACCTGGTTCAGGGGAGGATCCAGACAATATATGTGGTAACTGATATCACACTCGTCACACAGGAGTAGTCTCCCTTCATCGTGAGGCTTCCCACAGCCCTCACAAACAGTGCAGTCAAGGCAACGCCAGCCTTTCTGAAGAATCACCTTGGTTACCTGTAAACAACAATGCAGATTGAACTACTGCATTCCATAAATATATTGTACAATTTATAACATCAATATTGCCTAAACAATTTTTTTCCTTCTAATTACATCTGATTTTTTTATTAATCTCTGACCTTGACACTGGCACAGTATGGATGGTAACACTGGCCACACTGGGTACAGACAATAAGCTTTCCTTCCTCTCCTCGACCAAAACTGCCACAACTTTTGCAAACATCCTGTAGAGAAAAAAAACGTAACTTATGAAATATTTTTTCATAATAAATTACTGTCAAATCTTTTAATAGAATCATGCACAAAGTTAAAGACCAAACCATAGGATATAAATATGGTGTAGCAGTTTGATATAATGTAGATTCCTTATTTCATGCGAGTACTTTTAAATAAAATTAAATGGCTAGTAAATCATCTGTTTGTCAAATACAGCACCTAATCTAGGACAAATCTATCCTGGGTATTTGCCAATATAATGGTCTGTATTACATTACCTGATCTAAGACAAATTTATCCTGAGCGTTGGCCAGTATAATGGTCTGTGGATGATCATCTCCATCATCTTCATCCTCGGTAGAAAACTGAGTCTTCTTAGGGGGTTCTCCAGGAAGAGCAGGTGATATCTACAGGTACATCAACATTATATGATCAGGCATTGAAAATATTTATAATGGATACAACTGTCACAGTCCAGAGAAAATATAACCCAAATGTTGTTTTAAAACTTTTAAATCACTAATTTATAAATTCTTTCTCCCTTTTCAATTCCTTAAGCTTTAAGGCTTCTTTCCAAATTATTGTAATAAAGTCATGACAATTATCCATTGTAATTGTTTTGTAACACTATCTCTTCAATTAGGCATGCAGTTTTTGGAACAAAGAATTCTGAAACGCTCTTTCTTTGTTATTAAAATAATCATAAAATGGAACAAATTTTAAGTCTTTTCCTTTGTAACAGGGCCACTTAATGGGAGCTTATTAACATTATTTCTGAGGTGAACATGTGTATTAGTTTCCTGTAGCTACCTGTGCTTGTAGTCCAGGCTGACTGGTTTTCAGCTTTGGTTTGGGTCCTCTCTTTCTCTCACAGAAAGCTGGGGGTCTCTTTTTCTTCTCTGGTGCCATCGGTCTTCCCTGGAGGAGGAATGATGTTTATACTTAATACACATATGTATATTATGTAGTGTAAGGTGTTGCCATTTCAAGCAATCCTTTCATATCAATTTAACATCCACTTATTGCTAAATAACCAAAATTTTTAAAACAGAGTTGTTGAAATTTTCAGAAAATTATTATGTTTACTGTAGAATCATTTTCTGTGGTGGACCAATGTTCAGTGTTATTTTCTGATGATTAAAATCAAGACTCCTGATTTTACAAAGTATGATATACAAAAATTACCTCTGTTATATTCAAGCACATATACAAATAAATACATGTAAATAACCCAAAGCTCAATTTCTTGTAAATTTTGATGTACATGTATGTGTATACATTTACTTCAAAATCTTTAAAAGTCTTGTTTGCAATGTAAACTGATGGCATAAAACTTGCAGGATACCAACACTTACCCTTGACCTCCCAGGATTTGACACTCCTATTTTCTTTCTACTCATGGCATTCAGTTTTCCTCCTTTGCTACCAATACCACAGCCCTCTAGTGGTGGGTGAATATGGGGAGGGCTAGAAAACTAAAACAAAAAATATTAAAATGACAAAAAATCAAATACCTTAAAATTCAATATCTAAAAAATGTGTTTGTGAAACGTTATTTATCAGCTTCCTTATCTCATTAAAAAAAAATCAAAATGAATAATGTTCTTGATAACATAAGATTGGTGCAATGTCTCATGTAAATTTCACTTTCTTTTATTACATATCTACATGTGTAAAAAAAATTAATCACACAACCAACCTTTTCAAGTGCATTGATGTCTATATCCATGCTCGAGATGGAGTCTTCATTAAGGAGGAAAGAACTGGAGCTCTCGTCCATGATAGAGGAAGCATTTTCCATGTCAGAATCTGTAAATTAATCACATCAATATTTACAACTGACATTTTGCAGCAACCATTTTTAAGTAGAAACCTTCCAAAGCAGATAGATATTTTAACAGCCTACAGATAATAAATATGCATGTACACAAGTATTTACTTACAATTACCTTTGATGTCAAACATTTCATTACTTGGTTCCTCATGGGAAGGAAAATTAAAAGGAAACACCGATTCCATCTGAAATTTTAATCAGTACAAGTACATGATTAATGTCAACTGTTGTAAATCAATTTATACCATATTTGTACAAATTAAAACACCTATATTTGAAATGATGCTTAACAACATTTTAACAGTCTGTAAATAGTCACTCACTCTCACCTCGGGGTCTCTGTTGCGACAAACAGAACACATGTAGTCCACCTGTTCTTCATTCTTCACTCTCTCCAACATCACATTGTCAATGTAGTCATCACATTCAGCATGAACATGCCTACAAACATAAGTCACAATTTAGTACAAAAAATTCCAGGCCTTCAATGTATCTTAACACATACTTATGTAAATGTTTGAAGATATCCAGGTTCTGCCAGCTAAGAAATCACCTTAATTTTTCTTTACAGTGGAGTTTCATTATTCCAATCTCTTCAATTTAAATATTTTTTAGGAAACAAAATATACACTTCATGAGACTCAACTGTATAGAATCTGGGAATATGCAACATTGCCTTTAACACTTTAAATCCAATTGGTATGTAATTTGTCTACATAATGTAAAGTGTAAAAAATGCAAATGTTGATGTGCACAATTTAATAAAATTGTTAAGTTAATATAAACTTTATCTGAACATACTTTTTGCAGGTGTTGCACTGTATCATGGCCTTCTGTGTAAACTGTCGGTATGCCTTGCCACACAGTGGACAGGAGAGGCCCTTGTTTCTCTGCTGGTAACAGCTATCACATACAGAGTAGTTCAGGTGCCACCGAGAACTGGGGCCACTTCCTGGGGTCCGGGCACCACAGTCCCCACACACTCGACAGTTCTACAAAACAAACAACAAACTTACTTGTAATAAAGAGTGGGGGAAACTTTCAATTTTATTTACAGCAACTTTGTTCCAACACTGTTTTGACAAGTCTATGTTATTTGTGCACTGTACCTTGCACTTCCACCCATTCTTTGGTATGGCGGTCATAACAGGCTTCAGACAGAAGGTGTGGTATCCTTTGTCACATGTGTCACACACCAGCATCTTACTGTCCTCACCTGGTTGTCTGTCACAACAGAAAGTATGATTATACTATCTCCTTTACAAAATATTTGAGCATCAAACACTGCATCATGAGCAACATATATTGTGAACATGATGCAAGATCCATGCCAGAGAATCTGATGATCAAAAAGTTCTTAAGTAATTCATGCCTTTCTAATGCATAATATCAGTTATGCAAGTAATTCCATAACAAATTTCAATTTCTAACAAAGGACGATTTGCATTAGAATTTTATAGCTGTATATCATTTACTTCCATTAATGAAACTCTTACCTGCACATTTGGCACACCTTACAATCAGGGCACTGCCAGCCTGCCCTGACCTCAGGAGAGAGAGCCACAGAGGGATGGAGACAGCCGCCATGATAATGATGGCCACAGGAAGTACAGAACAGCTGTTTGTTGATCTTGTCGGCCTGGCAACACAAAACACAATATGCTTCCTCGCCAGCTGAAAGCAAATGAAAAGTGGAATACATGTATCAATAGCTTATAAAATCTTAACTGAATAAATTATCCTTTATCAAAATTGTACAACAAAGTAAACATTTGTAATTCTCTTGTTTTTAATTTTAAAATCCAGATAATACTATGTTTACATTAGCCCCGAATTGATGAATGCTAATCTTTGAATTTAATATTCTTTAAATAGCCTGTTTAGAATCACAAAGTTTGAAATCTTGTTCATACCAATAGCCTCCGCTTGATCTGAATGATCAGGGCATAGAATGGACAGCTTCTTCTTGTCCTAAAATAGAGTAACACATGCTTAACATCACCTAAACTGAACACTAACATCAAAATAAAACATGAATAATTGTTCCACTATTTAAGGCCTTAAGCTTGTCGGTCTTTGACACATTACCTGGAAACATGCCCCAGCAGCAGCACAAGGGTAATGGTACTTCTTTGTACATTTGGGATAAACACAATTGATAGTTGCTCCATATCTCCTACAATAGCTGCATTTCTACAACAGGAAAATAAGCATGTAATGTAATATTTCTTCCTTTATTACTGTATTTCCTAGTTTCACCTAAGAATTAAAATCTATTTTTTTTTCCTGTATAAATGAAATTAAGATCACTGCTTGACAATTTCAAGAATATCGCAAGAGAAATATTGTCACATTGTTTTAAAATCAGTATACCTGAGAAAGTCCATTGAAGACAGCTTTGTCAACAAACTTGAGAGTTCCATCCCCGGTAGAGCTGACTCCATCTGACCAGGCAGCACAGAGATGGTGTGCCCAAACATGACCTAATTAAAACAAAGACATAAGCAATCTTTTGTGAAACTGTAGGTTATCTCGCTTTCCATTTCTCTCTTATTCTCTTGTCTTGTAAACCAACTTACACCTGTGCAAATACTTTCTGGCAAAAAAGAGGGGGGATGGGGGTGGGTGGGGTTCAACATTTTAAAATTTCCAATTACAGTAACCCCCAACCCCCAGGTAAATATACTATCTCCATTTAAACCCAAATTTTCAGGACCACAGTCAGCATCCTCTAAAAAAAATACATATCTTACTTCATTTGACAAGTTCAACACAAATATTTACACAAAGAATCTTACCTGTTGGTTCAAAAACATGCATAGCTTCTATTTCCTCAGGGAAACCTAACACTGTAAGTTCATCCCCCAAGAGCATGCAAGGGTCATCCTCATTTCCTGTTCTTCTTGGTGAGTGACTCTTCTCTCTCTCCCTTTCACTACAGGAACAAAAACACATATTCAATCACACAAGACTGGCATAAAATGCATATTAGTGTCAGAAACTTTAACATCCGTTAAGACACAAACTTAAGTTAAATCAATATTTTTTATACATTATTTTCTCTTTTTCTTCCCATTCTTGAGAAATCTGTAACAGTCGCTCCTTACCTCACTCCTTTTATAGGCCCTCTGTTTCTTCTCCAGGTCAATGGTTTGGAGGCGCCCTCCTTCTCTAGCGACCTCTCATCAAAATCGGCAGGTTTCTTGTCATTTTTTGCAAGGGTCTTTCGGAAGTTAAAGCCTTGAGTGGGCTCAAATCGAAAGATTTCCCCCTGACCTAGCAAGCTCCTCTCTCCACAATTACACAGACCGCAGACACGAACTGGCCTGATTAAAAAATTAAACAGAATTATTTTAAAAGGACTGTACTTTCTCCTGGATGTTAATTCATTTAAAAATTTTACATGAAGATATCAGCAAAGTTTTTTTTTTCACCTCGAAGTACATGTACTACATTCATCATTTTTATATAAATCCATATTAAATAATAAAGATAAGTACATTGTAAATACTTACAGCTGGGAGTCTAAACTAGCTTCATCCATATTTTCAGACATCACTGTTGATACTAAAGGAAAAAAGAAGGAAGTGATTATATTTTCCTATTAACCCTTTAAACATATTCTTCTTCAAACAGAAAAAAAATTGAATGGTGAGTCATAGTGTCAATTATTTCCTTGTCTTCTAGCACTTGAAAGGGTTTGACTTGTGATATTACACTTTAATACTGACCTTATTTTAAAACTTAAACATTGTTTTCTGTTACATACCTAAGCTAAAAGTTATTTCAATTTCATATAAATTCTTAAACTTTGAGTTAAAAAAAACTGTTAAAAGAAAACAATGTACACCAATCCACAGTATTATAAAATTGTTATATATGCTTAATTTTTTTTTTTTTCATATTTTTTTTTAAATTTACACAAGTAGTATTTCTGTTTAGCACTGATGCAAAGAATCTTCAATTGAAATCAATATTTCATCCCCCTTTCCCTTCTTTGGTCTTACCATCTTCATCCATTTCGTACTGGGTGGTTTCTTCCCCTGATTCCATAGAGAGGGGGACCATCGGCCCCTCAGCCTGGGACAGTGAACTCTGACTTCCCGAGTCCATCTGATCTAATGGTGGAAATATCTTCCTGCTGATGCCTGCACTGTTGTGTAGAATCCTCTGAGCTTTCGTAACAATTGATTTGGCTAAAGGTTTGCTTCTAAAAGACAAGGTGAAAAATTACTTGGGTGTATTGTGAAAATTCCTGATATTTTGGTTTTTTTTTTCTTTCTCTTTTTTAATTTGGAATGGCAAAATATTTACACAGTCAGAAATTTTGTAAAGCAGATAACAGAAAGATGTAATTAAAATTTATGAATAGTAATCATGGTACTTACGATGATGACCTCCTCCTTGGAGCTGGTTCCTGACCATCTTTTCTCGGCCTCCCTGGTCCTCGCTTGATGTTCTGAGACAAAGACAAACTTTTGTTTTGTTGAAAGAAGTTTGGATTTGCCTGGGGAAGTGAAACAACAGGCAGAATATCTCCAGGAGCAACAGCCAGCAATGACTCAGAGAGACTGGACTCAGGGAAAGAGGAACCTAAGTAGCCCTCGGGAGGCGTTAAATCCTCCTGGTGAAGCAAATCAGGGGGAGGATCGGTGTCAGGGAAGATATTCTGAGGATCTTCCGGAAGTTCCGTGGGGAAGTCTGTGAACTCTCCCTGCTCCTCTAAACTAGTCAGTAAGGGGGCTGGGGAATTGGAGTCCACATAGGAATAGTCTTTAATCTCAATACCCCCTTCTTCCTCAGTTTTCTCGTAAGCAGCACTGGTAATATCTGGCGGACCACTCGAGTCGCTCAACTCGGCTGCCTCATACGTTGTAAGTGTCAGAAAGTCGCCTTCTTTCTTGATGGCCTTGGTGGGAAGGTTGGTATCCCCCTCTGGATTAAGGTCAGGGGGGTCACTGGTGTAGGGGTCATCTAATGAGTAGGTGTCAGTTTGTGTGATATCTGGGGGCACACTCGTAGACGACTGACTGTTGTCAGAGTTGATATCTGCTACGACAGACGACTCAATGATGTCAGATGACAACTGAGTCTCTGCTTCTTCGACTGTGTTCTCCAACTTTACTGCGTCAGGTCCTACAAATAACATGCTACAACCTTATGGCTATATCCCCATCTCTGAAACATGTACTAGAATGTCTAGTACACAGTATGAGAGAAATGGGGGGGGGGG
>PRKT01000094.1:1137186-1177603 GCA_003671525.1 Saccostrea glomerata | reverse complement strand
GGGGGGGGGGGGGGGGGGGTGGGTTATGCCTTAATGCCATCTTCAGAGAGAGGATAAGACTCCACCTTAGACTACCTAGACACGAGTAACCCAGCTAAAATTAACATTGAATATAAGGAAACACCAATCTAATAAAAATGTAGCAAGTGTAGAGTATGGACCAATTCAATAATCTTTCAGCATGTAGGATGCTTAAAATTTAAGAAATATTTATGCAATACTGGATTTTTTTTTTCAGAAAAAAGCAAAAACTTTAACTGAATTTTGATTTCTGATCTATAGATTATCAGGCAGGTATTTTTTCACTGGCTTTCAATTGAGTTTTGACTTCTTATCTATACTTTATAAGGCAGGTATTTTTTCAATGGCTACTCATATTAGAAATATCAGTTAACAGGATATATATAAAATTGACCATATTGACATTGAAGTTTGTATTAGTGATTTACATACATGTATATTTGTTCTAAAAACTATCATGGCAATGTAAAAGTCTTCCTTGATATAACATATAATGCAGACATAACAAACACTGATTAAATAAAAAAAATTAATAAATAAAATCTTCATGCACATAATTTAAATACAAATAACAAAATCACACAAAGCTTAAACTTTTGGTCTATAGTTGAAATACAGGAACATGACATGCAACTTAACATGTATCCTTCTTGACATATTATTACATCTTTTGAAAATGCTGTTGCACTGATCTTTCTCAGCATGCTGGATCTGTCCTACATTTCAAAGAGACGCAGGAAAACACAAGAACTGGTAGTTATGTTTACCTACACAGCACAATCACTCCTTCCAATGTCACACACCACTAGCATTAACGCTTATAAAGCTAGGCATATTTATCATTATTACTGTGAGTGAAATTGTATGTTAAAATGTTACATATGATTGTATAAATATAATGATATACATATACTTATGACAATGTATATAAAGATACATCAAATGAGCCCACAGAAAAAGTAATTATCAGAAGTCACGTGAAAAATAAAATGGAAAGTCAAAGTGCCACATCAGCCTGAAGTTTTTTTGTTTATTCATCATAGATGGTTTTCTCATGACATATCCCCCCTCCCAATTATACCCTATGATCTCCAATTTTGGAGGTCAACCTGGTGAATTTTCCTCCTTGAGCAACCAATTTAAAAGATTTTACTTTGATAGAAATTTGAATTGAAGGCTTTCACAAAATGTTTATTTGTCAGAAAAAAGTGTTATCTAAACCTCAATGCTCTGCATGGCAATTTTAAAGTAGTTGAGACTGGACAAATTGACCTTCATTATGATAACCAAGGGAAATAACTCCTTCTTACAACAGAACAAAAAATGAAAAAATGTCCTGATATATTTCCCCACTAAAATTATAAGATGATTTTCTGTTTCTTTCTCTCTTCATCCTTTTCTCTTAACAGAAATTAAAATTGCTAACATCACATGACAACAATTCTGTATTATCATCACGTATTACTTTCACAAAGCCAAATATTGAGACTTCTGAATTACAAAGTGGGAACATAAAATGTAACTTTAAATACAATTATAAAGTGCTTATAATTAATGCTTAGTGTGTTAAGACAGTGTGTAAGATGTTAAATGAAATTGTTCATGTCATTGGTAAAGTTGACAAGTTCACACTACAGACGAATGATGCATTTTTGATACCTCTAATCAAATGTTCACTATTGCATGATTCCAAAAAGCGGGTTTGTTCCATCACCGTTTTTTTTTACATTCCAGTCAATATACAGGGTGGATCCAGGGCAAACAAGGTTTAAAAAAACTGCACTCAGAGATGTTCAAAACTATTAATAAACTACAATTTCTAAAAAACATATATTTTATTCAAATGATCAAATTTACCACTTCAAAGCACATCCTTGTAGATAAAGTATTATATCAACTCTCTAAACATGCTAAAAACTCCCCTAAAATGATGCAACTATTTTGAACATCTCGATGAACACAACTTTTTAAAATGCCAACATTATTAATCACATATAATAAAATGTGGTTATGTCAAACTATAAACTGAAATATTTTAGGGGTACATTCTTTTAATTTTATGCATGCCCATTCTTGAGACAAGAAACACGAAAGAGATATCAAATCGTGAAAATCCAATATCAGTCAGGCGGAACAAACCTAAGTATAAGCACACTTTCTCCGAGGACAAGAATAACTCACTCTGTGTTACTTAATACATGTACATTTGGCAGCATTGAGCTGCGATGAATGTCAATTGTATATATTCTTTAGGATTTAATAACATTGATTTTGGCTACATACATATCAGTAACTGTACATGTACTCCTCGGATTTGATTTAGGCCTATATAATTTGCATACATTAATGGAATTTTTTACTACATTCACGGATAAAATTGCCTAAACATAAAGAATAGAATTTAAGAGGCAGTAAACATTACCATTATGCTTATTGAGAAGTTATGACTTAAGATAACAAACTCAGGAAATCAATAAAAGGGTTCCTCATACCTCTCCTCGCTGAAAAAAGATTTAGGAAAAACAAATTGTTATATGTATTCAGCCTAATGCCATTAATCAGAACGGAAATCGACAAGGTTTTTGTAGAGAAAAAACCAAGCCCGGTCCTGTAGGTCAAATCCCTATTTATAATGAAATGATCCTTTGGAATAAAGAACGAGTGCACTTATGGGCCCCGGTAAAATGTGGAAAAATAAACAATCAAATTAAGCAAACTTTTTCATCCCAAATCATTAAATGATATCTAAACCATACGATTCAACAAATTTTACCGCTGAAATCCACGAATATACAAAGAACAAAACCATAGAATGTGGCAGGGTCAGCCGACATTTGTGATTTACTATAGTAAATCGAGAACGGTCATTCGTTTACTATGAGCCTAACTTTGTACAAACTTGTGCGAATGACAAAAGACGCATAATACATTTATAAAACTTGTGTGAAAATAGGATATTTGTACACGATTAGGCTGGTACTTATAATAATGAAAATGTACAAAAAATACAATGTTTTCCCTATTGCAAATGAGATCTTTATTTAAAATACATGTACTTATAGTCACGTGAGTTCTACCCAGGTAAACATTCCTCAAAGGTGCTCACCGTAAAACATCGGCAGCTTTTGTATCATTTAGTCAAAGTCATGCCGCTTAGAAATATTCATATGAACACGGGAGGGTATTCTTGTCATTCATAAAAGTAACAGATATATTTAACATTCGTGCAAGACAATAAAACAGGTATTAGAAGCCACCTAAGCACTCCTTTTTAATTTCAAATTCAATGAAACCATTATTGTATTTTTTAATGCAAGAGTACCAATTTCTTAGTTTGATCATTATGGCTACAGGATCACACAACTTCATTCAATTTTTTAATTAACAGATTTGGCACAAAAGGTAACATTCCACAAACGTTAAATGATTAACATAAACGAATGTCAAAGAAGTTTCGGTACGACTTCGGATTTAGGGTATCCATGGACATTTAAAAATATTCAGTTGTTTCAAATCCATGCTTAGGCTAGCTGATTTTCTTGATGCTGAACGTGCCTTTTAATTAGAAATATCCACTAGTATCTAATTATTACCAAAAGAGAACGATTTGTTCCCACATTTGATGTTTTGGAGATCCGTGTTTTCTCTGCTCCTGTTTTGTATTGTTTTATGGACTTTGATATTGAATACTGTTCATTATCTCCATATCTGTTATGATGTAGCTCTCTGAATAACAAATAAGTATACATCAGTATTAATGATATTTAATTTCTATACGTACCATAACTGATTATCCAGTTATGAGGGAGTTAGAATGGTTTAATATTTAATAACTCTCTACTAAAAGACAAGACATATGCTTGCCAGGTAAACGAAAGTCGGATAGAAACCAATTTGAAAAGAATAGTGTGCTTATGGAAGGTTTGTATAATAATGTTTCTTCTGATTAAGATAAACTTTTCATATAAATAAGCAAGAAACCTTGCAAATTGCTGGAAAAAAGACAGATAACATATTGAATTTACAATTGAAAGAGGATAAAGAATCTTGGCAATTTTAAAGAAGAATGAATAAAGTTCATGCTATATGATACCGGGCCAGGCTGAAACTTATAAGAAACCATATCTACTTTTTAGGGTCTTAAAAGTAATAATTTCATATACATACATTGAAAAGTTTATTTGATCGTCTTACAAATACAGGCGTTTATTCAATGAAAAGGGGAAAGATAACTAAGAGTGAATTTTCCCCTATAAATATGAGAATAATATTTTCTCTCAAAATCCTACGAATACAAATCTGTTAACAGCGCACAAAACTCCTGAAAATTCCAGAGTGGGATAAGGTGCCAAACAGGAGAAGGCGTCTCTTGTCGACCGAACACCCGCTTTGAGCCCTTTGTGTTGATCAGTCATGATCAAATTAAGCATAAAAGAAGGGCCTAACAAAGGTATGTCATATGTCTGTCAGAATAAGACATAATGATAGGTTTTAGGTATTAACAAGGTCATAATGATGGCTTCTGTATGAAAGGCTTTATTTGAACGAGGTTGTTGAAATCCCTGTAGAATCAAGTTATCCTTTAGTGAATTGCATGCTTCTGAGTATCGAAAAAGTTAAAGAGACATAAACACTTTACTCAGAAATATTACATAAAAAAGAGAATTTCACAGAGGAAAAGCTGAATTAAGTCATTACGTTTATCATACAGTTGGTTTGTTAGTTGACCCTTTTCTTCAATAGTCACCGTTTACGAGAACTCAGTCGGTAGATCGTAAATTTGAATCTCGGCCCCGACTGACCTAAGTCGATAAACAATGGGTAGCAACTGTTTCTTCGCCAAGCGCTCGGCACTTGAAGTAAAAGTTGCGGGTTCTTCGGATAAGACTTTAAAAACCGAGGTCCCTGGTCAGGACAGGCGTTGGCATGATAAAGATCCCTCACTGCTCAATGGCCCTAATGGTTCAAATGTAAAGCCCTTCACCGGTATATGGTGACGTCTCTACACATGTTTGAAATATTTCCAAATGCGGCGTGAAACAACATATAATCAATCAATCTTTAATAGTCATTAAAAATTTAAAAAAAAAAACATATGTAATAGTATACTAGTGAATGTGAAAAATTCAAAAATACCGGGTATAATGTATGTACACCTGCACCAAATGATCTAACAAAAATTTTTGGCTAAATGGTTCCAGGAAAGAAATTATATCATATACATGTATATGCAATCAAAAGGGTAAAAATGAAACGGTAATGAAAGGGTTGAAAATAATTTTGGAAACGAGCATTTCCTCCTATTGGATTTCAAAATTCATGTATTTTTAAACATATTCTTCTTCAAACAGAAAAAAAATTGAATGGTGAGTCATAGTGTCAATTATTTCCTTGTCTTCTAGCACTTGAAAGGGTTTGACTTGTGATATTACACTTTAATACTGACCTTATTTTAAAACTTAAACATTGTTTTCTGTTACATACCTAAGCTAAAAGTTATTTCAATTTCATATAAATTCTTAAACTTTGAGTTAAAAAAAACTGTTAAAAGAAAACAATGTACACCAATCCACAGTATTATAAAATTGTTATATATGCTTAATTTTTTTTTTTTTCATATTTTTTTTTAAATTTACACAAGTAGTATTTCTGTTTAGCACTGATGCAAAGAATCTTCAATTGAAATCAATATTTCATCCCCCTTTCCCTTCTTTGGTCTTACCATCTTCATCCATTTCGTACTGGGTGGTTTCTTCCCCTGATTCCATAGAGAGGGGGACCATCGGCCCCTCAGCCTGGGACAGTGAACTCTGACTTCCCGAGTCCATCTGATCTAATGGTGGAAATATCTTCCTGCTGATGCCTGCACTGTTGTGTAGAATCCTCTGAGCTTTCGTAACAATTGATTTGGCTAAAGGTTTGCTTCTAAAAGACAAGGTGAAAAATTACTTGGGTGTATTGTGAAAATTCCTGATATTTTGGTTTTTTTTTTCTTTCTCTTTTTTAATTTGGAATGGCAAAATATTTACACAGTCAGAAATTTTGTAAAGCAGATAACAGAAAGATGTAATTAAAATTTATGAATAGTAATCATGGTACTTACGATGATGACCTCCTCCTTGGAGCTGGTTCCTGACCATCTTTTCTCGGCCTCCCTGGTCCTCGCTTGATGTTCTGAGACAAAGACAAACTTTTGTTTTGTTGAAAGAAGTTTGGATTTGCCTGGGGAAGTGAAACAACAGGCAGAATATCTCCAGGAGCAACAGCCAGCAATGACTCAGAGAGACTGGACTCAGGGAAAGAGGAACCTAAGTAGCCCTCGGGAGGCGTTAAATCCTCCTGGTGAAGCAAATCAGGGGGAGGATCGGTGTCAGAGAAGATATTCTGAGGATCTTCCGGAAGTTCCGTGGGGAAGTCTGTGAACTCTCCCTGCTCCTCTAAACTAGTCAGTAAGGGGGCTGGGGAATTGGAGTCCACATAGGAATAGTCTTTAATCTCAATACCCCCTTCTTCCTCAGTTTTCTCGTAAGCAGCACTGGTAATATCTGGCGGACCACTCGAGTCGCTCAACTCGGCTGCCTCATACGTTGTAAGTGTCAGAAAGTCGCCTTCTTTCTTGATGGCCTTGGTGGGAAGGTTGGTATCCCCCTCTGGATTAAGGTCAGGGGGGTCACTGGTGTAGGGGTCATCTAATGAGTAGGTGTCAGTTTGTGTGATATCTGGGGGCACACTCGTAGACGACTGACTGTTGTCAGAGTTGATATCTGCTACGACAGACGACTCAATGATGTCAGATGACAACTGAGTCTCTGCTTCTTCGACTGTGTTCTCCAACTTTACTGCGTCAGGTCCTACAAATAACATGCTACTAAAAAACATATATTTTATTCAAATGATCAAATTTACCACTTCAAAGCACATCCTTGTAGATAAAGTATTATATCAACTCTCTAAACATGCTAAAAACTCCCCTAAAATGATGCAACTATTTTGAACATCTCGATGAACACAACTTTTTAAAATGCCAACATTATTAATCACATATAATAAAATGTGGTTATGTCAAACTATAAACTGAAATATTTTAGGGGTACATTCTTTTAATCTGTATAATATGATGCACGATATAAAAGAATAATCATCATTTTTTCTTGGATGCAAGGTTCTCAAAATAAATTCAAAATGACCTCTTAACGATTATGTACAAATGCATGCAGAATTTTTCGAATATATACTTGATATAAAATGGTTCGGTTATCTGCAGCCAGAAGAATTTAGAAAAAAGTTATTAGCTATCTTCATTTTGAGAACCAGTCCAGGGTGTGTGCAACAGTACAATGTGTGGAAACAATGACCAATGTTTTTTTTTTTTAACATGTTGAATTTGTGAATTGAACAATGTTTAATAATAATAAAAAACATGCAATAAAACTTTAATTATGAAAGACAGACTGCCTAGCAAAATCAATTCAAATGGTTTACAAAGTCAATTAAACATCATCATTTGAACATGTTGAAGTTTAATGGGAAGAAAAGATGCTTATACACATAACACATGCTAACATTAACTTGTGAATAATTAGAATTTATATCAAATCAATTTTAAAAAATTATTTAGAATAAGATAAAACTTTGAGAGATTTCAACAAAACAGTGTAATTTTAGAATATAGAAACACAATTATTTATTGTGCATGTTGCAAGACAGTGAAAGTTAAACACTTCTGTGCATGGATCAAGAGACTACAAATCATGTTTCTGTTTTAAATAATGTCATGAAAAATTAACTGTTTTTGGTAAGTATAGATTTTAACATTCTACGGAATAATCAATGAACTGTCAATCAGTACAAGAACCATAACTCATGCGGGATTTTATCCTGGATCCACCCATACGGAGACTAGCATACGCGGCCAAGACTACAATGCAAGTGAAGAACAAACTGAAAATGCCAACTGATACCAACCTGACATGGAGAGTAGTAGCAAATGCTGACGTTTAAGAAGAAAGAGATGCCAACAGGCAGCGGCCTAGCCGAAATAAAATCCTAGAGTGGCGAGGAATGGGAGCCCTGTCACCTCCATAAACTCTGCTTCAAATCGAGGATATAAGAATCTTCAAGTAACAGAAAATATAAAAACAGAATTCTATATTACACTCAAGCAGGAAAAATAAATAAAAAACAAACGTTTCAAATAAAAGATGTACAAAGCAAAACAAAAACAAATACGTTGGTGAACATATTTTGCGGATCCATCGTGAGTTAATTTTGTCTGTTATGCGGATATGGTGGCACTGTTCTGATAGAATATAATGCATTACTGCACCTGCAACTTGAAAGCTATACTTGATACAGATCATAAACGATAATCTAATAATTGAAAAGCGGAAAACAAAGCCTTGATGCAATAAAAAAAAGTTATGAAGCCCCACCTATTCTACCGAACAAGCTGTGCATATACTTACAAAATCAATTAAAGAAGATTACATATCACAACTACTCTTTACATTTAGATGCGTTTTAACGCACTTCAATTACTCAATTATTCCCATCGACAGCACAAGTTCTAGGCATTAAACGCCATCTTGAATTTATCAAGTTTGAAGAAACTGTAGTCCCTTGTGTTTTTTCAAAGATATTCTGAAAATGGCATCACATTACATTTACATATGAACTGAATTTTATTTTAATCAAATAATATGAAAAACTGCTAAAACTATTCGGTATCAAACTAAAATATTAGCGTTTTAGGATTTATATATTCATGCGCGCTGTTAAACTAGTTCTTACTTTGTCTGGTTCTTAGCAATCAGGAACGCGGCTGATGGCTTAGTGTAAATTCTGGACCAGATTACAGAAATGGGTCGGAGGCTGGGGGAGGAGGTTCTGGACACCATCCTCAAAGATTTTCAGTGTTTGGGATTAAGTTTAGATTTATTGTACTTAAAGGGGCATGGACACAGTTTCAACAGAATTTTTTTTTAAATGTTTACAATTCCTTACTAAGGTAATACTAATGATTATTTTGTTGATTTACAAAGGAGATACAGATCTTAAAATTCTTCACAATGTGAACAAGGCTCGTGCCTTGATTTTGTTTACATGTAGAAAGTATAATGTTTATTGCAAAACGAAATTCAGAAAATCATCAGAAACTGTCTAATCTAATTTAGAATTCACTTCTTTATTGAAAAAAATCTGCTTTGAAACAACATGTCTCAGGTAAACAAAAACATGTCATAGACATTGCTACATAACAAAGTTTGGGAGCCTTCAATCTGTCTCAGTTGTATTTTGACATCTGAAATCCAAATTTTTTATGATAAATAAAAATACGTCATTTAGGTGTTTGAAAACATAAAAAAAAATGGAAAAATGAAATCGGATTTTTTTTAGGTGAAACTTTGTTCATTCCCCTTTAAAAATCAATAAATCTTTATAACGTTTTGGAAAGAAAGCTACATGACAGTGTACAATTTGTGTTAAGCTGTGAAAGAAACATATGTAAATATATGTGTATTAATTTAAAATCAAAAATGCTCTCAGCCACTTTTTTCAAGTACAGTTACAGATACAACTTTCAAAATAATCAAAAATCATTGACAAAAAATATATTAATTTCATTATTTCATCGATATTTCAGACTTAACATGGTAAAACATTTTTTAACTCTTAAATAAACAATATTCTCTTCATGAACATACCTCTACCTGCTTCTGTTGTATATATTTTGTACTATGATGTCATAAACTGAAACATATCATTTTGCTCAGATATGACAAAGCATAAAACGTCAAATATGTCGCTAAAACCACATTTATATATATCTGTAACAAAATGACTCAATCTTAACATTCAAGGAAGATCAATTTTGTAATTATTTCAAGGATATGGTTGCCAGCTTAAAGTAACTATATAATGAGGTAATCTAACTCTATTTCTTATTGTCTCAGATTTTATGACAAAGGAAAAAAAAAACTATAACTACAGTAATTAATACAGTAAAAAATGTAACATTTTTATTCTATAAATAAATGATGATCTAGATATACCAATGATTAGAAAGTCATAAACATACAAAAACACATTAAGATGCCTTGCTCACTGTAATCTGTTTCAAGGTTTTATTCCTTAAGCATATTTGAATTTGTATTGTCTAAACTCTTTTTTATGTCAACGTAATCAAAGATTTGGGAATATATAAATCAGATGTGAATACTAAAAAATTCTAAAGAACTTTTGGACAATTTGAAATCACAAGATTCTACCAAAATCAACAGCTTAAAAACTTTCGACTTTTCAACTTTATACACAACCATTGCCCACGATAAATTAAAGTCCAGTCTTTTTGATATCTTGACAGCTGCTTTTTCAATAAAAATGGAACTTGAAAATTTACTTACCTGGTCATTGGTCATTTGCAAAATTATTTTGTTAAAACACATTCTGATTGCACACACGAGTACTCTGAAGTTGACATCAAAAAGACTCTTGAGTTTCTGATTGACAATATCTATGCGTTGGAGACCAGGTCTGCCAACAATCTATTGGAATTCCCATGGGTACCAATTCCGTTATTAGCAGACCTATTTTTGTATTTATATGAAGCAAAATTTATGCAAGATCTTTTGCGTGAAAAGAAGAAAACACTTGCTGTGACCTTCAACTCGACATTTAGATATTATAATACCGAATACGCATTGTCAATTAACAATGGTATATCAATTCGATGTATCCTAGTGAGCTTGAGATAAAAGATACCACAGAGTCTGACACTTCTGTTTCATATCTGGATATTTTACTTGAAAAAGACACTAATGTTAATGATAAATCTAACAACCAGGCTCAATGATAATCGTGATGACTTTAACTTTTTAGTCGTCAACTTCCCTGACTTATGCAGCAATACCTTCATCACCTGCATACGGAGTTTATATCTCTTAGTTGATTCGATCCGCAAGAGCATGCTCTACGTATGAACAATTTCTAAAACGAGTTTAATTATTGACAAACAAGTTGATGAAACAAAAATATAAGTAGTCTCGTTTATAGTCATCATTTCCTAAGTTCTTTGGTCGTTACCCTGACCTTGTCAGCAAATACAATTTATCATTGAGTCAAATGCTGGCTGACGTTTGTTTTAAAATTGTTAGTCCATTATTTATACACTGAATTGACGACGGATTTTCTCGTTATTTCCCGATCATGACAAGGAGCACACGGCGGGTGTGACCGGTCGGCAGGGGATGCTCACTCCTCCATGGCACTTGATCCCACCTCTGATGTTTTGGAGGTCCGTGTTTGCTCTGTTCCTATTTTGTATTGTTTTATGGACTTCGATCTTGAATGCTATTTGTTATCTCCATATCCTTCATATATAAATTTTAGTTCAAAAGAAAAAAACTCTCCATGAAATAACAGAAAGTAAATCAAAATGGTGTTGGTCACCTGAAACGCTAAAGCTGCACATCAGGGCAAAACAATGTGTAAATCAAAACAAAAATGTAAACATAACCATTAACTCTAAACAATATAATGATAATAAAATTAATATATCTTACTTACCGTATATAAGAGCAATCGCCAAAGCTACGAGGCGTAAAACACATGATATTGCGGAGATGATGATAACTAAATTGGTGATTTTCTTCAGCACCGGGTCACTAAAAGAGGAGTAAACTTTCAGAACTTTGGCTGTTCCCACAATGACGATCATAAAGCAAAAAATAATACCCAGTAATTTCACTATGTCAGGAGTTTCCATTGCCTCGGCTGTTAGCCTACTACACTAACACAAACCCCTTCAACTGTTTATAAAATTCTTCAACATCGATCGATTGGTACAGCCTATACTAACGTTAAGACGTACGTGGTGTGCCAGCGTGTTATTTATAAACATAAACGCGTTCTTTAAAACTCCAGAATGCTTCTTTAACTTCAGGTAACCAATTACTGTACCATAAAACTGTTCCTTGGAGCCGTAATTCCTCTTATTCAAATATTTGTACCTATCTTCGTTTTGATTGTTTTGAACATATTTTATTGTATAATTTATACAAAGGGATTGGTTACAAGTTCTTGCAACTTAAAAAAACCTTTCCCTATCTTCAATTAATTGTACCTATCATCAAATCAATTGTACATATCTTCAAATCAATTATACCTGTATTTAAATACTTGTATATGAAAGAGGTAGGTTTCATTCTATTATACCTACCTTTTATTCAGTTGAAGTTAGGTATAATTGATTTGAAGATAGGTACAATTGATTTGAAGAAAAGTACAAATGCCATGATTTCAAGATAGGTATAATTGATTTCAAGATAGCTGCAATTGAACTGAACCTATCTTTAATTATTAAGATACTAATATAACAACTTTTTCCAATAAAATTACTTTGTACAGTTCTCCCCATGTTCAAATCGCTGTCAGAGGGAGCTTGTTACCTGCTTTGTCAGCAGGAACCAGTACGTACTTATCATGTAATCTATCTTTTTCTTTTTTCACTTCTGTATTATTAAATACAGAAGGATAGATGGTATTGCCCCTTAATCTAATTATCCCAAAGAACCAAAATGAAAATAGAACTCGTAAATTTGCTTACCTTGTCATTGGTAATTTGCAAAATTATTTTGTCGAAAAACATTCTGATTGTACACACAAGTAATCCGAAGTTGACATAAAAAATGCTTGAGTTTCTGATTGACAATATCTATGTTGTTTTTGGAAACCTGAGGTCTTCCAACAATCTATTAGAATTTCAGATACATCGACGACGTACTGTCAATCAACAATAGTGATTTCCATTTTGATGTCGATACGGTATATCCTAGTGAGCTTGAGATGAAAGATGACATATCTGTTTCATATTTGGATATTTTACTTGAAAAAGATGTTAACGGTAATCTAACAAAAAAGCTTTATTATAAACGTGTTGACTTTAACTTTTCAGTCGCCAACTTCCCTTACTTATGCAGCAATATACATTTCAACACCCGCATACTGTGTAATTATGAGAAAATTCTGTTGCAATAGTGTGTATCCATTAAGATTTATACATGTTTATACAAGGGTATTTCTTTTCATAAATCATTCTGAGGATTTCCTATTAAAATGTAACTTGTTTTACCCATTTCTTTATCATATACAGACAGCGGGGACGCCTCTAACAGCGAAGTTTAGCACCTTCTCAGATGTATCATTGACTCCTGCAGAGAAATGTCATAAACACTGATGTGTCTGCTTCATACATCAAGTACTTGTGTAGAAATATGATCTGTGGATTTGACATAAACTCTAAGAAGAGACCATATATCTTGCAAGAATAAAATCACAGAAAAAGTTACATACAATTTAACAAATACATAGAGTCGGACATTAAAGGTAACATAACAACAGAACTTGATGAGTTTAACATCTCTTTCGCCACCTCCATCATAATTTTATGAACTTTTGCATTCATATGAAGCAGAATTTGTCCAAATCTTATACGTAACAAGAAGAAAACACTTGCTGTTGCCCTCAACTCGACTTTTACATATAGATATATCGACGACGTATTGTCGATTAAACATTGGTTATTTCTGCGATATATCCCCGATGAGCTTGAGATAAGAGATACCACAGAGTCTGACACATCTGTTTCATATTTGGATAATTTATTTCAAAAAGACGTAAATGGTTATCTAACAACCAAGCTTTATGATTTTTACTTTTCAATCGTCAACTTCCCTTACTTATGCAGCAATATACCTTCAACACCTGAATACGGAGTAAATATCTCTCAATTGAATCAATACGCAAAAGAATTATTTATAAACAATTGAAGGACAGATGAATCAAGAGGATCATTAGTCTTGTTTAAAGTCATTATTTCGAAAGTTTTATGTTCGATACAATGACCTTGTCAGCAAATACAATTATATGTAATCATTATGTCAAATGCTGACTGACGTTTTTCGTAATAATTGTTTAGTCCATTATTTAAACACTGAATTGACGACGGATTTATCCGCTATTTCATGATCATGACAAGGAGCACACGGCGGATGTGACCGGTAGACAGTGGATGCTCACTCGATCCTCTGATCCCACCTCTGATGTTTTGGAGGTCCGTGTTTGCTCTGCTCCTATTTTGTATTGTTTTATGGACTTTTGATCTAGAATACTGTTTATTATTTCCATATGTTTCAATGAAAAGTTTTTCTTTAATACTAACATAATGTGTTCAGAAGCAAACTAGTTTTAGTTTACTTCTTGACAAATAGTCTATTGACAAAGATAATATTTCACACCTGTTTTATATTTGGTTTTTTTTTTTACTTTAAAAAGACATTAATGGTCATCAAAGACATCTTCATAACTCTATTACATCACGTCAGAGAATGCGTAAAGATCTTCTTTAAACGGATATAAGAGTCTGTAGCTTTGTAAATACAAGTATACTCAGCTCCTGGTTTCGGGACCATAACATTATATAAATATTACATGTAGTTGAGTGTAACATTGAAAATTTTCACCCCAAGAAAACCATTGTCAACCGAGGCGTAGCCTCGAAAATTTCACTGTTTCACTCAACTACATGCAATATCTATTATATTATATTATATTATAACATTCAGTACAATATAATAAATATTGCATGTAGTTGAGTGTAACATTGAAGATTTTCACCCCAAGAAAACCATTGTCAACCGAGGCGCACTCAACTACATGCAATATTTATATAATACTGAATGTTTTATACAAACACATATAACAGTGAACCATGCGCGCATAAATCCTGCGCAGTCGCCAATTTTTGTAATATCACCCGTCGTCAAGCAATGTTGACTGTTGCTACGCAGGAGGGCGTGGCTTCATTATTCAGCGGGTAATAGGTTTTTTAACAAATGTTTCTCGACGAATCAGATTCAAATAATTTACATGAAAGTATAATATTAAGACTTGCTCACTTTTGATCTTACTTTTACAGTGACAAAAGGAATATATACAGAGTAAAAGTGAGACAGATCAAAAGTGAGCTCAGCTAGTTTTTATAGCCATAAAAGCTAGACGAGCTCACTTTTGATCTCAGTCTCACTTTTTCACTATATATTCCTTTGGTGAAAGTGAGACTGGGATCAAAAGTGAGCTACAACTTACTACTAGCTTGTATAAAAATAATTCAAAGAAAAAAACAAACAAACAACGTGACATGATCTTTGTTGAAGACCTCATGTATATACCCAGTAACATTATACATGTAGAATCATATGTATTTGTACACTTTTATTTTCAAGAACTTGGTTGGCACAGTAGTGTAAAATCCTCTGTGTATCAATTTGTACGAGCGTTTCACATAAACACGTGATTTTCTGTAATAACAAAGCGTCATACGTACGTTTTGGGTTCTTGAAATGTTCTCTGTTTCATTTTATACAACGTTGATGTTTTTATTGAAATTTCAGCACATTCTCTTGAAAATTTTCCCCGAGAAACTTTCCAACAGTTCTGTATAGCGCTGTTAAAACGACTGAATGGTTCACATTCAACAACAAAACATCCAACAAGAATGGATACAAATGACGTAAAATACAAAAGTGACGTCAAGAAAGTTACAGTTGAATGTATGTATACACCATTTAAATTGATAATCGTTATCGTGAAATAGGATGACGTCAGAAGGAAATAAATGACAGACGAACTCTGGAAGAAACGAAGGGCCCTAATGTCGTGTTCATGAATATGTTTGTCTGTAACTGCAATATTACATGGATTTTTACACGATATGATAATGTAAAGAATAGCTTCAAGTATGAAAGGAACAGCTGTTGTTATAATGGTTTGGTACACCGACCACACAAGAGCATGAACGTTCTTAGATGTCCAGTCAGTTCCGCAAATCCCCAAATCTACAATGACACGTAATTCAAAGTAACAATCATTGACAGTATAATCAAGTGCATAGAAATTACTACTTTTTGAAGAAAGTTTTTATGTTTGTCTTCTTTAAGTCATTTAATTTGTTACTCTTCAACTTACTTGTGCAGAAATATGCCCTAATCACCTGCATACGGCGTTTATATCTCTCAGATGAATTCGATACGCAAGAGCATGCATGTTCTACGTATGAACAATTTAAAAATTATTGACAAATGAGTCGATGAAACAAGAAATATCAGCAGTCTCATTGAAAGTCATCATTTCTTAAGTTCTATGGTTGATACAATGACCTTGACAGCAAATACAATCTGTCAAGTCTAATTCTGACTTTTTTCATTCTGATTGTTGGCTCTTATTAACACACTGAATTGTCGATTGATTTTTCCGTTATACCCTGATCATGAAAAGGAACACATGACGGGTGTGACCGGTCGGCAGCCTGGGATGCTCATTCCTCCATAGCCCCTGATCCCACCTCTGATTATCTGAAGGCCTGTGTTTGTTTGCTCTGCTCCAATTTTGTATTGTTTAATGGAATTTTTAGCTTGAAAACTGTTCGTTATCTCTATAAATTTCATGTGCATACATATTGCCGCGAAAGTTAAAAAAAGCATACAAACCATCTCTATAAGGCTAAAAAAAACCACGGTACTAACTAGCAGTTAGCACCATCTCTACAACTAGTAATTGTCAAAATAATCGATCATGTTTTCTTAATTAAAATTACAGGAAGCTAAGAAAAAAAAATTTGTGAAACATTCTCAAGAGATAATACAAACCCTGAGAAGTTAGAAACAAGTTCATATAATCCTCATATTCAAGCTCATCAATAGTGGTATTTATTATTACATCTTGCACATTGAAGGCTTCAGTAAGTTCCGGATACCACACTATGGATTTGAAGACTTCACCAAGGGATCCAGTTGTATGATTATACCATAGCTCTTCAGCGATGGGCTTAGAGGGACAGCGAAACAACATATCGAATCCTACTCCCGTCTGTCTCAATTGTACTACCTTGATGCTTAGATTTTCCTCAAATTTATTTCTAAATAAGTAGGTAGGATTTGGCAAGACCCTTTTATTGATTTCGTTTTTTAGTAGGAATGAGTACCAACTAGGAAAAAGCACGTGATTTATTGTTCCATTATCTCCTAGAGGATAATAGGACAGAGAAATATTCAAGTGACCTGCAAATATAGAACACAAATTAGGAAGAAAATTTTACAAACTCATCCACATAACATATAAATTGTGTTTATAATATTAAATTCCTTTTGATATATATAAATAGGTTCTTTAATTTCACTTTTCAATTAACTAAGTATTAGAATAACACTCTTTAGGGAATGCAGAAATTAATTAAATCATAACATCCAACCATACATTTTATATATGCATTCTGATTGACAATATCATTGTGATTTCCAACAATATATTGGAATTCCCATGGGTATTACTTGCACCCCGTTATAAGCAGACCCATTTTTGTATTCATATGAAGCATAATGTGTCCAAAATTTAACACTTAAAAAAAAGGAGAAAACACTTGCTGTGACCTTCAACTCGACAATTTGATATATCGACGACGTAATGTCAATTAACAACATTATGGTTATTTACTTTCTTGTGTCAATACGATATATCCCGATGTGCTTGAGATAAAAGATACCACAGAGTCTGACATACCTGTTTCATATTTGGATATTTTGCATGAAAAAGATGTTAATGGTAATCTAACTACCAAGCACTATGATAAACGTTTTGACCTTAACTTTTCAATCATCAACTTCACCTACTTATTGAGCAATAACCTTCATCACCTACGTACGGAACATTTATACATCTTAGTTAACTCGATACACAAAGGCATGCTCTACGTATGTAAAAGTTCTAAAACGAACTAAATTATTTACAAACAAGTTAATGAAACAAGAGTATCAGAGGTCTCACTTTAAGTCATCATTTCGTAAGTTCTATGGTTGATACAATGACCTTTTCAGCAAATTCAATTTATTATCGAGTCAAATGCTGACTGACGTTTTTCATACGAATTGTTAGTCCATTATTTATATACTGAATTGACGCCGGATTTTTCCGTTATTTCCCGATCATGACAAGGGGCACAAGGCGGGTGTGACCGGTCGGCAGAGGATGCTCATTCTTACATGGCACCTGATCCCACCTCTGATGTTTTGGAGGTACGTGTTTTCTCTGCTCCTATTTTGTAATGCTTTATGGACTTTTGACCTAAATACTTATTTGTTTTCAATGATCACGAATAGATAATGAAGGAATAGAAGTGATGAAGAATTGGGGATAAATTAAAAATCATATTTCTATCATATTTCATGTTCATTTTGTATTTCAGATATATTCTAAGGGTATTAGACCAAAATTAATATTTCTTATTCACTCGATTTAGCCATAATTATGTTCCCCAAACGAAGTTTGGGAACATATTGTTTTTACTCTGTTTCTTATTATTATTTTTCTTCTTCCTGGGTACTTATTTGTCCGCGAATGATCTTGTAAACTGTTCATCCGATGTAGGTTAAACCTTTTTAGGGTAAGTAGACATGTTATGTAGATTTGCGGAATCAAGGTCATTTTGCGCGCACGTGCTTGCAAGAGCGCGCACGTGCAACACGTGAAATGACCAATATAATAGATGTAGCTGTAACTTTTCTATTTTTTGATGAAATGTTTTGAAAATTATAATGTAAGTATATATTTAGTATTATAGACAACAGGACATGGTCAAATTATCACGAACACGCGCATGCACGTGCGCTTCGCTCTGATTGGCTGAAACTAAAATATCAATATCTTTCTTGTTTTTTGACAAAATACTTTGAAATTTTAAATATAGTCAAATATTAGAAGGTTCTACAACATGATATATAATATTTGTCATGAAAGCACGTGCATGCATGTGCGCTGCAATCTGATTGGCTTAAGTTTGAAATGCCTATAACTTTCTAAATTCTCATTTAATCAGGATGAAATTAGAATATGAATAGGTATAACAGATTCCTACATTATGCTACTTTCAAAATTGAATGCATGGACATGCACACACTTGCGCATGCGCAATGTGTAAAATGATTTATTTAACATACTTGAAAAATAGTAACATTTATATCTGTATTATTTTCTTTTGATTCTCAGGAATTCTTTAACCAACATGCAATGATCATCTTGCATATGCATGCGCGCGCGCGCATGCGAAACGTAGATATCCTTGTCACTTTTATAATCTTTGAATGAAATTCTTCGATAGTGAGCAAATAAAAAAACGTATTACAGGAACAAGGCACAAAAAGGGATTTAGGGAGCGTTTGGGGAACATCTGTAACGGTCCCCGTTACAATTAACACTAGTTCTATATAATTTTCCAACAAAGCTGTCACGTCGGATAATAGGCTAGGACTCTATTAAATGATGCCATTGTCTCCATTTAGTTATACCCTTAAGCAGAAAGTTACAGTAGGCTTTCTCTAATATCTTAAGAGGGATTTTGACTAAATTAGTACATTTAGGATAAAAAAAAATAGTGCATGTCTCTAAAGTCTAGATTTATTTTTGTTCTACGATATCTATGTCATGAATTATGATTTGAGGATTTCATCTTTCTGGAAGTTGCACATAGGTTATATAAAGCGTTTTTTAAAAGATAGATAACAGATAGATAAAAGAAAGATAAATAAATAAATAAACACGTGCTGTATTTAGATAGAACGTTTCAACATATTCGCTACATTTTCGTCAAGTTTATATTCATTTTCTCACAAAGGATTTTTTAAAATATTTTCTTTATTATGTTTTACAGAATATCTATTTATAGCTTTTAAAGCTTAAATTTTCTCATAAAAGAGCTTTACAGTGTTAAAGTAATGAGATGCGGTATCTAATTATAAATAAAATAAAAAAGATCATCAGCCATCACCTAAACCTAAAGAAAATCACACACAAAGAAACAGAAAACAAAACAAAAATATACACTGAAATATCCCTTCTCGATAACCACGACTCTACTTCATCCAAGATCATTTGAGTAAGGGACTATTTCATAGCATCCATTTAATCGTATTTTCCAGGAAAATAAATTATTCAGGATACAAAAAGTACATCGTATCTGATTCACAGAATCATACAACTGATGAAAGATTGAACATTTACATCGTATTTATAACTTTGGGCATGCTGTACGATAGAAAGGGCATCGTTATTTAGGATTCTAGAAATTAAACACATAAACGTGAGGACTTGCACTGCCTTTGGCTATATAGAGGGCATTGCGATTAATTAACAGAACTGTTTCGTTTTCAAGGGGAAAATGAGTTTATTCCTCAGATTTCCGAGAGGGTTAGGCAAACACTGTGAGAACTTCATGTTGAGAAATGAAGGACAGAGTAGTTCATTAGAAAGCTCGACAATGCCTTATATGAAATACATGGAAAAAAAAAAAGAAATGGATCCCAAATAGTTACATTGTCATGCAATTTTAGTCTGTAATTACGAAGGAAAAACGGATTTTTTATTAATGTCTTCAAAAAGGCACTTAAGGATTAAAATACGGGAAGAATGTTTTGAGTCTTTTGGTACCTCTTAAGACAATTAATGCAAAGTACGTACCTGTGACAAATTTCAATGCATTTTTCTTTGATCTGAATCATCATTTCTATTGTAATAATTAATTTCTTTAGTTTGATATGTTATTAATCATAAAACCTCAGAAACAACTAGAGATGTCTACTAGGTAATGAGAAATGAGAAAATAAGAGCTGTCGTAATTTCTTGTGAATATTACGACCAAAACCCTTTTATTTGTCTATAAATGTAACCTATCTTTGGAGTAAAATGTGCTTATTTCTCCTTGTCACCGTAGTCCCATCTCTTTTGATTGCAGGGATATTCACTTCTGTCATTTTATTTACCGGTATTGTTTATGGGATTTCAAGAACTTTATTTTAAAAACTGTTTTTTATATCTTATTAACGCTTTTCAAAATAATACTTTGTCTTTCATGTTAAACATATAAGTCTATTGTAGATGGAATAAATGAATTTTATTTTTTCAATTATTTACTAAAATAAAACTACAAATCAAGAACATGTGATCTGTAATAGACACTGGAGATCAATAATTCTCATGCGATAAAGGTTTGTATTTGACATCGAACATTGATTTGAATCTTGTTCAAAGCTCTGACATATGTAATTATAGTTTCTCTCTCGCTCTTTCCTCCATTTTGCGTTTCAGAATGTATTATTTACCTCGATAATAGGAATATTCTCCAAGACCATAAAGTGGCCCGGTAGCTATCAGAATGATCAAGATGAAGATTCCCACGACAATCATATTCACATTCTTGACCGAGAAAGTTGACGGGTGATCAACTTGGAGCATAAATTTGAAATACCTGTGATAGAGAAAAATAATAAAAATGTGGCAGGAACAATAAATTTGCTATTAAATTAAAAGAAACAAGCTAAATTGGCTTCTCTTCAAAATTTAATTATCCTCCCTCGATAGCTAGCTGTGTGTTCTCTCTGGCTATGAGTGCTCCTAAGCAAAGTTATTGTTGTTTAGTACAACTGACATTTAAAGATCATTAGCGAATTTAATTTCAGGGAACATATTGCTGGTTTTGGTCTCAACAGTGAAAACTCATTATGGAGCAGGTTCTAAGTATCTTCATCATACAGGGAAATTTTTTTTCGAGTGCTAGGAATTTAAAAAAAATTTAAACCTGGAGAGAAAATGGTGAAAATGCGGGATTATATTCCTTTTTTATTTACACAATTTCACTACATTGTGTTCGATTTTAATTGAAAGGTTATACTTAGTTTTATTTAAGTGTCAAGCTCATGCATACATTTACCTTTTTTCAGAACCCAAAGAGTTTTATTCAAACCAATCGGAAGTTTGTCATTTATAAAAGTCCTAGGTTGGCAAATTAACATTATTTTCCCACTGGAAGTGGCTCGCAAAAATTTGAAGGAAAATCATAAGTATTGAGAAAAATAAAATGTTTCGTACTTAAGTTGAGCCAATATTTTATTTTTCTTGTCAAAAACACAAACAATATTTCAAGTTTGTTATTATCACTATCAAATTATTAATTTGTATACTATATATATACACTTATAAATTAATTTTCTTACTTAATGACCATTCTTCCCTATTTGCAAAACATGCATGTAGTTTTACTTGCAAGAAGTTTAATGTATGGAAAGCTTTAAGTAACAAATCTCTATACCTTTCCATTGCAGCGATACACAGAATCCACGTAGAACCAGAGTAGACCACGAGATCGACAAATCCGAACAGCTGACAACCAAGGTCATCAAACGGCCATCCACCTTAAATAGATTTTATAAATTTTATAGGAACAAAAAGATTCTTTAAAAATCTTTACCATGGAGGATATTTTCGAATGCAATTTGAATACTTCTGATCATCTTAATACATGTATTCTATGAACTCGAGGTTAAGGTACTTGACGTTAAGACAGTCTAAAAATGAAAATATATGAGGTTAACTTTCATGTTTTTTCTGAGTCTGATCTACTACATAAAAGTATTAAATATTTCATTATTTATATAAGTTTACAGTGTTTCCTTCAAAATAAAATATTTTCTATTTTTGCCCTGTTTCCCCCTCATTTTCACGGCGAGTGACCGTCTACAGGGTATGCTTACTCTTCTTAGGCACCTGATCCCATTCCAGGATTTCCAGAGGTTCATGTGTTACCACTATGCAATATTTACATATTTGTAATGTGTGTAGTTTTATATGAACGATTGCTTTTTCTATCCTCACCTTTTTGTTCTACATTTTGTACCTGTATCAAACAATCATTCCAAATATCGGCTTATTGTGTTCCGTCATTGAGATTTCCATGATATTATTTTCCCTTGATAGCCGATTTCTTTGTGAACTTTAAAAGAGGTTCACTTTCACACTCCCTCGTTTCAACACTTAACGTCAATTGACGCCATTTGACTTTGCATACATTGTTGTTATCTAACCTGTTTTATCAATTGCATTTTCATCACCACATTAACATCCCGCTACTTTATAAGAATTTGCAATGAAGGAACACTTGCGGATAAAACAAATCTTCTCAATGCACGTATTACTACAAAATTGTTTAGCCTAGATCTAGATAATAATGTTGCATATTTAAAGATAAAATTTTATTGGATATAAGGATTTGCTGGAATTAGTTAAACTATCACAACGTTTCGTGATATAACATTACGCAGGATTATTGCTTGAAAATGGTAAATCTTTAATTAGAGGAATAAATCTAAAACAATATGATATCAACTTCTGAATTTCTCTGAAAAAATACAAACTAAAATAGACAAATATAACTAGTGTATTTCATTATCTTTCAATGTTACGTAATATACATGTAACACTAATCCATGTATTTGCATGATGTGGAACATTTTTACTTACTTTAGTGTAATATTCAAGCTTAAAAGTTCATTTAAACATTACAAATCAAAAGCAGAGAAACACAGACCTCTAAAGCATCGAAAGTGCGATCAGGTGCCATGGAGGAGTGAACATCCCCTATTAAAAGTTTACGTATACTAAAGAGTCTGTCACATGTGTTCAATACTTCGATATTTTACTTACTGTAGACTTACCTGCATGGCCATCGTTTCCGACGATGCTGTATGGCAAATGAGATGGTTCCTACTTTTCCATCGTCAACTCTTTTCTTTTCTTTGATATTCCGGCAGTACTGCGTGGGTGTTTACGGATTTCAACACATTTTATACTTAAAACATGCTCCGAGTAGTATTAGTTTTTAAAACAATGCTACTAGCACATAAGTTGTTGTTACAAGCTTTTCTAAAAATAAGTTAGAAGTCAGCATTTGGTAAATTGTATAGTCGTTATAATTACCTCGTTAACAATTGTAACTTAAAATTTGGTCCTATTTTGGCTGGAATCTTTTATAAAAAATTGCAAGGACTTTATTTTGAAATAAGTGTGATTATGGAATGTTCTGTTTACCTGTTCTAGGGTTCGTGACGGGTGTGACCGGACGACAGGGAATGTTTACTCCTTCTAGGCATCTGATCCCAACTCTGGATAGTTCGGGAGTCCTTTTTTATTCGTTTTTCATAGATTTTTTTTATCTGCCAATCATTTTTCGCTATCTTCGCCTTTTTCATTAAGCATCACAAACTTTTATTTCTTAAACTAGGTGTTTTTAATGAAATAAGAGATTACTTTTGTTTTTCAATGAATTTTACTTTTAATATTTTCATAACATCAAAATGAACAGGTTATTTTAAAACATAGATGCATTTGATTTGCATATTCAATCACATCAGCCCTTTAAGGAATATGTTATTTTTATAACTGGGTTGGAATAGCTTTCCGCTCTTAAAAATGTCCAATCTCATTCAGAAATCATCGTGCCTCGGCGATCGAGGCTTCGTTTTCTTACTGGCAGATTAATGCGGCTTCCTGCCAAAGAATTAGGATGCCGCCCCCTTTATTAGCTCCTTAATCTCTAACTGCTGTAGGTTCTAAAACTATCTCTGATTTTTCATTTTTTTTTCAGCACATTTCATTTTACGCAACTCATGTAAACGATAGTTCATATATTGATAGCTAGTTAGTGTTAGTAATCATGAAATTAAAAATTTATTTGTACCAATCTTCATATTATTCAAGTCAGTTACACGGTGGCCCGAATGTTATTTCTTTTCAGAAAGAAGTACCCAATTACAGTTCGAGGAAAAGAAGTTCACAAAAATGTTCAAGGTCAGATATTAAGTTCATACTACTTACATGTTAGAGATATCACATCAAAGTTTCAATGTTTATGTATGGAAGTAATAATCTTAGTGTTCTAAAAGTCAATTTATTATCATTATAATTAAATTGGTTTCCTGGTCTCTGGATAAGGAATGTTTAGACTTTTTCGCTATCCTTTCTTAAATTATTGATTTCTTAATTAATTAAAGATCTTTGATGATGTTAATAACTTTAAATCAGATTTTAAAAAACAAAGGGTATGCATACATTTGGAAAAGTTGGAAAGTTTAAATATATCATGTATTCGGCCCTATATCTCTTCTATCAATTCAGTTGTTATTTTAATATCATGTGATATGAATGCATGATAAATCTATTTTAGTGTTCAAATTAACATCTTCCTTCGCCAAGAGTTTGGCACTTTGAAGTTGAAGCTGCGGGGCTTTCGGATGTGTGGAACGCCAAATTAATATATATTCAAATTATTGAACCTATCTTCAAATAAATTAAAGATAGGTACAATTTAATTAAAGGTAGGTGTAAAAAATTATACATATCTCTAAATAATTAAACTTAGTTTCAAATAAATTTCTCCTATTTAAATGGAATTATTCTGATCTTCAATTCAATAGAAGAAATGATCAATTGAATTATACCTTTCTTCAATTCTTTTGAAGATAGGTACAATTGATTTGACGATAGGTACACTTGAAACATATCCACAAAAGAATTAAAGATATGTACAGTTCAATTGTACCTAGGTTCAATTCGTTTTCTGGGCTTCATGGGATTTGATCACGTGACCAACCCGTTTTACATCTCAATAAAACTCAAAAAATGATACCCTATTTCTTAATTAAACAATATTTTATCATGTGTAAACATAACAGGATTGGACAACAGGCACTGCCTATATGAGTCCTCTTCTAGTGTATCAAGTGTGGTGTCTCTCAGAATATCATATGTATTTCTTCATGACCCAGTCAATGGCCTTGATAAATAGTGCTGATGACATACAGCTTTCAAACTCAATGCTGGCCCGGTGTTTCCTACTGTACATCTGAAGTTGACATAAAAACTTTTGATGACATCTATTAGATGTATGGATACTATATATATGACCGCACAGATTTCCAGAGACTGTCTCTATGAATGTTGTCGAAAGCTTTTTAGAAATCAATAAAATTAATATTATTGGTTTTGATTAGGAAATGATGACTTTTAGAATGTTGATATTCTTGTTCAGCAACTCGTTTGCCAATAACTTACGTCGTTTTAAAAATTGTTCACACGTAGAGCATGCTCTTGTGTATGTGCATCGAATCAATTGTGAGATATAAACCCCGTATGCAGGTGATAAAGGTATATTGCTGCACAAATAAGGGGAGTTGACGACGTCATGGAAAATTAGTCTGTAAAATGCTAGCTGTAAGAAGTTGATATATTTTAAAACAATTCTGCATTTAAGTCGTCATATCAAAGACGGGGGTCCAATTTTTTTTTAGAGTTTGTATTGCAGAGACAATGTCTTGAAGTTGTAGTGCTTCAATGTTTATGATCAGGTTAGCTGCTGGATCACTGTTTTCAGGTTCCTGAGTTGGAGATGGTCTGATTAAGGTGTCTTTAAAATGTTCTGTTCATCGTTTCTCCATTCTTTGTCTAATGACAGCATCTTTCCTCTTCTGTCCATGACTAGACAGGTAGATTTGGAGATCGGTGGTCTATTCCTGTCACACACTGCCTTTGTTATTTTGTAGAGGTTTCCTTGCTCTCCTCTGTCGGCTGCCTCTTCTGCTTTTGTTGCTAGAGCATCTGTGTGTGATCTCTTGAAATTGTTTGCACGTAAAGCCTTTTTCACTCCCTCTTTTGTTGCTAGAGCATCTGTGTGTGATCTCTTAAAATTGTCTGCGCGTAAAGCCTTTTTCACTCCCTTCTCTATTTTACGTATTCCATTGATGTAAAAAAAAAAAAAAAGAAGGCAGAGTTAGAAATCTAATTGTAACCGTTTGAAAGTTAATTAACAGGTTTTTGACATATGCGTTTACCTGCTGACGATGTCTGAAGCTATCCGCGTTAAACAGTTAAACAAGAAAAGTCTTCTAGACGCGAACAAATCATCATTTTCTGCTAGTTTCTTTACAATTTTAATTTCACTAATATTGCTTTTAAATAAATCAAAATGAGTGTTAAAAAATATAGACCAAACAACACTAACTTTTTTTAAGTATAAAATGTGTTGAAATCCGTAAACACCCACGCAGTACTGCCGGAATATCAAAGAAAAGAAAAGAGTTGACGATGGAAAAGTAGGAACCATATCATTTGCCATACAGCATCGTCGGAAACGATGGCCATGCAGGTAAGTCTACAGTAAGTAAAATATCGAAGTATTGAACACATGTGACAGACTCTTTAGTGTCTTTTATTTCTTCAAGCAGAATGGAAGTGGAATTTATAGAGTCGACATATGAATGTAAGTAACTATCTAAAAATACTTAAAGGTCGTCAAATAGTCTGAATTTCAAGTTGAAGGCCACATCAAGAATTTTTCTTCATATATAGAAGAATCTGAATGCTTGGTAGAAGTAGCTGTCTAGGAATTCCAATGGGTAACAACTGCGCCTTATTTTTGTATTCACATGAACCATTATTTATTTCAAATCTTATACATGAGAAGGAGAAAGACTTAAATAAAAATTTAGATATATCGATGACGTATTCTCATTTGATATTTTCAAATATGGTTTATTTTTGCATTCTGTCAGAGATTTTTTAAAATTACAATCCTGTTGCTCTTGTCGGGTTGGCTTTTCCTTGATTGTAGCATCTACATGTGTATATAATTATCTTACTCCCTGGCCATGATTTGAACAAATTGCGGATTGATTTAAATTATCATTGATCTGCTGTTCAGAAGATCATTTCAAAGAGATTTATTCCGCTACAGATTTCTTTTCCTTTGAAGCATTAGGGGGCATGATCCTTACGAAAGCCGAGGTGCGGAATAAGTCAAAAGACGATGAAAAATTTATAAAGTTATGTCAATAAAATGAGATGTATATTATACGGACAAAGTTTGAGCAAGAAAGCTCACAGGCAGGTAAAGTTCAAAATGGAAATGCAAGTAGGAAATGGTGGTCTAAATATTAAGTTATCACCTTAATGTGTTGGGACTTAAGGTTAATGGTGTATTGATCAGACACGGCAGAGAGATCGAGCGAATAATGACCATTTACGTCTAATTAGGAACTCTTATCTCGGCACAACATGCTATTCAGGCGGTCAGTGACATTCTCATTAACAAATTACAAACCACAAGCAAAACAAACACGGACCTCTTATACACCAATGGTGGGATCAAGTCCCACAGAGGGCTGAGTATCCCCTCACATCCACCGCATGCTTCTTGTTATGACCAGTCGAAATGAAAATTTTGTATAGACAATTCAGTATATAAACTAGAGGTACTGTGGGTAATGAGCTCACTAAATGATACCACAAATGACAATGATTCATGAAGTTTAACATAAAAGATTGCAAATTGCTTTCCCATACTATGTAGCTGCCTTTAGGTTTTTGTGCTGGGGTGGGTCGTTTGAGGGATCGATCAGTAGGCTTGAGAAAAGTCAACACAATAGTAAGACAGAATTCTGTTCCAAAGGTTTGACGATCATTGGATTAAGGACTTTCAAATGGGAAGATGCGCACTCGAAATGCTTTGCAATTATTATCATCAGGACAGGTATTTAGTTTCCAAGGAAAAAATGTGTCTGCCAGCCACTGGGTCTAAAAGCAGGTTGCTATTACATTGTATTTGCTGTAAAATTTACTGTGCGTTCACATGCCGCAATATATACCAGGAAACATGTACACATATGCAAAAGTAAATTTGTACCTGGTCTGGGTAGAAGAAATTTACACCCGGGTGTATACTAGTATTTGCACATATGTGTATTTACTTTTGCATATGTGCAATTGTGTTCATATGCCCAAATTTACACCCGGTGCAGATTTTAATTGCTTACGTACAAAATTTGCACCCAGTGAGTAAATATAAGCGCATGTGAACGGGGCTTTAGTGAAATATTCTATTTGCCGGAAAAGTCCTTTTATCTATAGACCATAGAACTTTCAAAGTGATGACTTTAAACGAGACTGTTGATATCCTTGTATTATAAACTTATTTGGTAATAGCTTGTATCGTTTTAGATATTGTTTGTAAGTTAAGCATACTCCTGTGTATCGAATCAACTAGTAAACTTGATCATTATATATGTGATAAGGGTATATTGCTACATGAGTAAAGGAAGCTGACAACTGAATTGTTTAAGTCATCACGTTTATCATAAAGCTTGTTGTTAAATAGATTACTATTGACGTCTTTTTCTAATAAAATATCCAAGCATGAAACATATACTAAGTATATCACATTCATATTTTAAACAAATACTTTACGATAAGCTGTTTTGCATGACAAAATTGTTCTAAAACTTGCTCAAAAACGAAGGTGTTTTTCTACACTTCATGGAGCCATTCTTTGATAATAGACAAGTTTCTCAAGAAACATGGAATTCATACATTTTCCATCTTGAGATTGGTGAATAACAAAATAAATAACTCTGTTAAACCATTGATTCCACGTATGAGAAATCTGAAGTTGCTACTTTAAAGACGCTGGAGTTTCTCAATTCTCATTGTAGTCTTTGGAAACCAGGTTTTCCAACAGACTGCAAGACAGTAAATGAGCTTTTTTATTAGCTGACCTTTTTTATATGCCTATGAAGCTAAATGTATTTATAATTTTCGCCAGAAGAACAACATTGCTGAGGCCTTCAACTTGACATTCAGATCATTATTTGTTGATATGTCTACTCTCTATATTCTAGTGAACTCGAAAAAAAAAAGACATCGCCACATTACTTTCATATCTAGACGTTTTACTGACTATAGACGGTAGTAGCAAAAAACAACAATTAAACTGTATGACAAACGGGATCAGCTTTCAATCGTCAGCTTCTCGGCTGTCTTAAACGACTCAATGCTATCGTTGGGTCGTATTTTGTCTGACACGTTTGGTATTATTTGTTAGGTCATTATTAACTTTGGAATACTCCGTCTAGTTGACTAGTACATAAGACTATTGGCCAATGCGGCTGTTAACCCTTCCTAGGCACCTCATCCCAACTCTGTTGTTTTCGCGGGTCCATGTTTTTGTTCTATTCACGACTCTTTTGTTTACAGGATTTTTGAGATTGACCACAGTTCAATGAGTTCATTACTTCATATTTTACATCACAAAAGCAAGTCCTTTGCAGCATCACAAATGTGTTTTTGTTTGTTACCAAGTCCTCGTAAAAAAGAAGCAAAATGACTTGTTACTCTTCCTTTCTTTTTTAGCTCGATGAAACGCAGATGGTTTCATTCTGTTTGGTCTTAGAAGACCCCAGGGAAGAATATTACATGCACTAACCAGGTTAGTTGAGGTTACCTTCTTTAAATAAAGTTTTAATATTGTTGTTACTGTTTCAAAGCTTGAATGGTGTACTCAGAATGCACACTACCTGACTTGCTTTAATACTAGATTCGACCTGTATTTTCTGAATTATTGAACAGTTTATGTTCTGAGAAAAGGTCAAATACTACATATACTAGAATGTATACGTCTAAGGCAGACCAAAACCCGTTTGTCTGAAGAATCCGGGAAAGCACACTGATCAACATTTACCAGATGATTGAAATGGTAAGAGAGTAAGAGCAAATCTATCTTCAACTGAGTATAAGCCCTGTGATGACCTAACTTGTATGGATGAAGCATCTAGGAATGCACATTAGGGTTGGGTCAGACAGTGGGTCTTACTCCCGTTTTCTGAAGATGGAACAGATTTGTTTTTTGAGTAGATCTACTTGTAAGTAATATTTCAAGCTACATGGATTACACTTACATAAATGTTGAATCAAGAGAGGCATCAAACCTTTGATCTAAAGTTCTGGGTTATAAAGTAAACACCCCAGTCATTCATAAAATAAATAATCATTATAATTTAATATTTCAAAATAAACAACATTATAAACAACATGTGGGAAAAAAATTGTAGCATTTCAAATTTACTTTTTAAAAACAAATGTATTAATTTGGATTGTTCAAAAACTGCTCTATAATCCTGGAGCTTGGATTAAGACTTTGCCTTTACTTGTAGATAACATTTGATTACCAATGTTAATTGTTTTATATATCTTAAATCATACTTAGAAATTTCATCCGAGGTACAGCAAGGATGAGATTACTCCTGTTGAATGAAATAATTTAAGCTTCAATAAAGCTTCATTACAATTTTAACATTGTTTTGTTTGACTTAGGAAAACAAGGCAATAGATAAATTTATAATTTTGCTTCTCGGTCAAGAAGCTTTTATTTCTTTATCAAAATCCAACAAAGGTTTCATTTTCATGCATTTATACAATGTATTGTGTACTGAAATACAAAAAGCCAGGATCCACAAGATTATTTATATGTAAAACAAAATAAAAAAAATTTCATTCTGGTTAAAAGCCCCTCTAAGTTCTGGTTGAAAACTGAATGTTGTATAAATCACTGACAATGTAGGTTTAGATATTACAAATTACAAACTCTTACATTTCCCAATAAACATATAGCAATTAATGGAGAAATTCAACTTGTTTTGATACCTATAGTTGATATGTTCAGACTTTTTACACTTACCATTATCATTTCCATAAATACAAAGTATAATCTTTTAAAATAGACACTGAAATAAGTCCTGTCTTTGTGGTGTAGTCATTGAGTCCCATTTTCTGTGTGAGTCACAGTGTCACTTACACTTACAATTGTAAGAAATTCTTTAAGTCAATGCTAAGATATGTCTAATTCAGATGTGGAATCTTGGAGATCACAGGATTTATCTGGTTGTGTCTGCAAAAATAAATCATTTATAAAACCAGCAGTTACATTGTAAGGTACATTACTTCAAATCTGTTGATTTTCTTAAACAAAAAATTCCTGGTTCCACTGTTCTATTCATGAAATTTATCAAGGAAAAGTACCCCTTGGGGATAGGGTTTGGTCACAATGGGGGATAATATTTTTTTTGTTTGTTTAAAGATTTGTGTAGAAGTCTTTGTACGTTGGCCTTCCTTCAACCTCACTGAATAAGCTCTTAGATATTTTCTCTGTATCACAGAATATGTGTTGCTAGTCATAGAATTTTTATATCAGAATTATTTAAACATTTATTTATTTTCAATTCTTCCTGATAGAGAAAAATACTTATTTTTTTCTTTTAAATCTATTGATAATTAATGATTTAGAATAACTGCAATATAACATTAACTTCAGTTAAACTTTACCTGAAAGAGTGAGCATGCAGCAGAAAAACTATTTGTGACTGAAGAAGTCATCTGTTGAGAATACGGACTTCCTGCCATGGTAGAAGCTGGACTGAGTTGTGCAGCGAATGGACTTCCTGACTGTGCTGTCATTGACGAATTAGGAGACATATTACTGACAGGACTTCCCGGGAATGATAAGTGTTGTGGAGAAAAACTTGGTCTGGGGATTTCACTAATGTTACTTTTCACAGGGGAAGCAAAGGGATTTGGTAAAGGCTGAGCATGACTAGAATGCCCTTGTGAGTCTGTTCCAAATTTGGACATTTTTTGTGTTATATCTAATAACCCTCCAATGTCTACCTGAATAATCACCCATATCACATCTGTAATAGAGAAATAAATTTATAAGTAGATACTTTTGGTACGATTATTATCATAATCAAAATATGCATAAATTTAGAGTCTGAAGGATTCTCAACATAAACCATAGATTACTAAACTCACCGTCCTGAATTTATCTCTCCAAGACATAAGTTTTTTAAGGCATTTCATTATAAAAGGTCTTTCTTTAAGCAACTTAAAATACATGTCACTTCTGCAATGTTGACAAGGCAGGTATTGTATATTATGTAAATACCTGGGAATGACTCTCATCTTATGAACTTTACATGCTTGTAAATTCAGAAAATATATACAAAAAGATCAATGTAACATCTAATCAAGCCTAGAGGAGAGCATTCCTAGATGACTAGATGTATTATCCATATTCTTTTGGATTACTTAGCACTTTTAGTAGTGCATGCATGCATCCCTAGATGCCTCATCCAAGCAAATGTGGTCAAAATAGGACTTACAATAACTCGAAAAGGGACTTTTTTACATAAAGAAATAACTCTACCTATAAAATGTCCATTCTCATATCTACCAATTAAATTGTTTCTTTTATACATTTTAATCACATTCAAAACATGTATTCCTTGTACTGACAGTCAAAGGGTTTTTATATTAAAAGTCTAGTTTCACTGTTTGATTTATAAAAAATAAAATACATGTACTTTTGAAATTAAAAAAAAAAAGAAGTCCTTTCTGTACAATACCGGGTAGTTTTTTCCACCATCAGACAAGAAACTAGACTATTTAACATTTTTATCTAACAGACTTACCCCCAAAAAACATTCCTGTTGGTGTGGATAACCTCCACTGACTTTGGTAAACACCTGTGTTGGAGGGACTGTGCATTTCCACACTGACATCTGTTACCTGTCCAGGTAGTAAAGCATCCACAATGGCCCGATCTGTGTTACTTAAATTGTCCCCTGTACAGTACCGTAGATTACAGCCTGGCGGCCAGCGGTCATCTCCTGTAATATAACGAATGAAAATTGATTACTTTTATTGTAAATAACTAAAGTTGACAATACACATTGAAGTGTAATGCTCTTTTAACAGTCTTTAAAAAGAAATACATCTATACAGCAAAAATCAGAAAAATAGTTAAAATACTCAATTGCTATTACTGAGTAAAGATTGTGATTTGTATTCTCACCTGAGTTTTGTATTCTCCAGGTTTTAGTAAATGTGGTGTTGGGAGGAACAGCCTCCCCCTCCCCAATTGTAACATCCTTAATAAACTTCATACATGGAACTTGCAGCTGCACTGTTGGTTGGTCATAATCATAGTATGAGCATATAGCTGCCTGTAAATTCCTACAAAGCATTTTTATACCCAAATGGGGTATGTCTTTTAACCACAATGAAACCACAATGAACCAAAATGAAACCACAAGGACATCTTAATTTTAATTTTAATGAATCTATATATGGTTTATATGTGCAATTTTTAGTCATCTGAGTCACACAGGTGACCTATTTATCTGTTATTGCCCGACATTGTGCTTCCTGTCTGTCTGTTTCCTAATCAGCTCCTTTTCTTAACAGCTTATCCAATTTCAACCAATTTTGGCAGGGTACAAAGCATCTATAGGTAAAGGGGAGCAAAACTTTTGGATTTCAAAATCTTTTACCCACAGGGCCTGAGGTGTGGGACTCAAGCCTTTGAGCATTAAAAAATTATTCCTATTATGTTAGAAATTTTTAATTGTATATTATAGTTTTTTAATAATCCAGATAAAATAGGAAAAATATTTTGCACATATATGGCTTATTGGTCATTATCAACCAGATATACTCTAACATCTTCAACTATCTACTCCATAATCACTTTTTAAATCATGCAATACTGGTTGCTTACTTTGAGTAGGTGTATGGTTGATAAAATCATTTGCTAATTTTATCACACTTAGGGTATCTTTGGGTGTCACTGGGTTCCTTGTGGGTGCTAATGTGTTTCTTTGTGATGTTGTGCATTGGGTAAGGGGTGTTAATGTAGATTGTTGAGTACATCTGGCTGTTAATCCCCTGTGGGTAAGAGATTTTGAAATCCAAAAGGTTTGCTCCCTTTACCCTGCCAAAATTGGTTGAAATTGGATAAGCTGTTCAAGAAAAGGAGCTGAAATTGTTCAAAAGATTAGGTGACAGACGGACAAGAAGCACAATGTCGGACAATAACAGATCACCTGTGTGACTCAGATGACTAAAAAATGCATATAAACCATATTTAGATTCATTAAAATTAAATTAAGATGTCATTGTGGTTCATTGTGGTTTCATTGTGGTTCATTGTGGTTCATTGTGGTTAAAAGACATTTTATTACTTGATAAAATGCAATTACAGACAAATTAAGTGTTGAGAATTTTAAACATAATCAAAGATATACATGTATATTTGAATTTAAATTATGCATGCTATTCATTTACTGGGTATATACCGGTAGATCACAAAACAGATGTGTAATCTTATTTATAATTCAACAGGATGACAATAACATAGACGATATTAAAAGCAAGGTTTTCCCTTTATTTAAAAATAAAGGGTTAGAGATAAGTTGTAACAGGCTAACTGGACTGAGGTTTATGAACAAAATCTCTGTGGACCTTACAACAATTTTTTATTTCAAAGCGGCATTTTTGTCAATTGAAGCGGTCAATTTGGCCGGTAGGCAGTTCTTAGGAAAAACACTGTAAAAGGTAGTCAAAATAATCTCGTCTCGAGACGAGCCTTCACCATGTTAAACTGGGTTCATAGGGCATAGGACATTTATTTCAATTGTAACAGGGAAGGAGAAATTGTGTGGCTGGACTGGGAATCGAACCTGGAACCACTTCATCACTAGTCGGGTGCTCTATCGACATAGCTATCCAGATATCCATGGCCCAAACCATTCAAGGTATCCTTTTTAAACATCTATCGGGCTATAAATATGGGTTGGTCACGAGAATCAAGTTCCATAATTCAGGCTTTTATGGTGAATTTGATCTCGTACCAACATGTATTTATAACCTGGTAGATGTTTTAAAATGATACCTTATAAGTATAATAGAAATAGTCATATTTACATTTGTGACTTATTCATCATGTTCATATTTTATATTTGCCTGATTATGACTTTTACTGTGTGAATGTTTTATTTATCAAACTCAACAGCATATATGTAATCCATTCGGCATTGAATGTGCGTCAACCCTGAGAAATTACATCGAATGTTTATGATGTTTGAGGAACCTGTATTTTTACAGTTTATATAGATATGCATTGCTTTCAGTAGTGTTATATAAAGGAAAAATATATAATGATAGACCATTCTATCCAGTATCTAACACTAGGATTGTACATGTAATTGCATGAATTGTAGGCCCCTATCAATGTTGTGTGACATAGATGTATACAAAGTTGAAAACAGCCTGTCATTGATCCTCATCGTTAGATAGAATGTTCTATCATTATGTAATGGTTTTCATGTACTATTTTACTTTCTGGACTTAAGTCTTTCAGCAATTTAATAATTTACTGCCAGTCTTAAGAGAATTTTTTTTACTATGACTTATAAAAGGTGAAACAATAAGCTGTTGAGAGTGGTTGTGCCCTCTTAGTATCAATTTCAAATTTTGTAGAACAATGCGTCAACAGATTTTGTTTTTTGAATTGGAAGTCCTGAAAAAGATGCTCTCTGTAAACTTAAATGAGAGCTACCAACACTCACCAGTTATTCATATCAAGAAAAAACGCACATCCTGCTGGATTCAATTGGTTTGGTTCTAGTAATTTTTGAAATTCCGAGATCAAAACTTCTTTATCAGTAGTTCCCATTGAGCTGAACTGCTGAAGCAGTTTACCCTCCAGCTCATTATCAACATCCATCTTAATATTTTCAACCAAAAGAGTCAATATGAAAACTACGACATCATTATTTTTGTAGTTTCGAAAGTAGAATTTAGAGTCGGATGACGCTGGAAATTTTCAAGCGTGCATAAATGCCTAAACAAACATGAGCGGATCCTATTTTCCCGGATTTGTTGCTTGAGGTCAAATGGTCATATTTCCAGGCGATATTTCAAGAAGATTTTGAGCTTTTGCAATGTAATTTTATACCAAAACTCCCTTGGAATCTCTCACCCCTCTCAAAGTGTCCCACCCCGTTTGTTTCATTATTATTTATTGTATTATATGTCGCCATTTTTAGCACAGGGGCATGAGGAGAGTTATTACGTATAAAACAGGTTCTCAGTGGACTTTATATTCTTATTACACCTATTAGAACTGTTTAATAAAGGCTAAATTAGACACCAGGCATGGTGTAAAATTTTGACAATATCAAACGTGAATATATACATGTATATGACTTCATATTTGCATATAATTTTCGGAAATTGCAGCGGATCCGTGGTCAAGTGGTATGTCTCTCGCTTCACGTGTTAGAGGACCAGGGTGCGAATGCCGGATGATCTAGTTTTTCTTTTTCTCTGAAATGAAAACAATTATGAGGTCTGGCTTGTACAAACTCATAAGATCATCATTACAGTGTGAAAAATATTCCATATAAACGAATCTTCTAATATACCCATGAGAAAGAATAAGCAATCAAATCTTCATATCCATATTGGCATATTTTATTTGCTTCAGTATACATTTAATAATTCTACAAATTCAGTCAGGGAAATCCGACCCCCTTCCCTCTCCGTCCGAACTGCGCATGGTTTACTTTTTCCCTAAGCGGGGGACACGAATTCTCTGAATTAGCTTGGTTTTTTTGCTTGTCAACTATACAGGTAAGGTAAAAACAAAATTCTCTGGTTGGCCCCCCACTTTCAAAAACGATGCTACGCGCCTGATATTATACAATTTCCCCCCGATAACTTGTGAATGAAGCAAATTTCTCACAAAAAGTTATTGTACATTAATTAATTTCGAGAAAGTGATTGTACATTTATTAATTTCGAGATTTTTGCAGATTTGAGAAAATAAACAGATCATGCAAAATGTCGAGAAATCATTTAAACGATACCCTTACCGAAGTAAAATTATTGCAGCAATATTGTTGCTATATTGCAGCAACATTGCAGCAACACATTTTTGTCACCACAAACAAGCTTTTTGGGTTAGTGAAATATCACCGCTAGCTGCAACAACTTCTGGTGACATTCTGGCAATACTGCCGGAAAAAACTTTCTGGCAGTATTGCCAGAATGTCACCAGAAGATCTAGGATTACCCATTAGGCATTGTGAGCATGCTCAGTCATTTACTTCCTCTTTTTAAATAAATGGAGGGAATTCAAAGGCAAGCATGTTTTGCTTCATTATTGAATGGTATCAAGTTAATTGGAGTTGTTAATTGTGTACAATAGGATTAGACACGATGACTAGCAAGACTGAATAATGTGGAATAGCCAGAAAAAAGAATTTCAGCAGTTTCCATGACATGGCCTTTTGAAAGAATTATAGGAATTAATGTCTAACTCTGTTTTCATGATATATATATCAGACTTGGTAAGTCAAAACCATATTCCTTTAAGATGAATGATTCTATGGAGATAAAATAGGAAAAAGTATATGTATTTCAACTAGTGCTTGTTCATGATGCATGTATACTATACTTGTATGTCTATATATATACATGTATCATATGATTGTTGCAGGAAAAGAATATTAGATGAATGCATGTTATCAATTAAATGCATGAACATATATAATTATAATGTATTGCATAAATTTGAATACCTGCAAGAAAATAATGAATCTATATATGTTGGAAATTACAAACAAGCTATATATTATACATTATAATGATTGGCATTGGGGAATATATGTGATGGGCAGCTAATTAATGTTATTTGAAAAATAATGCAGAGTTGCTGGATATTTTCACAGTGGCATATTGATATTTTTTATATACATATTTTTTATGTGAATGGATTGATAGATTTGGGGGCGCATATTGTTTTTGTCCTGTCTGTTTGTAAACTTTAACCTTCGCCATAAGTGATAACTTTTGACCAATGAGAGATAGAGACTTCATATTTGGTATGCATACTCCACTTATTAAGTCCTTTCAAATGACACCAAGGTCAATGACCTTGTGACCTTGACTGTGACCTATATGCTAAAAATAGTTTTGTATTGAATATTCGCCATGATTTAAAAACCAAGAGAAATAGAGACTATATATTCAGCATGCATACTCAATTAATTTAGGTTTTTAAAATGACACCAAGGTCTTTGACCTTGTAACCTTGACTGTGACCCATATTCTTAAAATAGATTTTTTGAACCTTCGACATAACTTTTGAACCATGAAAGATGGCGACCTCATATTTGGTATGCATTCTCCACTAATTTTGCTCTTTCAAATGACACCAAGACATCAATGACCTTGTGACCTTCAGTATGATCTATATGCTAAATATAGCCTTTTTAAACCTCCACCATAAATTTTGAACCATAAGAGATAGAGACTTTATGTTTAGTATGGATATTCCACTAATTAAGTTCTTTCAAATGACACCAAGATCAATGACCTTGTGACTTTGACGGTGACCTATATGCTAAAAATGGTTTTTCAAACTTTGTTGCCGCTGGGGGCAAAGTGTTTTAAAAACACATCTTTTTTCAACAAAATTTTTCTATCTTTTCAAAGAATAGCTTAAGTAGCTATTTCTTACTGACTCTGTAGCTTATTATGCTATTCATTTTTATGTTCCTCAGCACGGTTTGTTAATTGTTAGATTGATTCTTATTTCCATTAAATACCAATTTATATAGGTAGTACTGTAGTGTTGCCCCAATATTGCTGCAGCAAAACCTGAAATAATGCATGTACTGCAATTGCTTTGCAGCAACATTGCGGCAACACCTTTCTTACTAATGTAAGTTAGTGTTGTTTGGTCTATATTTTTTAACACTCATTTTGATTTATTTAAAAGCAATATTAGTGAAATTAAAATTGTAAAGAAACTAGCAGAAAATGATGATTTGTTCGCGTCTAGAAGACTTTTCTTGTTTAACTGTTTAACGCGGATAGCTTCAGACATCGTCAGCAGGTAAACGCATATGTCAAAAACCTGTTAATTAACTTTCAAACGGTTACAATTAGATTTCTAACTCTGCCTTCTTTTTTTTTTTTTTTACATCAATGGAATACGTAAAATAGAGAAGGGAGTGAAAAAGGCTTTACGCGCAGACAATTTTAAGAGATCACACACAGATGCTCTAGCAACAAAAGCAGAAGAGGCAGCCGACAGAGGAGAGCAAGGAAACCTCTATAAAATAACAAAGGCAGTGTGTGACAGGAATAGACCACCGATCTCCAAATCTACCTGTCTAGTCATGGACAGAAGAGGAAAGATGCTGTCATTAGACAAAGAATGGAGAAACGATGAACAGAACATTTTAAAGTCACCTTAATCAGAGCATCTCCAACTCAGGAACCTGAAAACAGTGATCCAGCAGCTAACCTGACCATAAACATTGAAGCACTACAACTTCAAGACATTGTCTCTGCAATACAAACTCTAAAAAAAAAAATTGGACCCCCGTCTTTGATATGACGACTTAAATGCAGAATTGTTTTAAAATATATCAACTTCTTACAGCTAGCATTTTACAGACTAATTTTCCATGACGTCGTCAACTTCCCTTATTTGTGCAGCAATATACCTTTATCACCTGCATACGGGGTTTATATCTCACAATTGATTCGATGCACATACACAAGAGCATGCTCTACGTGTGAACAATTTTTAAAACGACGTAAGTTATTGGCAAACGAGTTGCTGAACAAGAATATCAACATTCTAAAAGTCATCATTTCCTAATCAAAACCAATAATATTAATTTTATTGATTTCTAAAAAGCTTTCGACAACATTCATAGAGACAGTCTCTGGAAATCTGTGCGGTCATATATATAGTATCCATACATCTAATAGATGTCATCAA
>PRKT01000094.1:1124657-1136456 GCA_003671525.1 Saccostrea glomerata | reverse complement strand
AGTAAAGAAAACCATACGGCTTTAAAATCAGTACACCTGATCAATACTCCTATTCTCTAATAAATCACAATTTATAAAGTATTTCCCTCTCAAACACAGTTATCTGGATAAAGCAGCGCCGTCATCACATTCTCTTAATTTTTGTTTTGATGCAGTCGTGACGTCATCGATCAACGTTATTGAAATCATCTGACAAAAATCAATAATTTAACACTATGGTAAAAATGAGAATGTTTTCCTAATGATTATTACTCCAGTATGCTTTTCTGTGATTTTTGGGGTACTTTTTCCATTTATATTTTCTTGAAATAGATATAGATCTACTAGTTAAAGAAATTTTCTCTTTCTGAATGTTATTACCCAAGTGTGAAGAGTTATCGTTCTTTGTACAAGTATGCATCATACGAAAAAAATAAAAATTTGGAGTTCTATTCAATTTTTAAAAAGTTTTATATTACAATTAAATACATTGACCAAAATTAAATTTTTAAAGATATCAAACAGCAATTTTAAATTGTTCTGAATTCCTTTTTTTCCAAAAAATATTATTAAAAACTTATATTTAGTCCTTTTATGAAACATTTCATATATATACTTCTCACCACAAAATAAGAGTGTAGTAGAGCTTGTTCTACACAAGAGAGATAGAGGAATTGCACTCACAGCAGAAGCAGTTGCGTCTATAGTCCTATGAACGCAGGTAATGGCTACATGTTCATAGTGGGAGAGAGCAGTGGATATGCAAATATACAGTTATAAAAACGCTTGCTTTCAGTAGTGTTATATAAAGGAAAACATTTGCAAATGTAAATATATTAAATTAACACTAGAATATCTGGATTTTGCTGATGATAAAGACTAATTCTCTCACTCTCACCAGCAGATTCAAGAAAATAATCGTACCAACGGTTCCACAAATATGCAGGAAGCATTGGAGAGAAGATCAGTACCAAAATGATAGAGATTATAACCCTATATGTAAACAAGCCACATGCGGTCAAAGTGGAAAGTCACATCCTTCCATGCACCACCACCTTCACATATTTGGGAGGCAAAGTAATAACAAATGGTGGAGCAAAGACCGACATCAAAGTAGAGACGATCAAAAGCAAGAGCAGTATTCAACCACCTACAAACTCTCTGGAGATCAAGTCAGTACACAATAAGAACAAATCTGAAACTATATAAAAAGCTGTATTCTATTATACAGTTAAAGTATATCCTCTTGTATGGATAAGTGTGTTGGAAAATGACAGAGAGTGAATTAAAAAACAAGCTGTTTTCCATACAAAGTCTCAGAGAAGGATCCTAAGAATATTTTGGCCTAACACAATCTAAAACTTAGTAAAAGCAAGAAGACATGGCAACAGTCAGCATCAGAAGATGCAGGAACTGTCTTGGTCATGGACTTAGAAGGGACTTGGGCAGACAGCATCACAAAGACAGCTCTCTTCTGGACAGCAGGGGGAAAATGGAAGACACAAAGGCCCAAAATCACTTGGTGGAGGACAGAAGAAGTCAAACTTAAAAGGAGCTGGGACACACTTCAAAAACTAGTCAGTGACAGACAAGGATGGAAAACCCTAGTTACTGCCCTATAGACCAAAGGTGTAATGGACAGTAAGTAATTAAGCAAGCAAGTAAGTAAGTAAGGTAAATTAAAAACATTAGAAGATGACATCAAATACATTTATGTATCATAGGCATAGCATGTTTATGAAAACAAACAAATGTGTTTGCAGGTATTCTTTTATACAATACCATCACATGTACTTATACGACTTAAAATTAGAAATATACAATGTAATTTTTCAATTTTTCATATTAATAAAAAAATACATCTGATAATTAATTTCAATTGTTAACCTATTTATAGTTATACACTTACAAAGTTGCATTAAGTACAAATTGCCACTTGTACCCTGTATCAAATACAAGAAATTCTAGATTTGGGATAGACTTGCTAAAACTAGTAAAATATTTTTATGACTAGATTAATTCTTTAATTTCTTAGAGAACGACCTCCTCATTATCATTAAAGAAAGTTAATTATCGTCAAAAAAAACAATTATCAACGAGAAAAAAATGAGAAATGATACACTGAACCAAAACCTCTGAAGAAAGCTAAAAACAAAAACAAAAATACTAGTTGTAAAATCTTGAGCACTGAGAATTCACAGTCTTAGAACAGTAAAAATTAAGCTATGATAACAAGGGATACATGAACATGTAAGACAAGATCCTTGACAGTATATGTAACATAAACAATAATTCATTTCATTAAAAGCTGTGCAGTCAATTAAATTCAGTATTTTAAATCCCATTAAAGAGGACTTAAAATCCTGTTATAATGAAAACGCTTCTCAGTGAAATAGTAAGCAAAACATTACAGTGTTAGAAAAGGATAAGAAACCTCATCATTTATATTAATGTTATAAAATCCAATGAATATGACTATATAACTAAACATTTACATAATAACATCATAAAATTGTTATACACAAATAACAATGAAACAAATATAATAATATAGACCATACATAAAAATATAAATTAAAGGATTTTATCATTAAAAGAACCAGCACAACATATAAATTACAAAAAAAATCACCAATTTTTTGTGAAAATCACAACTCTGTCAAAATGAACATTGGAAAAAAATACTTTTTCGTATGGAATGAAATTCAAGACTATCTTCAAAAAATAAGGAAATAATAAACTGATGAATTGTAAATACATTCTTAAATTCTTTTTATACACCATTATTATACCATCTCAAAAAATAAAACTTCTATTATGAAAATATATAAAATTGATGAATACAAAATTCTACAACACTTGTCGTTTTAGAATACACGTGCTATCTGTGTGACTTTGAGGAAAAATCCCAACAGATGATAAAACTCATACAATAATACTTATAATTTTAAATTCACAGGGATACTAACAAATCAAATTTATTCACAACAAATACTTTAAAAATATTCTACATGTATCACTTGACATTGTAAAACAAATCACAATATGGAGACTAGCAATACAATATATACAAACATCAAACGTCACCCTTAACATAATTCAACCAAAAATATTTGGCGGGAAACTCCCTGACTGGTTGGCCTGATGCAACATTCGTTGTATGAAGGTATCCCACTTCTGTCGCCACAAATTCATAGCTTTACTTTTCTCAACTGGCGTCATAGCACTATATCTGCAGCACAAAGAGAAAATATCTATACATTTCTTTGTTCATCGTTACAGATTTAGCTGTCCGTGATTTATTTACTACTGTAACAGAGACAGGTTTCCATCTCCGCTTGGATTTGAACGCGGGACCTCTGGCATGCCAGTGCAGCTCTGCCGATTGAGGGTTAACCCACTAGACTAAGTTAGTGAGATGCCGTTTTTGTTAAGCCACATTAAATTTATAAGGGGCTGATAGTTTAAAACAATTTCTAAAGAAGAACTGATGGACATTTATATCAAGTTGGATATCAAAATATAAATTTTAAATCTAATTACATTCAAAAACGTGCTATATATACATGCACATTGTATACAGCAAGATTCACAGCTACTAGTACACTTTCCATATGAATAACTTGCGTAGATTAATTTTTTTGCTTTAAAATTTGCCAACAAAAGAAAACTTACTGTATAGAATTTATTGCCAACTTTTTAAGGAGTCTCAAGTCTGCAGTTTCCCCGGCAAGTGCCATGAATGCCATGTAGAAATCATAGGACAAGCCTCGCGTGCCCCACACTCCCGGGTCGTCTGCGCTGATGACGATCGGGAAATCCTGGGCCACCAGCTCCGCCGCTGGGTGATTCCTGAGGTCACTTACAAGTAATAGCACCTGGAAAAATGTCTCCGATATGTACAGAGTAAAGATGGTCAATGTTCTACATCAATCTCTACCCAGAAGTGGAACGATAACTCTGGGTAGAGATTGGTTCTACATATTTACAATTTTTGACCATCGTGTGTTAACACCGCTTATACGTACCTTTTGGCTGTCGCAAGATTCATTGAATAAATTTTTTTAAATTCTTATATTTGAAAATAAGAAATTTAAAAGGATATCTTTACAACATTAACCGGTACCTGGTTTGAGATGGGATTGACTTCTATAGCGATATTTCGTTCTTTCACCATTTTCATAACTTGTGGATGTTTGACCATGGCATAGCCATGTCCGATTCTACTTGTGTTGAGCAGCACGGCGTCTATCAGGTTGTCGTCTGTCGGTGTACCTTCCCAGTCTAAAAGGCAATTTTGGTGCTAAGCAAATATTTTTGTTCTATTATTTTCAGAATAAGATCAAATTCGAAAAGTGGCTCGCATGATTTTCGTGCATTTCATATGTAGTTCTAATTAGAATAATCTAACTGTGTCTCTGTACAAGCCCTCACCACCGGGTCCGTAGGACAATATCATTTGAACGATAGAACATTCTATCTAATGTAGTTCATGCGAAGCACTTTTCCCTGTGTACATGTGGTTGTGCCAAAAAAATATATTGAACAAGATGTGTTTGTGGGACACTGTGCGCCCGGCGGCAACAAAGTTCGAACAAGCTATTTTAAGCATATAGATTACAGTCAAGGTCACTGAGCTTGGTGTCGTTTGAAAGCACTTAATTAGTGAAGTATGCATACCAAATATGAAGTCGCTATCTCTCACAGTTCAAAAGTTATGGCGAAAGTTCGAAAAAGCTATTTTTAGCATAAAGGTCACAGTCAAGGTCAAAAGGTCATTGACCTTGGTGTCAGTTGAAAGTGCTTAATTAGTGGAGTATGCATACCAAATATGATGTCTCTATCTCTCACGGTTCAAAAGTTATGGCGAAGGTTAAAGTTGACAACAGACAGATAAACACACAGACAGGACAAAAACAATATGCGCCCCGAAAAAATTCGGGCGCATAAAAATGGGATGATAATATATTAATTGACATGTGTGAAGAGTCATTCCTCTTACTTATAGACATCTATTAGACTAAACTCACAGGTAGAATAAACCTGTCCTCCTCATTAGAGAATGATTGGATAGCTATTTTTTTCAAACGCTGAAGTTACCAGAAGTAAGTACCTGTTTCGCCTGCATGGAAAAAGTATGGAAGATCAACCGGTGGATTTTGTTCTGAGGGGTAGAGCAGGGCGTCTAGATATTTAACAAGGGGAACACCGGGGTCCTCCTGTCCAACCAAATCATAGCCGGCGAAGTGATCCGGGTACAGCTGCCGATAGCGTATGGCCTCTTTAACCTGAGTTAAAATGTCGATCTCTGGTACTACCCTGCAAGAAATTCGGGACATTGCCATTAACTACGTGGTACTCTGTTCAGTTTTGTGTATAAGCTTCGTAAATACTTGTATTTCCATCCAATTTCTCCAAAACGACGACTTCTTCATAGTTCAAATGTTTTGTTTATTATATCTGTTGTAGTATGTACATATTTCATACTCAGTGACACTTTCAGATTGTTTGAAACTAAAACCGATAAATGCATGTTTCTGGTTTGTTTGAATTTCTTCGAAAACAACCTCCTTGCAATTCAATATTCAGGCAGTTTATGAATACATTGAAGAAATAAATTGCGTCTTTTTATGCGCCCGAAACGATAGATCCGAGGCGTATATTGTTTTTGTCCTGTCTGTTTATCTGTTTGTCTGTCTGTTGTCAACTTTAACCTTCGCCATAACTTTTGAACCATGAGGGATAGAGACTTCATATTTAATATGCATACTCCATTTCAAATGACAACAAGGTCAATGACTTTGTGACCTTAACTGTGACCTGTTTACTAAAAATAACTTTTGAACTATGAGAGATAGAGACTTCATATTTGATGTGCATACTTCACTAATAAAGCTCTTTCAAATGACAAGGTCATGACCTTGTGACCTTGATGTGCATACTTCACTAATAAAGCTCTTTCAAATGACAAGGTCATGACCTTGTGACCTTGATTGTGACCTATATGCTAAAAATAAATTTTACGAACTTTCGCCATAACTTTTGAACCATGAGAGATAGAGACATCATATTTGGTGTGCATACTCCACCAATGAATGTCTTTCAAATGACACAAAGGTTAATGACCTTGTGACTTTGACTTATCTGCTAAAAAAAGTTTTTTTTAACTTTGTTGCCGCCGAGCGCATAGTGTTTCACAAACACATCTTATTAATAATATAATTCGGTCAAACCTCGTTATTTCAAACTCAAGACGTACCCAGAAAAAAACTTCGAGGATTCGAGATATCCTGAACAAAGGAAGGGGACAGGACATAAAAATCACTTCGACGTACCTATGGTATTTAGAATATCACAGTTCCAGATATCGCGGTTCAAATGTACATGTTAATATATTAGGACAGAATATGAATAGAACCATTGACACATGTGAGTTCCATAAACTTATAAGGATCTAAAAGAGGTTTCTAATTTCAAATACTATAGTAACTAAGAATAAAGTAAATTTATCATATATACCTTATTCCGGAATATATAACCTTTCCTCCACTGAACTCGTGTTTATGTTCAGCTGTGAATTTTAGGGACAGGTCCTTGTAAGTCTTTACAACCCAATCCCTGTCTCGGGTCGTACCATCCAGCTCATATACCTATGTAGTATATTTAATTTTTCAACTTTTACAAAATAAGCTGTAATAGTTCAAACAGTCTTAAAAGCATATACCCGTGCTTCTTTGGTATATGATACACGTGCATATAAAATAAATCCTTGCATATTTAATGTGAAAGCAGAATTATATTGAATTGAACGTACACACGAATGTAGCACGTATACATATGATACAGAGATATAAAATCAAACAGAAATACATTTAATATTCAATGAATTAGGTTATTAACCTGCGGGAAAAGTCCTCTGAATTCAAGGTACTGAACATTGTCTAAATTAAATTCATTCAGGGCTTCGTAGAAATAGTCGGCAAACACCGGCGCGTAGTTGATGAGTCCATTAGCCTGGTCCAGAGCCTGCAGGAATCGGACCCATACAATATCGATGGTCGGATAAGCTTTCCTAGGGTCAGGCGTAATTAACGACATGTTCATATAGAGCCTAGAAATCAAGTAGAAAACATGTACATGTATGTAATACAGCATAATTAGTGTTATATTTATTTATAATCCATACATTAAGCAAAGAACTTTTGGTATCATAAAATTTCGAATATTATTCATTCATTTAGGATTTTATTGATCTAAATGTACCAAAATCAGCCACATGTCTTATAATAAAGCAAGAGGTACACGCACTAACGTATAATAAGGAAATGGAAGTTTGTGATACACTGAAAGGAACAGGACGGAAACCTATCTGATTTAAATAAGATCTGAGATTTCAGCGATCAGCGACGAAACCTGTTCTTATTTGTTGCCTTTTCGACAGGGCGTAAATTTTCGTACAGGAATTGCACACCATTCATAAGCGACGGCTGTTTCCGAGATTCAGTACATGTACAGAGATGTGCTGAGTTATGTGAAGATATTCAATATATAAGATAATAATTTAAAAACAAATTGAGTACAAATGTACTCACATTCGATCAAAGTCGTCTACACTGTTTGCCTTTGCTCGCTCGCTTTTAACAGACTTCCAAGGACAACCTGCAAATATTGAACAAGACAAAGATTTTAACAATGAATCCTACTTTTACGTGTTTTAGAAGTAGCTGATGACTGTAACTTTAATTCTTTGAGTCGGTAAGCTTGATTACTACAGACCTGGATTACTTGGTGGTGCACCGCCAAAAAACTTGAAGAAAACGGTGTGATTGACATCAACACACATATAACAATTCTCCCGATAGGTGGCATTCTTGACCAACCAGTTCAAGTCCACCATAGAACAGTCATGAAGATGAAGTGCCGCTCCTGAAACAATAGCAAATTGTCTGTCTGATTCGGATAGAAAAATGTTCAAAATGCCGCCTCCTTTTGACCCCCCTCCATAATAAATTGAAGATTTTGGGGTATACAGTTTTTGCCAAGTATGTCCATTTGTCTGTTTATTTGTTTGTTTGTCCGCAAAAACTTAGACCTTGACCACGACTTTTGAGTTTGGAGCTATTGCTTTAATATTTCACATGTGTATTTCTTGTGACAAGATCTGTCTTTGGGTAGGGTTTTGACCCACATTTGCAAAAAAAATATCAATTTATAATCCTGGACAAAGCTTTTGTACAGTTAGTGTCAGGGCTGTCATTTTTCACATGTTAATTTATTTCGTCAAGAATTTTCCATGTGTATTATTTGTTACCCCTTGACCTTAGAGTTTGACCCACTTTCAGAATTTTTTTTACCTTGGCCTTAACTGTTGAACAGTTAAGACTAGGGCATTCATATTTCACGTGTGTTTCTTGTTCCTTGCGAGAAGAGCGTTTTGGATACAAACATTTTGACCTTGACCTTGGGGTATGACCTATCTTTATAAACATTAATATTGGCCTTAACTTTTGATCAGTTGGTCCTAAGGCTTTTATATTTCACTTGTATATTTCTATTGACAATTCTTTTTCCTGGGTATCATAGATTTTGACCTTGGAGTTTGACCCACTTTACAAAACTTAAACTTTGGTCATAACTTTTAAATACAAAGAACTAGGGCTTTCATATTTCACATTATATTTTTTTTAACAAGGCCTTCTTTGGATTCCAACAATTTTTACTCTTTGACCCTGACTTGCAGTTGAGAAACAAACCTTCGTTATGTTAAAAATGGGTGAACATCATGGCGTATACTTTTATTTACAATTTTCCCTAGCTGAAATAATTGACAAAAAGTTATCGCTGATATTAGAAACATGTTTAACTTATGTGGTTTCAAGGTCGAATTAAATTGATATACATTGTACATGTCTATAGATTAGAAAGTTTGGCAATACATGTATTTTTAAACAACGATACCATTATATATAATTTACATATTAACATGCCAGTGGAAGAGTGTGCTGGGCTGTATATATAAATTGCTTTTCTGGATAAGCTACCCTGAATATTAATGCTTTGTCTTTCAAAAAGCGCAAAACTTTCGAAAGATTTGCATTTTGCTGATGCAAGTAGAATATGTTTCTATACATGTAGATAATCCATGCATACACAAAAAAGGAATTTGGAAAAAAAATTCTTTCAATAGCTCTTCTAAATGAATAGTCAAGTAGCTCCTATCTTACGAGGTAAATGTACGGACTTTAACAGAAAACTTGAAGGCAGAAGTATAGGAGCAATGATCTACACTTAAAATAAACTGGGACAGGGTAAAGTACATTTCAGTGAAATTAAACACTGTAATTAACTTCCTAAGTATCATACATGTAGTAAAATGATAATGATTCACGGTATTTTGTCAGAATCTTCGGAAACACTTGGGACAAAATTTAAATGAAAGGGAAGTTGAAACTCGTTAACTTTTTAGCCAAATTAGTTCCCTAATCAGATATACGACTCTATTTCATAACGACCTTTGATATTTAGAATTTCAGCACATTGACATTTTATATCAACACATGCTGTAGTTCTCATGTTGTTACTCACACGTAGGAGCGTTATATCATTGAACCTACGATAAAAATAAGGGTCATTGCATTCCAGCCAAATCGCAGATCTATCTCGAATACTGACTGTGTACAAAATTCAGTACGACCAAAGGTTGTGTACTGTATATCATTCTTATAGAAATAAATAAAGACGCATTATTGAGAGACAGAATTTAATTGAAGTGTCCTTGAATTTAACATGTAACACAAGGGAAAAAAGAAACTTTTTTTTATTTCAAGTAAAGGATCATATGTGATCATGAATCATTTAAAATTCGAGTAATATTTAGCACTTATAGCACTTATTTAAGATAGAGTGGGTTGCGAAAAAAGCCTCTCGATCCCCCCCCCCCCTTTTTTAAAATCTAGAATATTGAGAAAACAAATGCTTGACAGTTTGGCTGGATTGTTAATAGTTGTTATATATTTAGTTTAAACCATATTTTTATGTGAACATGACAAGCAAGAAACACAGGCAAGAAGTACAAAGATGAAAAAGGATTTGGAATTTTCAAAAACTTATACTAAGCCGTTTCCTTATTATTTATAAGAAAGACGACGGACCCTTATTAGATACATGTACTTACAAAACACGGTTTTAAACTGGTTAAAACAATATTTGAGATTGACATACCTATTGAATATGAAATCATGTTAATTTGCACAAATGAATGACGTTTGAATTATATAGAAGAAATCTAATGGATGTACAATATGTATGAGAAGAAAAAAAAGTAGAACATGGTTGAATCATGTGAATTGACAGAGAAGATAATTAAAGAATAAATACAGGAGCAGTAACAAATATTAATAGAAATTTTAGAGATATTTACATATTTCAGTTGTTAAAGTTTACGAAGAGAGGAAGTTATAGAACGTATCAGGTCACATGACCATAAACTTATAAAAAATGAAATAAATGGAACAGTTAAAATATCCATTCATCAAATTTTACTGTTGGATAGGAAGCAAAATTTTCCCTTAACTCATGGAATACATCACTATCATGATTACTAATTATCATACCCATAATCATTGGTCATAACACCCTGTTGTGTCTATAGGGAAACAATTAAAGGAATACAGGAAATATTATATGTACTTCTACTTCCTCTAAACAAGGCAATGTAGGATTTCTACCATGTGTCACCTAGTGAAATTTTCTCATGCATGTAACCAGTATTGTGTATATTTGATGACTAGTAGCATTGATTTCTACATGTATTATAAATTAAAATACAGAGTTATTTTCATCGATCTTTGGATGGCATCGATCGATTTCTTAACTCATAATGTCTGATGGTCAACATGAATATTTCCTGTTGACAGTGAGAAATATTGTGGTAATATTATATCATTGACACTGTTCTATCAAATCTATATAGTGCTGCAGAAAAGAGGAAAATTAACGTACCTTTAGGCATTAACTTTATGATCTGAAACACTTGGCTTTTCTCCACCAATGGTTTACTGACCAGAAAATTAATACTCGGGGGAAAGGGTGCTCCGTTCACAGCTCTTGATTTGTTTATTTCTAATTCTTTGTATTTCATCACTATGTCATTAACTTTCTGTTCTGCATTGTTTAACACAATATCATGTCCAATTCTCATGTTGGTTTCAGCCAATATCACATCATTGCGAGCTTTAATGTATCCATTTCTATCTCGAACACCACGAAATAAAGTCTTGAAGTCATACTCATTCGTTAAGTGAATATGAGAACAAAATCCATAGCTAAACAGCATGAATACGCATGAAATACGTGTATCCATAGCTGAAATGAAACTACAACTACAGCTGTCTTTGTTTACGCAGGAAATAACCTATTGACCTAAAAATTCTACCTTTGACCTGCGCAGTATAATAGGAGAAACTCATTCGAACAGATAAAATAAAGCCGCAGTTAAATGCAAATAAACTTTTCTCTCCCTATTTGAACCTTTTAATGGAGAGGGTTTTCTTTTACCTAAAAGTACTCGACTTCTATAAAGAAGATGTCCTTACTCCTTATTCTGTATAATTCAAAATTCAAATTCGCTCCATCTATATAAAACATATAACAATTACATTGATTTTAAGAAGAGGTCTGCCGCTGTGAAAATGAAGAAAGGGGTGTTTTGAAATAATCAGAAATCCAATTTATACACTTTCTACGTACAGAAAATTTATATTATATGCACTGGTCAGTCACGTAGTATCGTTTTTGAAGGGGGGGGGGGGGGCTTAACCA
>PRKT01000094.1:1101246-1116217 GCA_003671525.1 Saccostrea glomerata | reverse complement strand
GGGGTGATGCATAATACCAGGACAAAAATGACTCAGGTGAGTGTTCTGGCCCATGGGCCTCTTGTTCGCTCAGCTGAGTTCACCTGATTTTGTCTGTCATCTATCTGTCTCCAAACTTCTCAAATTTTTTAGCCAATAGGTTAATCTTTATCACATGATAAAAATATATTTCTGACTTGAAGTTTTACTTTTGATGAATTTTATTTACTCTGTATGTAAATGTATTGACTGCCCAATGCTTCCACTATGTCATAATGGCTTTAATAATGATTTCCCCCATGCTGCTCCAATTTAGCAGTCAAAGTTGTCATCAGCAAATATTAAGTATTATAATCAGATGGAGGCTAAACAATTAACTTGGAGTGACCTTCATTGCATGACATTTATGTAAGAGCCAAGTATTGGTAGTTGAAGAAAATTCACCTTGCATTGCATTGCATTGATAGCAGTGTGAGTTAACTAATGCAAGTACAATTCTATAGAGTCCTGCCCCACAGCCAGGTGATCTAACAGAGGAGGATCCAGACTCCAGGGGAGAAATGGTGAAAGCTGAGGACATCAAAGAAAGTGAAACTGTACAAACCCAGTGTGATAAAAAGACAGATGAAGTGCCTGGTTAGTAACATACAGAATTATTATGATGATGACCTGAGCTCAAGTGAGCACTCTTTATCAAAAATTGTCTTTTGTCTTCAATATTGTGGTTAATGTAAACTTCACAGCATCACCCTCTTCAGAACTACTGGGCAAATTTCAACAAAACTTTGCTCGGATATTCTTAGATAAAAGAATTTTATTTTTGTTTAAATGTAGGACCACATCTCCCTCTGTCAAGGGAAGATATTCAAGAATTTTTAAAAAATTTATTCATATCTTTTAAAAATTTTCTCAAAAACCATGAAGAAATGATAAAAATTGTCTGAATAAAGCTTCATTACTTGGTGTAGTGCCTTTTTCAGAGGACCTTTGTCAGTCAATTTGAGTACAAGAAATTTGAAGTTCTCTAGATTCAGGACTCAGGAATTTTATCATATTCAAATTCATGAAAATTGTTCCTGCTTGATTAGAGGCCATAACCATTGACCCTGGGGCTATTTATTCCACAATTTTGATAGACTTTGTTAGTGTATTTACATTTTTACTGTCTCTGTATACCATTAGATATCCACCACTCCAATCAGTGCTATATACTGGTCTTCCACTCTAAAACTCTAAAAACCCTCCAACAAAACAGTGAACTAAACATCCAAGAAAGTTTCTAAAATTGTGTTTAACAGTTATTTTTTAAATTAATTATAACCCGTACTGGAAATTTTAGTTTACAGAGAAAAGAATTTCATAATAAAGGATCATTAAACAAAACGAAAATTAGATGCATGTATGAAAAAATTCCATATTCTTTAAATTTTTGTGATTGAATTTTCAGATCAGGGATCAACTGGTGGCTTATTGTGGAAGATGTCCTCAGGTCTTTATAACACAGCCTCAGGGGCAGTAGGGTACGGGGTAGGTAGTGTGAAATGGGTGGCAGGGAAAACCTACGATGTCGGGTCATCAGTGGTCAGCCACGTCAAGGTACCCTCAGTTACGACATTGAGACGCAAGGACAAGAAAGAATAAATGGAGACAGAAAACTGTGATTTAACTACATGTGTACTGGTACTTAAATTTTTTTTATTGTTTATTGAGAGTTATTTTAGAAGACATTGTAATTGAAGGAGTATATGCAGTATTTTTGTAACAAGTGCCATAAGTACAATGTATACACAAAAATGATCTTAAGTGAACTTTAAGCATATGAAGATGTATATTGTATCTCTTTTCAAGGTACTACAAAATATGTTTGCAGGCAAGCATAGCTATAACATTATATTTTTTCTCCATTTTTATTTCATCACAAATTTACCCCCACCCATTTTTCTTTGTTTTGTTTTTTGATTATCATCAATCAATGGTTGCTGGTTTTTTTTATACAATAATCTTACACATATAGGTATCTATTCGTAAAATGTGCCATTTTCTTTCCATAAATGAAAGAGAGTATTTTAGTACATGTATATTCTAGTCAAATAAAACTGTTTAAACATTGCTATGGTATAAGTACCATATTACTATGTTAAAAGTTAATTTATGTTTGTCATCATATTTCTTTCTTATACCCAAAGTGTCATGAGATAAAAATAGCAATAGATATAAGAAGATGGGCAAATAAGCTGAGAAAATGCCTAATAAAATAAAATGTATGCTTTAGTTATAACAAAATTTCCCTGTTATTTTTGTTAACATTATAATTTATACAGCCATGGCTCACAGTAAATTTTGGTTTCTGATGTCCCCAAGCAAATCACGTGGATTAAAAAATGTTTGAATTCCTGAAACATACATGTAATTGGTAGATATAGATATAATTTTTTACCCACAAATTTTGTCTTGAAGATGAGGCACTGGATTATTACCGATACATCTGGATTAACAAAACTGCACTGATCATAATGTAAAATTTTGAGATAATCTCACAAGTATTGAAATTATTCATGTATGAAATATCATGTACATTCCAAAAAGGACGGGAGGGATTGTTTGTTTTTGCATACTATAACAAAATGTTTTATTTGGTCGAAGTGTCAGTAAAACTAAAAGCATACATTTTTTTTTAACGAAACATGGAGCAATGACCCAATCCTATTTTACCTTAAAAATAAACTTTGAATTTATCTCAAAACAGTTACATCCTACCATAAAGTATTCAAAAGCTACTTATCCAAGTGTCATACCACTAACAAGATTTAAATGCCACCGCTTGATGTGAGTTGTGGTTAGTGGTGAATGTGTCTGTAGACTCTTACAAAAAGTCATGCTCAGGATTTTTATAACAGGTTCAGACCCATAAACACACAAGATTTTTTTTTATTGTGAAATAACTGTCCAAAGAAAAGTTTTGTTTGTCATAATTTCATATCTTTCCAAAAAAAATAAAAAAAACAGATTTATGGACATATCCTAAACCAAATTCACTGATTTTTTTCTTCTTAACATTTTATGCCAAGGGGAAAAAGTATTTAAGGGATGATAATGTAAACATTAAAAATTAATTTATATTTAAAAATGATTATGGATACCATTCGAGCATATAATCAGATGTCCTCAATAATGAATGTCCCAGGTATGATGCCAAATAAGAAAATAATCATGTACTGAAGTATTTTGTCATATTTTTTTCTATATATAATCTAGAAATGTATCTATTTATCAAGGTTGTAAGATATCGTCTTGGGGGTATATTAGTCCAATGTTCTTTATGTTTCTTATCTATGCTCACTTGAAAGTATTGATAAAGACAATCAAATTTGTATAAGGCCTTCTGTAATAATAAAAAACATTTTTTTCTTGCTCTGCTTGATTTTTAACTCATATAGATGCAATACATCATTTTGCTTAGAATGACATGGCAACAATTTCAACTTATGAATGTAATTGTTTTCAGGGGTTATAGTTTTAAGGTCATTCCTTTTTGTAACAATTTTGATGTAATACAGCCTTTTCTTTTTTCAGCTCACCTGAGCCGAAGGCTCAAGTGAGCTTTTCTGATCACATTTTGTCCGTCTTCCATCCGTATGTCAGTCTGTCTGTTTGTCTGTCTGTAAACTTTTCACATTTTTGACTTCTTCTTAAGAACCAATGGGCCAATTTTAACCAAACTTCTTACAATACATTCTTGGGGGAAGGGGAGTTTAAATTGTTAAAATGAAGGGCCAAGTCCCCTTACAAGGGGAGATAATCAAGAAAAAACAAAAATAGGGTGGGGTCATAAAATTTTTTTTAGATATTAAATTGTTCAAATCATGACCCCCTGGGGAAGGGCGGGGCCACAATAGGGAATCCAAGTTTTACATAGAAATATATAGAACAAATCTTTAAAATTCTTCTTCTCAAGAACCACTGGGCCAGGAAAGAAGAAACTTACGTGGAAGCATCCTTGGGTAGTGTAGATATAAAATTGTTCAAATCATGACCCCTGGGGGAAGGGGGAACCACAATAGGTAATCCAAATTTTACATATAGAAATATATAGAACAAATCTTTAAAAATCTTCTTCTCAAAAACCATTGGGCCAGGAAAGCTTAAACTTGTATGGAAGCATCCTTGAGTAGTGTAGATATTAAATTGTTAAAATCATGACCCCCAGGGGTAGGGCAGGGCCATAATAGGGAATCCAAATTTTACATAGAAATATATAGAACAAATCTTTAAGAATCTTCTTTTCAAAAACCACTGAGCCAGGAAAGCTGAAACTTATTTGGAAGCATCCTGGGGTATTGAGATTCTAAAATATTAAAATCATAAAAGGGTAGGGGATAGGGGGGCATGATAGGTATATAGCAAGAGGGGAAGTCTGGTAAAGAACTGCATCACCCAAGTTACTCAGGTGAGCGATGTGGCTCAAGGGCCTCTTGTCTTTTTTTTTTTAATACTTGCTTTAATGTACACTAGCATTGCCGATGTTCTTTATGTTGGTAAAACTATGAAAGTAGGTTTTATAATTTTATGTCATTTTCTGATAGAATATTAGTTCAAAGTTGAATGTTTTGAAAGATTTTATGTATATTCTCTATTTTACAGTAAAATAATTATTTATTATTTACACATAAACTGTTTAGTTAATACAAACAAGATATGATACTGATACACTGATGCCCCTCCCCCCCTCCCATATGGCAGCTCATGCCTAAGATTACATTTTCTGAAATATGATTCAAAACATTGAAAACATGGTGTACATAGCAACAACCATTGAAAAGTTATGCCAAGGACTAAAGATTTTCAAAAGTGGGTCAAAATCAAAGCTCATGGTCAAAATAAACTGCCCATAGAAAGGTCTTGTCACAAGAAACACACTTGTGATATATGAATGTCTTGGCACCAATCATTCAAACGTTATGGCCAAGGTTAAAGTTTGTCAGAAATAGGTTAAACTAGAAGGGAATATCTTGTCCCAAGATAAATGTTAGCCTAAGCACAAGCCGTTTAGAAGCTGTGGCTAAGTTAAAGTTTTCCAAAATTATGTCAAAGTTCAAGGTCAAAGGGTCAAAACTGCAGCTACCAAAGGGAAATTTTTGTCTTAAGAAATATACAGGTGAAATAGGAATGCCCTAGCATCAACCATTTGGAAGTTATGGCCAAGGTTAAATATGTCTGGGAAATATGAAAATAATAGCACTAACCATTAAAAAGTAATGGCTACGGTAAATGTTTTTTTCAAAAAGGGTGAAACTAAAAGGTCAAATGGTAAAATATTTGTATTCCTGGAAATCTCTTTTCACAATAGATACTTATGTGAAGTGTGAAAGCCTTAGCTTCAACCCTTTCAAAAGTTATGGCTAAGGGAAAGGTTTAAGTTTTGCAAAAGTGGATCAAACTCCAAGATCAAGACTAAAGACAAAAATGCTGGTTCCCAGGAAATACCTCGTCACGAGGAAAACAATAGCTCTACTTTATCAAACGTTATGAGCACGGTTAAATTTTTGCTCTTGATGACTGCTGATTGGTTCGGGAATAAAGATATGTAATTTTAAATCTAAATATTGATTGACGAATTCATTTTGTTTAAATATATACCTGCACATTCATTCCTAGTGGTCGTAATCATGTATAATTCATTTGTCTAGATTAACAATAGGCATTTAGATGATTAGAGTGCATAATATATATGTTTCGGTCTTTTTAAACCCCGCCAGGTGTAAGCTACCGATACACGCAATCCTAGTTACCGTCTGCTCGCGTCACGCGGGATTCCTGAAAGACATTGGTTGTCTTTGGATATAGTTCCAGAGTCTGGGAATTGCAATTTTGAGGGAACTTTGAATATGGCGCAAGAATTATTACCTGAGGAGAAAAGCAAAATTGTTGAGTAAGATTTATTCATTTGAATATTTATATTGTAAAGATTTTCTTTTCATTACTAGCATTTATCTTTTTGCATGTTGGTTTAGAAGATAAAATTTTGTATATCTCAAGTTGTTTTTGCTTTGGTCGGATTTCTACTAGATAGCAAAAATATTTTGACTCAGTGTTTAAGAGTTGCTGTGTTATTGAACACAGGAAACCGATACCAATATGTAACATAAAAACATTTAACGCTATTTCAATATCATTTAGTTGTTTTAATTTACTAGAAGAGGATCGGTGCATTTAGCTAAAAAATAACCAAATATTGTCAAATTAATGATTAATAGCATGCTTATATGAATGTTTATAGCTGTAAAGGGCAACAACAATAACCTCCTTAGCCTTTTACGTAATGGGAACCCCCCTCAGCCTTCCCTCTGATGGGCAACAACCACCACTTAGCCTTAACCCCAATGGGCAACAACCACCCTTAGCCTTCCCCGTAATGGACAACAACAACCCCTAACTCCTCCCCGTAATTGGCAACAGCTACTCCTTCGCCCTTTACGCAGTGGACAACATCAACCCTTTAGATTTCTTTGTAATGGGTAACAACAACCCCTTACCCTTCCCCATAATTGGCAACAACGACTCCTAGAGTACGTCTTTTCCGTAATTACCAACAGCAACGCCTACGCCCTTTACGTAATGGGCAACAACAACTCTCTAAGCCTTCCCCGTAATGGGCAGCAGCTCCGTAAGCCATCCAGGTACATGTATTGGGCAATACACTCCAACCCCCCTTAGCCTGCCCTTCTTTGTAATGGGCAACAACAACAACAACCCCTTAGCCTTCACCGTAATGGGCAACAACAACCCCTACCCACCTTCCCCCTTTTCCCATATTGGCAAAGACCACTTTTATCTTCTCCCTGCACAGACAATCATACATGTAAGCGATCAAGTTTTTGAGTCTCGTCAAAAATCATGCTCAAGAAATATATCGATGTAATTTAAAATCTCTTTTATAGATTCCTATTTGTCGTCGTCATAAAGTTAATATGTTGTGGAACGCTCTGTGATCCTTTTGAGAAACTCGGAAATTATTTTCATTGATCAATAGAAATAATGCATTATATATGCTCTACGCATTTCTGTTTACCTTTTGAAATACTTTTTGAAGCCATAGCATTATAAGTTAGAATTAAAATTTTCTATTAATTGAATATACGATAAAAAGATCGCATGTTTTTTTCTAGGTACCTATTTGAAAAGTTTAGAATTAGATAAAGGCTGAGCATGTAATTTATCATGCATATTGTTTAAAACACCGGGGTACTAGTATTAACAGTAAAACGGTTTAAACGCTTTTAATCTTATTTCCTCTCCTGTAGTGTTCATATCCCTGGCCAAAAACTATTTAATGTTCTTTTCATATATGACTTTACTAGTGTTTACCTTTTTGATTGGCATGTTGAATGAAATCTTAGATTGGCGATTAAGACTGTGTCGAGTTCCATGGGGTGGAAATCGTCAATAGGCGCTTTAATAAATCATATCAAGAATAGCTCATAGCATTACAACTAAGGTTTGTTGTTTTTATATTTAACGTACAAGAAATTAAGGTGACAAACAATTCTAGACACATAAAGCATATCCTTTTTCCAAAGAGTTGCGAAACCAGGACAGCAAAGGTTAAAACTGGAAAGAGATCACTTGACTAATGCAGGGTTGTCAGCAGGTTCTTGTAAAAGGGTGATTTGGGAGGTGTCCCCCTCCTCTGAACAAGATTTATTTTCATAAATGGGCACAATTGGGGGGGGGGATGCAAGATCATTCGTTTAAATATGAACAAAAGTATTATATTTATTATAAATTTGAGTATTGTATTATTTTAAAAGAGAATCCCCTCTCACCATAGCCTTGAAATCATGTTGCCATTTAATGATACTGTACATGAAAAAGTGTCAATGTACATGTTTAAACTACAAGTCGCCGTGTTATGTCAAAATATTTTTGCTATCTAGTAGAAATCCGACCAAAGCAAAAACAACTTGAGATATACAAAATTTTATCTTCTAAACCAACATGCAAAAAGATAAATGCTAGTAATGAAAAGAAAATCTTTACAATATAAATATTCAAATGAATAAATCTTACTCAACAATTTTGCTTTTCTCCTCAGGTAATAATTCTTGCGCCATATTCAAAGTTCCCTCAAAATTGCAATTCCCAGACTCTGGAACTATATCCAAAGACAACCAATGTCTTTCAGGAATCCCGCGTGACGCGAGCAGACGGTAACTAGGATTGCGTGTATCGGTAGCTTACACCTGGCGGGGTTTAAAAAGACCGAAACATATATATTATGCACTCTAATCATCTAAATGCCTATTGTTAATCTAGACAAATGAATTATACATGATTACGACCACTAGGAATGAATGTGCAGGTATATATTTAAACAAAATGAATTCGTCAATCAATATTTAGATTTAAAATTACATATCTTTATTCCCGAACCAATCTGCAGTGATCAAGAGCTTTCTCTGAAAGTTGAAACCGTCGAGGGGTATCTATGGAACATTGCCCATTCACACATAAATATAATAACTGGAAATGACCTATCAGTTCCTGGATCGTTGGCGACATGGGGTGGTGGTCTTCGGAGACCCCCTGGAACACCCTCGCTGTGTTTACGATTTTCCTTTCCGTAATGAATAGCCTGTATTGTTAACTTTCTCTTTCTATTTTAATGACCCCGTAAACGAAGAACCGGAGAAAACTTTTTATAGCCCTGTCCGTCTGTTTGTCCGCAAAAATTTAACCGTGCTCATAACGTTTGATAAAGTAGAGCTATTGTTTTCCTCGTGACGAGGTATTTCCTGGGAACCAGCATTTTTATCTTTAGTCTTGATCTTGGAGTTTGATCCACTTTTGCAAAACTTAAACCTTTCCCTTAGCCATAACTTTTGAAAGGGTTGAAGCTAAGGCTTTCACACTTCACATAAGTATCTATTGTGAAAAGAGATTTCCAGGAATACAAATATTTTACCATTTGACCTTTTAGTTTCACCATTTTTGAAAAAAAACATTTACCGTAGCCATTACTTTTTAATGGTTAGTGCTATTATTTTCATATTTCCCAGACATATTTAACCTTGGCCATAACTTCCGAATGGTTGATGCTAGGGCATTCCTATTTCACCTGTATATTTCTTAAGACAAAAATTTCCCTTTGGTAGCTGCAGTTTTGACCCTTTGACCTTGAACTTTGACATACTTTTGGAAAACTTTAACTTAGCCACAGCTTCTAAACGGCTTGTGCTTAGGCTAACATTTATATTGGGACAAGATATTCCCTTTTAGTTTAACCTATTTTTGACAAACTTTAACCTTGGCCATAACTTTTGAATGATTGGTGCCAAGACATTCATATATCACAAGTGTGTTTCTTGTGACAAGACCTTTCTATGGGCAGTTTATTTTGACCATGAGCTTTGATTTTGACCCACTTTTGAAAATCTTTAGTCCTTGTCATAACTTTTCAATGGTTGGTGCTATGTACACCATGTTTTTAATGTTTTGAATCATATTTCAGAAAATGTAATCTTAGGCATGAGCTGCCATATGGGAGGGGGGGAGGGGCATCAGTGTATCAGTATCATATCTTGTTTGTATTAACTAAACAGTTTATGTGTAAATAAAAAATAATTATTTTACTGTAAAATAGAGAGTATACATAAAATCTTTCAAAACATTCAACTCTGAACAAATATTCTATCAGAAAATGACATAAAATTATAAAACCTACTTTCATAGTTTTATCAACATAAAGAACATCGGCAATGCTAGTGTACATTAAAGCAAGTATTTAAAGTGTATGTATTATTCTCTATATAAAACCATAACGCTACAGATCTGCAGCTACGGGGTTGTATATTTCTAAAACAAGACAAGCTATTGACAAATAATTGGATGACACAAGGAAACTAAAAATTTCATTTGAAGTAAAGTCTATGGTTGATACAATGGCCTCTTTAAATATATATATTCTGTCGGTTATAGGTTGACAGACGTCTTTCATACAAATCTTTATGCTGTTGCATGTGTATTTTTAATTGAATTTACTACAGATTTTCCCCTTTATTCAGTCATGAATTGCACAGGTGACGCGTATTTACACTTTCATATGATGTAATTTTCTCAAAGTCATGAAATAATTTTTGCTATTGTTTGAACTTCCTTAAATTCACTTATTTTCAGATTTAACAGTGTTTGTTATCTTCATATTCCGTAAACAAACGATACATTTAGGAAAGAATAAAAACACATATTACATGAAAAAATGATTGTTTACTAACGTGAAAATAAATTATTCATTGCACACATATGTTGTACATTATAATACTGGAAGCGGTAACATCTAGCATTAGCTATATTGTACATGTTTGGTCTGTTCGTGGGCTTGCTAATCATGTATAAATTTTCCATGGATGGAGTTCTTGATCAAACACCATTCTTATCGTCAGACATACTTCGTGGTTTATAACTTTCGGTAGCTAAATTATTAAAACAAGCGTTTCGTACTTAAATCCAACTCAGGTTTTTTGTCCAATATTTCTGATTCGTAGTCACCTTTCAGGGGTTGGGTAAATGAATATCCAGGTTCTGGAATATCGAACTCTGGGGCAGGTGAATTCAGACCATTAGTTGAGGTATCTGGGGTCATCTCGCCATTGACGTATCGCTGGACATTCTGGCGATATTTAGGTTGCTCCCAGGGCCAGGGTTTCCTTGGCAGTGGCTGAGATTTGGGCGGATCTACATTTTCTGATAGCCATTCTGGGTGAACAATAAAGTAGGCCTTTGATGAGAACGCATTCTGTTGAACAAAGGAAAAAAATGTCATGGAGAGATAGGCATGTTGAATAATTTTAAAAAAAATGTCCTGGTGTGTTTTGAATTGAATTTTATCTAATTACCCCGAATAAACTGTCCTGGTGACTGTAGTCTTGTACGGCTGGTTTCAGCTCTCTGAAATTAAAAGTTTAAAGTTACTTGGCTTTCATACGACTGCGTATTCGTGCCATGACAAACAGACAGACTGACATACGGATGGAAGACGGACAAAATGTGATCAGAAAAGCTCACTTGAGCCTTCGGCTCAGGTGAGCTGAAAAAAGAAAAGGCTGTATTACATCAAAATTGTTACAAAAAGGAATGGTCCTCAAGTTCCTTGTCATTGATATTACCCTTAGCTTCAGACTTTTAATGTTGTTGAACATTGTACACAGAATAAATCTAAAGATAACGCAAGATCTTTGCCAACAGGTTGAAATCCCAAAAGTTTATTCTTTGAACAACTGCTTTACTAGACAAGGAGATAAAATTGTGCTTTTTATGGAGCTTTGAATACCATCATCAGGAGTCGATTGAAATATATCAGGAGACAAGAAATCAGGGCAAATTCTGAAATTGTCTTTATAACTAGAGTCTGGTGAAGTGACTGAAATGTTAGTGCTACTTTCAGAGAATAGCAACGGAGATTCAGTTTCTCTAGATGGCTCTGAAAACAAATTAACTTCCTTGTCAGTATCTGTAGGCATGTCACAGCACAGTGATGATACATTATATGTTTTCTTCCTTAGCAAATTCAAGTACTTTGATGAAGAAATTCTTCTTTGACAAGAATTTTTTACACTGCTTCGAAGTTTCCTGGCTGACTCAACTCTGTAAATTGGACTAGGGGTAAACAGTTCTTGAGAAAAAACACTACCAGTTTGTACTTCAATCTTCTGATACAGGTGGCATTTCTTCTGAAAACTGTTCTCTTTCACAGAAAAACCCAGCCTTGAGTGTTCTATTGTCCTCCTTTTTGCTGATTTTTTGCACACAGATAGGGGGCTTATAAAGGGAGAGAACTGGGACTTTAATTCAACTGGTCGTGTGGAGTTAAATAAATCACAAGAAGCATCTGCCATAGACTCTGAAGACAGAGGGCACTCTGATATATTCTTATTACTTCCCTTTGAAATACGTAAGTTTTCTTTATTACTCAAGGAATCTAAGTAATTATTTGATGGTTTAACATGTTCACAGTTGAACTGTTGATGGTAAGATTCCTTTAGAGGTAAGCATGGTTTACTGCTCTCTTCTTCTAACTGCCCTATAACTTTACTATCACTTGTAAACTTTTGGACATTGTCATCAGTAATTGGCTGATGTTGGACTAGTTCTGTTCCATTTGCCAGAGATGATCCTTTACTTCTGTATTTGGAGTCTTCACAGCTCTGTTGGTTTACTGAATCACAGCTTAAACAGAGAGTGGGCTGGGTGATTGTTAGGGATCCCACAGACTCTTCTTGTTTGAATTTCTCTGGAATGACTGAAATATATCTATTAGGGGTTGTTTTCTCTGTGGGCGTGTTATTAGTTGAGTTTTTGTCTGGGGCTTTTATAACAGCCCTAACTATGGAAGAGACATCAGTTTTAGATTTCTCCACAACAGGAATAATCTGATTGGCCACTAGTGATAATCCAGAATTGTCAGTGTCTTGTGTATAGGCTTGACTTTCAGAATTAGAATACCTCACAATGTCTGACAAAGTAACAGGTTTTTCGCATCTACATAATCCACATCTCATCCCAAGATAAAAAGAATTGCCAATAAAAACTTCCTGCACTGCTCCAAGCACAATTTCTTCTGCATTGCTCTGCTCAGTTGATAATTTCTTAAAATTCCTGAAAATATTTCAGAACTAATTAGGATAAACATTTGGTTGAATATTGTTTCACATATTCTCTAAAAGCAGAGATTATACTCAACACAGATCCTTTTTTTCAATTTTAATTACGGTATAAGAGGAATATTTAGCGAGGATTTAATTTTGGCATTATTAGCAAGGGTGCCGAGATTGCTAAAATTTATTGCACTCTATTTGCAATAGTTTCTATTGTGAGATTTTAAGATCGCTGAAATTACATACGACTAAAAATAATAAAAAACAATTTACAGGAAAAATGGCTAAAATTGTGTCTCGCTAAAATTACTGCTACGGTATAGTACCTCTACTTAACTTTAAAAAGTTGTTCATCTCTGCTGAATATCCTTTGAAAGTTTACCTGTGAAATTTGAATGCATTGTCTCCAAAGAACTGGTTCAGAGAGGCTCCAAAAATACACACGTTACAGACAGTAGACACGTCACTAACCCTCAGAGAGAGACGATATCGCCAAGTTAACTTTTCTTCTGTACATTCAGAACCACACTTCAAGCAAAGCCAACTGTAACAATGGTGAAAAATCAAGATTTATGAATAATTTTAACTGAAAAGCAGTTCAGTGAAAAGTGTCAAATTATGTATGATTTTAGTACACTGTATATCAAAAAGTACCTTTACATTGTGAAGTTAAACTTATAGAAGTTTTCTCCCTTTGTACATCTTATGATAGATAAACTAAAAGGCTTTACTTAACAATCAATATAATGCACAATTGCAGATACTTAAAATGCTATTTTTACTTATAACATTTTTTTAACTTCACAGAATTCATTTGAAAATGACTCTGTTAGGTTATATTGACTTTTAATTATATTGACTGATGCCTGCCTGTATTTACAAACATTTTAACATTTGTAATGTGAGAATTAATTAGTTAGGTTTCATGACGCAGTAGTTTTATTTAGCATTTCTATTTTGGCTTATCAAGTCTGTCCTCCAAACTTAGCAAGCACTGAATAAGGACCAAACATACCTTAAGTTTCCATCTTCAGTCAGTTTGGAGTAACACCTCTCACAACTCGGGTACAAAAATTGGGAGTCGATAACATCCAGTACAGTGACAAGCACCAAATGACAGGCATTTGACATTCCTATATAAATAGACAAGAAATTGAAACAAGAGCCTCATGAATCTGAAACCCCACATAAATCACAAATTTTCTACTCCAGACTTAATTGTCTGTGAAAAATCTCTCACTAGGTATGAAACTTTATGCATGTTTTCAATAACTTCAATGTATATAGATAGTTTTTGATGGACCTAAATTAAGCAAGAGTTACTTCCCATTGGCCGCCATACTGGAGGTCCAAATGCTCATATTCCTTCATTGTTCAACCAATTTTAAATTTTTTTTATATTTGTAATTTTGAATTAGGAATCATTATTTTTCTGAAGTAAATAAATTTTTGGAAGCCTCCTTTATTTAAAAAAAATTATTAAAAAAAGATTTTCCACCAAATATTTCTGCTATATTTTCTTAAACTTGGTAAGACAAAGAGGAAAACTCAACGAGTCCACCTCCAATATGGCAGCCAACAGGAGGTAACTTTTGCTAAATATAGGCCCATCGAAAACTATCTATATAGTGTTTTCGTTATAATCTCATAACTTCAAATGACAGAGTGAGAAAGTATAATACATGTATGTAAATATTTTTATGTAATATTTGCCTTCATCCCCCACCTCACCCTCCTTTAACATGTAGAATGTAATTTAAATGTTCACTGCAGGACTGAGTTACGGTAAAATAAGAGAATTTCATCAACAATGTCATTATAGATACAACCTTAGCTTTTAGGTACTTTTGCAACACTTTTTTGCATAAGAATGCAGTTGAGTTTGTCAAAACATAATATTTCACTTATTAGGATAACGTCCGAGAGAGTTTTGGTCTGACGTAATAATCTCTCTCTACGCACTTCCATTGCTTTTACTTAAAGGGAAATTTTAACGTTCAACTGTTAAAGGAGATATTGTGGGATTCTTAAGAGATGCAGAGTCAATCCGATAGCATGGACTAAGGCAGAAATATACGCAGAGATGGTGTGAATCAACATTTAAGGTTGAAATAAAATAAATACATATTTTTAAACCGAGAAAAGCCAGTGGGGGTACAATGTAAACAAACCGGAGTTGCATACCTTTCTTTATTATACAGATAGTGGGGTATTTTTTTGTGGAGCAATTATATTCGGGTTTTTACAAGTTTTACGTATTGTACACATGATAAATAAGTGTAAAAAAAAAAATTGTGAAAAAAATGTCCAATAAGCCCTGGGGTTGAATATCGGGGGGGGGG
>PRKT01000094.1:1062658-1091692 GCA_003671525.1 Saccostrea glomerata | reverse complement strand
TAAGGGTTTTTTTTCCTTTTTTTTTTGCTTGTCAAAGAAATTCTGGACTTGAGCCCCCCCCCACTTTTAAGTTGTTTTTTTTTGCTTGTCAAAGAATTTCTGGACTTGAGCCCCCCCACTTTTAAGTTTGTGACTACGCCTCTGAATTTTTAATAATGTTATCAGTCTTAAGAATTTCCAGAATAAAAAAAAACAAAGACGAAAAGGCAAGGAAATATTTAAAGAAATTTTCTTTTAATTTTCAGATAGAGTTTATAATAAAATACAACATTCTGAAGACATTAATTTTATCCTATATGAAAACCCTAGCTGTAGTGTTCAACAGTTATGGTCAAGGTTCAAGTTTTTTCAGAAGAGGGTCAAACTCTGGGTCTGATAAATGTTGTGTGTTGCGTTGAGTTAGTTGGTGTTGGTGTCTGTGTGCTTGTCACCTCTCGCTTTCAGCCCCCACCAATGGCTAGCAGCAATGCGAAAAGGGAAGCAATTAGTAAGTCTTGCCCTGCCAGTACAAATCCTCTCCACAGCAAGTCAGGAATGCGATGCCTCCACGTGGAAGCAGACAGATACTGGGCACCTTTCGACCCAAGGCTAACTTAATAAGGGCGCACAGTAAGATAAGGCTCGAAAGCCTTGACCGGTAACTCATCTAAAAGAGAAAATTCTGATTACAATCCGAATTTAGTAGGAGACCGTTAGCAACTACTATGTTGGCCAAACAAACATAAAATTGGGGGTTGGACTTGAGGCTGATCACCTCCTTCTTTTAAAACAATTGATAACGGAAACAGTTACAACAATTAGTACCACTGAAGGAAGGACAAGCGCGACATGCGAGATTCCAGATGAGGATTACCTTCACTGGGAATTCGAGAGAATGACGGTAATAAGGAAAAGCCGAGAGGACCCTAACAACCTGAAAGGAACGCAGATGCCATCCATAACAACACCTAAAAACATCACCAATATCGGATGTTGGAACGTAAGAACAATGTTCCAGATTGGAAAAACAACTAATATCGTAAGAGAGTTTAACAGACATAAGTTGGACGTAATGGGACTGAGCGAAGTGAGATGGACAGGCTTTGGTGAACTTAAGACAATCTCTGGAGGAGCCATCTTGTACTCCGGAGCTGAAGAGCATCATAGAGGAGAGGACTTATACTTAGCAGGAAAAGCCGACAAAGTTTGATGGAATGGAATCCTGTTAATAACAGAATCATCAGCGCACGCTTTTTCTCCCGCTTTGCTAAGCTAACAATAATACAATTATACAGCCCAAAAAACGAAGCAGACGAAGCGTATAAAGACACCTTCTATGAACAGCTTCAAAGAGAGATTGCAAAAGTGCCAAAACATGACATACTGATGGTAATTGGTGATGTAAATGCAAAAGTGGGATTGTCGAATGAGGGATTTGGACAAGAGGGCATTGGGACTTTGAATGAAAACGGCATGAGGTTAGCAGAAATGTGCGCTCTTAATAACTTAATCATCTGCGAAACCCTCTTTAAGCACCTCGACATACGTAAACTTACATGGGAGTCACCAAATGGAAGAGATAGGAACAAAATTTACCATGTAATGGTGAACGGCAGATACAAGAAGTCTGTATGATATGTAAGGGTTATGTGTGGTGCAGATGCCAATTCAGATCACCATCTAGTACTGACTAAAGTAAAGATGAAGCCCTACAGAAACTTAGAGCCAAAGGAAAGCAACAGGAAGATGTATGATGTCAACAAGTTGAAAGATCCAAAAATAAGCAAGGGATTCCAACTTGAACTAAGGAATAGGTTTCAGCAACTGGTTAATGACGAAAACACAATTAATGAAAAATGGACTCTTGTAAAAGAAGCATAAAATGAAACAGCAGAAAAGATCCTGGGCCAGAAGAAAAGGAAGCACCAAGACTGAATAACTGCAGAAACTTACAGAGCCATAGATGAGAGAAGAAAACTAAAGGAAGAAATAGAAAGATCAAATTCGGAGAGAATAAAGGATATAAAAAGAGAAAAACATAAGACCAAAGACAAAGAAGTGAAAAGAAGAGCAAGCGCTGATAAAAGGAAAAATCTGGAAGATGTAGCTAACCAAACAGAGAATGCAGCAAATACAAACCGCCTGAGTGAAGTTTACCAACTGACCAAGCAGTTTTGTGGAAAAAAAAGAAACAGGACAAGTGGCATAAGGTCCAAGAATGGTGAACTTATCATTGAGGATGGAAAAATATTGGATAGATGGAAAGAGCATTTCGAAGAGGTCCTTAATGTCCCAATAGAAACAACATATTTACCCGAAGGATGTACCATTCAAGAGAACGAAATTAAATGAATTGACACAACACCAATCAGAGAGGAGGAGGTTAAAAAGGCAATCCAAAAAATGAAAAAGGGAAAGAATCATGGCATAGATAACATCAATGCGGAGCTACTAAAGATTGATTGCATATTGTTTAACGCCGAGTCGGCAATTTTTCAGCCATATTTCGGCGGACTATTCCTATTAGGTTAATTGATCGGTAAAGTTTTTGGTTTCTCTGGCGGCCCCCAGTGAGCCTACTCTTTTTCGAACTCCAGAGAAACGATCTTTTGCGTGCCAAGGGGGTTGTCATCCTTGACACGGGGAGCTACTAAAGAAGAGCTACTAAAGAAGAGCGTATCATATTCAACATCAAAGCTAATTAATTTATTCAACAGAATCATCAGTGAGCAAGAAATACCAACAGACTGGAAGAGATCGCTTATTGTCAAAACACCTAAGAAAGGAGATACATGTACATTCTAAGAAATATTTTAGAACAATCTATAGAGTGGCAAGCACCACTGTACATAAATTTAATAGATTTAAAAAAAAAAGCTTTTGACAGCATAATAAGAGAGAAACTGTGGGATATACTAAAGCAGTATGGAATTCCGGGCGTGAACGTGGATATCATCAAGAAAGTATACGATGGAAGTTCAAGTTGTGTCATAGAGAATGGAAGAACAACAGACTGATTCAAAGTACAGACAGGAGTGAGACAAGGTTGTGTTATGTCTGGGTTCCTGTTCATCATTGTGGTAGACTGGATACCAACAATAAGAAGTGAGGCATACGTTGGAAATTTATGTCCACTTTAGAAGACCTGGATTATCTAGACGACCTTGCACTTATTTCAAGCAAACACAGTGACATGCAGGAATAGACCAGGAGATTACATGTTGTCGCGGAATAAACAGGCCTAAAAGTTAATGTTGAAAAGAAAACAAAAAGCATGAGAATAAATGGGAAGAAAAAGGATACCATCAGGTTGAATGATTAAGAAATAGAAGAGGTCGAAATATTTCTCTACCTTGGTGCAACAATAGACAAGACCGGAGGATCCGAGGCAGATATTTGGAGAAGGCTAAGCTTAGCCAGGACCACATTTGCATCCCTTGCAAAGGTATGAAAGTCAACACAACACAGCACAAAGACCAAATTTGAGATCTTCAACACGAACGTTCTATCTGTGTTGCTGTATTGTGCTGAACTATGGAGAACAACAGAAAAAGATGACGAAAAGCTTGATACATTCCACCGAAAATGCCTTAGAAGGATCCTTAAAATACACTGGCCTGAAAAGATAACAAACCAACAACTATGTGAAAGAACAAGATCCATACCTCTATCAAGCACTATCAAAAGAAAAAGATGGAGATGGATAGGCCACATCCTCCGACGGGAAGAGAACTCACATGTTAGAACAGCTCTCACATGGGCCCCTGAGGGAAAGAGACGAACAGGACGGCCAAAGAACACCTGGCGACGCTCTGTTGAGAGGGAAAGCAAAGAACTGGGCTAGAACAGTTAGAAGGAGAGGCAGGTTGTTGCCAGTGACCGCCATAAGTGGCGTTCGTAGTTGAAAGGCCTCATGCGTCCTCCAGGGCACGGAGAGGATACGTAAGTAAGTAAGTCAAACTCTGGGGTCAAGGTCAAACATATTTACACCCCTTGAAAGGTCTTGTGACAGTGAATAAACATTTGAAGTATGAAAGCTCAGCACCAACTTTTCAAAGTAATTATGGCAAAATTTAAGTTTGGGATGTTTTTTACAAAAGTGGATAAAACTCCAAGGTCTAGGTCATTAGGTCAAATTTTGGTACCCCAAGAAAAGTCTTCTCACAAGGAGTACACCTGTGAAAAATGCAAGCCATAGCCCCACCAAATCAAAAGTTAAGGGCAATGTATAGGTTTTTTTGTACCAACAGACAAACTGACAGACGGAAAGGGCAAAACTATATTCCCCCGAATCTTCGAATATGGGGTCATAAAAACATTATGCCACAGTTTTGCAGCCTATGTTTTACGTATGAAAAACTAGCTCAAATATTTCAAAAGTTATGCCCAAGATAAAACTTTGCGAAAGTGAGTCAAACTTAAAGGCATGTTTAAGAAATCAAATATGTTTGTGCGTAAAAGTTTTGTCAAAAGGAGTACATTTGTGAAATATAAATGCCGTAGTCAAGTTAGCTTAAGTCCTTTTGATCTTTGGGCACCAACATACATATACTTGTATTTGACCTCTTGACCTTGGAGTTTGACCCACTTTGCAAAATTCAATCAAACTGTAACCTTTGTCCCAACTTTTAGGGCTTTATACTTCAAATGTGTATTCCGTGTGACTAATCCTTTTCTTGGATACGAACAATTTTGACCCTTGAAATGACTCGCTTTGAAAAACTTTGTCCATAAATTTTGAACATTGCTAGGGCTTTCATACTTCATGCGTTCATTCTTTGTTATAACCAGGACCTGCACCTTCTCTTGAGAAGGAACAATTTGATCTTTGGCTTGAAGTTTGACCTACTTTAGAGAACAAGCAAACGTTCTTTAAAAGATGACCCTATATTTACGAGGGCTGTTCAATAAACACATGTAATGTCCTCGGTGCTCGGAAAGATCGGAAAGAAACAAAAAACGCTTTTCAATGATTTAGTCTTAATGATTTCACTTAAATATTCTCTTTTTATTAAAACATATGCCCAAAACATTTTTATCCAACTTCTAATTGTTTTTAGAACACATTTTTGAGTATGACCCTTCGTATACTGGAAAATGTCAGATCCTATGATTTCCTGGTATTGTCTCTTCTTTCTGAAAGGTGTTTTTTCAAGTTTGGAAAATGAAACAAGTCAAAGGGTGAAAGATCTGGCGAATATTGGTGATGTGACAAAACCTCGACATTCTGTTTATCCCCCAAACTCCTTTACTCTTCAGAGCTTGTGGGTTTGGACACTGTCATGAAGAAATTAAATGTAGTGGAATCCTGATTCTTGGTACTTCCTCTCACAAACCTTTCGATTTTTTGGCAAAAACTTGGGTTTCTAGACTCCTCCAGAAATTAAACTGCCTTCTCAAATAAGACTGAACAAAAAAACCCACTAATATAATTATAAGAAAATGGCATTTAAAACTGTCTATGTGTTCGTGCAATTCGTTTCTCTTCTTAGATATGTTGTTTTTGTCACGAGCGTCTTATTGTTGATTTTGTTTTGAGGATTTAAAGCAATGGATTCAAGTTCCATTATCTGTTTGAATTTCAGATAAATGTGGAAAACTACAATTCCTGATTTAAAAATGTTTGATATTCTTACACGCTGTCGTTTTCACTCATTTTTCAAAGCACAGGGTCACCATTGGGTACCAAGCTTTTTACTGTCCAATGTTTCTTTAAAACAATGAGAACCAACCCCAAAATGATGCCTATTAAATATTTGATATGTGTTTTAAAGTCAATCAAACATCATCAATAATAATTTGTTGAATTTTGGAAAAACGATACAATGGTTGTTGCGAGTCCGTTTCGCCAAGGAGGGTACCCATTTTTGATGCCTATTATATCATTTTTGTTCATTGAAATCCAGCTGCTTATGTGTCTATAAAACAAACATTGGTTACTGTAAATTTCATAGATTTCAGTGAATATTTCTTTTGGATTATTAACAAGATTTACAGCTGCTTTAATGAAGCGTTTATTTTCACTCTACTTTACCGATTTTCTACCATTCATTTTTGATGCAGTGTCTCGACTAGCCCTTGTTTTCCAGCTTCTCACAATGAAATATTGTGATGAAAAGTGGACACATAAACTGTTATCAAATCATTAAAGATTCAATCATGAGAGAGAGAGAGAGAGTCAAGTTTAATGTCATATGATTTCTATGTTGCATGTCATAGAGTTCAGGACATTATTTAATTGAACAGCACTCGTATACTTTTTGATCCAAGTATTTGCATTCAGCTTTTTACCTGTTATATATATAAATTAAAATAAATCACATTAAATAAATCAAACTATTGCAATTTACAATATACCTGCTATCTTTAAATAATGTAATAATAATAATAAAATCCCGATTCAGGAAAAAATGGGTAGGTAGGAAGGTAAGGCAAAGTTTTAATCTAAGATTCAGGAACAAGAACATTTGGGAAAATCATTAGCATTTACATGTAATTATAATCTTTGAAGTGTTTGTGCTAGGGCTTTCATATTTCATATGTATTCCATGTGATCAGACCTTTATTTAAGGAACAACATTTTAAACTTTTGACCTATACCCTAGAATTTGACCAAATTAACCACGGTCTTGATATGAAAAATGAGCTGTAAAGACTGATTAAGATATACAAATCCTTTTTAATCATATTCAATTTTCTAGAGATGAAAAAAGGTTTGTGAATCGGGAGGTAAAAGGAGGGATGGTTGGGTGTTTCAGGTTTCGAAAATATATTTTTCATTTTACCTAAAAACTTGTTCCCAGAACTCCTGTTACATTTTAAATAGGAGTTATTCATCTTTTGTAAGATGATTACATATTGCTGCAGATATGCAATATGGTTTTTAATTTTTGTATTTTTACTCTTGGGGTTACTAGTAAATTGGAGTCAAACACGACATTTTGTATCTCACAAAAACCTGGTTCCTAAAACTGACCAATTCAAAAATTTTACACAGTAGCCATCTCATCGTTTGCAAGAAAATTTAGAAAATTGCAATGGGGTTTTGGAAATTTTCACTCTTTGAGCCAAATGAACGAGGGTCAATATGAATTTGTAAGTTTCAAATAAGGCTGATTTTCTCTTTCTTTTACACACAGAAAAAAAAACACAGAAAAAAAACCCTCTGAAACTCCTTGTTAATTAAAACTTAAAATAAGAATTTACTGCATCACAGATCATAATTTCAACTGGCAATGGACTTATTGTTTAAAATACAAAATAAAAGGCCTCCGTGCTAAACTGTCTATTTTATGTTCAATTTAATTCTATTTTATTTAAATTATAGAGTAAGTCGCCATCCAGGTACAATGAAGCTAGCGTCCATTTGGAGTCAAACAGTGACATGCCTGGTATTTGTATCTTATGACATCCAGTATGGACCTGTTGTATTTATGGAGTAGTTAGCTATTGCCAATATATTGGCTTAATCCACTAACAAGCGATGACAGAGTACCCACTTACTTTTATAGATTGAATATGAAGTAATCCAACACAGTTAAACAAAACCAGATGTAAATGAAGAGTATGGTAAATTGTTCACTAATTTCATTTTAGTTCGGAAAAGATTCTTGCTAAAATGACAGGAGTGAATTTAGAAACATTTCACGGATGGAGAGACAAATATGGCAAGAAAACGGCTAATTTGTGAATACACTATATAAGAAAAAAAGCGCTTTGGTTGATTCCAAAGTCAATTCAGCTCATATGTTTAGAAAGTATCTCCCAGTCCAACAATCTCAACAACAAAACATACAAAATATACTCATAATAGTTTGATTAATTTACCTCTGTAAAAGTTTATGTAACGTTTAAAATTTTCATTTCAGTAAAATTGCAAAGTATTGATAAATATTTCATGTACACCTTGTTCAAACAATTTCCCCAAGTCTCGATGAACTTCAAATAAAAGACACCACAGAGTTTAATGTCACATCTTTTTTAATGTTTGGATGTTTACTGACTAAAGATGATAAAAGCAAGCTAACAACTACATTGTATAATGAACAAAATGATTTCAGGTTTTCCATCGTCAACGTTTTTTATATAGTAATATTCTGTTATCACCTATGGTGTTCGCATCTTCCAGCATACTAGTATCCAATATTCAAGGACATGCCCACAGTACAAACAATTTTTAGTCCCCTACCTGTGAGACTATAGGTTTTTAAACCAGGCTACCGAAAGGTACAAATTTTTTATAAAGATTTCAACAATCTTGTTTAAAATTACCATTTCTCACATTCTATGGTCGGTATAATGACTTTGATATTAAAGATAACCTATCACTGTGTTGTTATTTTTTTTGACACGTTTCATAACAATTATTAGGGATTTAATTGTTTTTATACTAAATCTGACAATGCAATGTTCCGACTGTTTTATTGAAACCTAGGGTTTACGGCGGGTGTGACCGGTCAAGAGGGGGATGCTTACCCCTCCTAACTTCCTAAGCATCTGATCCCGCCTCTTAAATTTCCGGGGATTCGGTTTTATGCTTTATTCACAAATGAATATTTTTGTAAATTTTTTTGGAGATCGGCCACTGTTCGTTATTTTCACCCTTTTCATAAACAAAACCGTGGTAATACATTATTAAATGCAAGAGACTACAATACACCCACAGCGCTTGATCAGTCTTGTGAAATGTTACCTTCCCCAGAAATGTCTGTATCTAAATTTTTTCAAATTCGTTACACGAGCAATACAATAACATTGTGTGGTAGGAAACATCAAAGAAGTACATTATAATTTACACGGAATATATGAAGATAACGAACAGTATTCAAGCTCAAAAGTCCAATAAACATACAAAATAGAAACAGAGCAAACACGGACCTCCAATACATCAGAGGTGGGATCAGGTGGCATGGAGGAGTGAGGATCCACTACCGACCGGTCACACCCGCCGTGTGCTCCTTGTCATGATCTGGAAATAACAAAATAAAATGTGTAAATAATGAACTTACAATTAGGATGGAAAACGTCAGTCAGCATTTGACTCAATGATAAATCGTATTTGTTGACAAGGTCATTGTATATTCCATAGAACTAATGAAATGGCGACTTTAAACGAGACGGCTGATATTCTTGTTTCATTAACTTATTAGTCAAAATTTACTTCGTTTTAGAAAGTGTACATACGTAGAGCACACATGCTGTTGCGTATCAACTGAAAGATTGTTGATTGATTATATATTGTCTAACGTCCATGTCAAGAATTTTTTTCACTCATATGGAGACGCCACCACTTGCCGGTGGAGAGCTGCAAATTTTTGTCCTATACTTGGCAATCAGGGCCATTGAGCAGGGAGGGGTCTTTTTTCGTGCCAGCACTCTCATCCGAAGGACCGCAACTGAAAGATATAAACTCTGTATGCAGTTGATGAAGGTATTTACTTGCAAAGGTAAGGGAAGTTGACGATAGAAAAGTTAAAATGACGTTTATAATAGAGCTTGATTGTTAGACTACCAATAACGTCTTTTTGAAGTAAAATATCCACATATGAAACAGCTGTGTCAGACTCTGTGGTATCTTTTATCTCAAGCTAACCGGGATATATCGTATCGATATTAGAATGGAAATACCCCTTTTTTTATTGACAATGCGTCGTCGATATATCAAAATGTCGAGTTGAAGGCCATAGTAAGTGTTTTGAATTCTTCTTTTCACGTTTAAGATTTTGGACAAATTCTGCTTCATATGAATATAAAAATAGGTCCGCTAATGTTTAAACCTTTTCAAAACCATGTATTAAAATTACAGGGAACACATGACTACATATAGAGAATATATGATAAAGCAGGTGACTGCCAGAAAATCCGGTTATTAATCTGTCATGGTTAACATCTAATGTTTCAAATTTTAAAATTTTCAGTCACAGTAAATAACCTATAGTAGAAGGAATAACAGATGTTTTGATTTTTTTTTTAAAGAAATGATATTAAGTTGAAGTAAACAGCTGGTTCCTGTACACAAAATAACTTAAAATATTGCCAATAGGAGGGTTAAATACAAATAAACGGTCACAAAAATTTTCATTTGCCGTCTAGAATCTCTATGTATTTGATATTATATGAAAGGTTCTTTGGAAATAAATATTAATTAAAAGAGTGATTTATGATGAAGGAAATTTGAATTTAAAACAATATACACCTATAATGTAAATTTATGTTTGTTTATTAAACAATAGTTAAAGGCACTGAATAACACAACTTAAGGAAATAACAATGGATTAAAAAATCCCCATGAAGAAAATCCTAAATTGACAGACCACACAAATATTCATATCAAAAATTCTCCAAGGAGATTTACGTCAATTCTGTTCATTTATGAAATTAATGACCGATTTAACAATGCTTTTTGCTTCAATTCTCAAAGAAGAACATTTGTGAGAATCCTCAAATTTCTTTTCTTTTAGAATTTCTTTACGTCGACTAGATAAATCATAGATTTATTTACTGATGTGAACTAATTAATGTTAGGCAAATAATTAACCTAATCATGTCAGATAAATATTCCGGAATCATTTGTCAAAATTGATAAAAATATGAAACGATTAAAGTAAAAATAGATAAAATGTTTTACCCTTTTAGATCATATATTTCTTGAGTTTGTTATCAAATAACACATAATATTAGTCTGTATCCTTTGAGTTAAAGAAAATATTTATGTATACTAGTAGTTCCAATATATAAAAGTGGAAAGTGTAAATATTACTTAGAATTTATCCAAAAACTTGTAACTAAAAAGATGGGGTTTTTTTCAGCGGCATTCAATTCAACAATAGGATTCAACGACGTTCTAATCATTAACGATATTTCATTTTCATTCTGATGTTGATTTCCCTTTGAACTCGAAATGAAAGATTCACTTTAGTCTGACAAATCTGTTTATATTTGGATATTTTACCAGAAAAAGATGCTAATGATATAACCAAACAACAAAACAAAAAATCTCAATGATAAACTTTTCAATCTTAACCCCCCTCCCCCTTTTGCAATATACTAGTACCATTGTCCTCTCGATATGGAGTTTGTATAGAACAATTTTAAACTTGTTCTAAGTTTGAATAATTTGTGAAACGGGGCAAGATATTGACAAATAAGGTGACACAAATTAAGTCCACACTTCGATAATTTGACTGTCGATAATGACGTTAGCAAATACAATCAATCATGAAGTCAAATGTTGACTGACGTTTTTCATGACTGTTAGCCTACTATTTTTCACAATGAAATTTTAAAGGATATACCCGCTTCTAGATCAGGAAAGAGGGAGAAGGAGCAACGTACCAGCCATTTGATACGAGAGGATGGTGTTTCTTATACATGCATAATTTACTGCTGGAAATTTTACAATGGCCAACATCACAATTGTTGGTGCTTTTGATACATTTTGAAAGAATTTTTCTGGGTTTATATCTAATATGTAGAAATTAAAATAATTTTACCCTCGTGGAATGTTAAACGATCCTGCAAAATTTTTCATTTATTCAAGTTTATGTATAATAGTGTTTTATACAGATGTAATTAAAATATTGTTAAACAAATGTACTAAAGTTACTGTAATTTGAAACAAAATCTTTTTCTCGCATATAAGGTGGAGATTTCGAACAGTGACCGTTTTAAAAAAAATATGTATAAACAATACAAATATGAAAAGAGAGCACAAAACAGGTACCCATGAAATCCCAGAGGTGTGTTCAAGTGGCCTGTGAAGTAAGCATATTTAATCAAGGTGACAGCGAGCAACTTACTTATTCTTATTATTTATAAAAAAGTCAATGCCCGTTGTCTTATCTATTCGCATATTTTAATGTTTTTAAAGAAGATTGGGGGGGGGGGGGCGATGTGCCTATAGTGCGACAGATAAGAAGTGATCAAATTAAATCTAAATTATATCTAAATTTTATTTTGATATTTTATCTAATAATAAAGTATATTTAATGTTAAATCTCTACAATTTACAAAAATCTCACAAAAACTGAAAATATTTGCTTGTGAAAAAGCATATACACACTTAAAAGAACATAAACGATAACTTTGTCATACTTAAAAACAAAATTTTTCAATATGAGTGGGTCTTCGCTCCATTTTTTTGAACGATGATCCTAAAAGTTTGCAATAGAATAGTTATACAATTTTTGGTTTACAAAAACATGGAGCGAAGACCCACTTTACCTTAAAAGTACACTTTTATGACAAAACATTCGCATCTTTCCGAGAAATACTTTAAGTCCATTAAGTCAAGGGTCATATAACAAACATGATTTAAATGCGAATTTTATCATGAGCCATGTAGCATGATGGTTAGCGCGTTAGACTAAGTCTCAATCTCAAAGCAGTAAGATTCGTCGGATTTTTATTGCAAGGGTTCGAATCCCACGAATACCATCTCTTATCTTATATGAAAGAAATTTTTTGAAAGATATTTTTTTTCTCTCAGAAAGGTATTTTTCTAATAATTTCATAAATTTCAAGATTGAGAAGTTAATTTAATACTCAAATTCACATATTGAATATGATTTCTTAATAGCATTCTGATCGCCTTGTTCCCCCATCTTCTTTGTCCAAATAAAATACATAATTAAATCTAAGATACAACGTCTATTAAATATAAAAATAAACAAAGAGACAAAAGCAAAGAATCTAGATCAAAAGAATACTGAGTATTTTGAATGGCGACATAGTTATTGTTAGAGAAATACTTTCAAATAAATAAAGAAGACAGTAGAAAATTTTGATAATCTTGCATAGTGTTTGAAACCAGTTTGACATCTTTCAACTTAATACAGATTTTCGAGATTTAAAATAACCTATTCAGAATGTTGCAGGTGCAGTTTAATATAATTTATTAAACCTCATCATTATCTGAAATTAGTTTCCTTTAATAAATTTGAATATATTACACTTACATGTACTTGTTTTTTTATAATGAAATTACTAAATTTGTCATTATAAATCAATTTAATGATAAACTTTAACTTGACTCTCAAATATATGCTTTGTTGCACTTTAATGAAGATAAATGAGAATGTTTGTCTGAATCTTTGGAATTTTTTCATAAATATGGGGCATAGTGAAGAAATAAGTGCTTCTTACATATTTATAAATAAGCTATGGATAAACTAACGCTCCAGCGAATTATATAGCAACAGTTATTGCCTCTACCATATGAAAATAAAAGAACCAGGAGTAGCAGTGGCCATGTTGTTATTGAGCTCGATCGGCCAATGAAAATTATGATATCTCTTAGCCATACCACAGTTAAAAAGAGTAATGATATTACATCTAGGTTCCGCATAATATCATGAAATAAAATATCTACTGAATATTCATCCTTTTTTTCAAAAGAAAACTATTGCCGTTTATCAGTTCATGAACAACACTATAATGTCTTTCACTAATTAACAATTTACAATTGCTAATGAGTTCATGACTATTTGTCATTAGGAATTTTTTTTTCCAAATTATATTTTGAATCAATATTTACAGAGTCTCTCATTTTAATTAAATTAAAGGGAAAAAAGATAGTAATTCAACATTTATAAATTGTTTTTAAATGGTAATTTTAATAAAATTTATAAATGTTAAATTATTTAATTTATTTTCCTTTAATTTAAATAAAATAATAGACTGTACATATTATTTTCTAAATATAATTTGAAAAAAAAATTCCTTATGACACTAGGCATATCACCTGTACATATTTTAGATCAGTGGTTGTTACATTTATGAAACATACTACCAAGGTATGACGTTTATCAATAAAACAATAATCTTTTAAATCCTACTTTAACTAATTACTTATACAGATAAAAATATAAACAATAAAAGTTATTTCTTTGGAGTTAACTTCGCTATTGCAGATTTTTTTTTTAACAAAACCCGCTTATGCGGTTAAAGTAACTTTTCTGCAAATTCCACAAAATGTAAGGTTATTGTATCATTCTCTCTATTTTTTCCAAATGGTTATTAAGTTTGTCCAATCAATATAGATCATGACGATCGATCCTCCTTCTCCATCTTTGATTATTCCTGGCCTCAATATCTTGAAACATTTTAACCATAAGTAAATATCTCTCTGTTCCACAAATATGTTTTAGAGATCTGCACACCAAACTCAAATTTTTTTAATATGTTGTTATATACAAATTTGGCTATTAATTTGAATAATTTAATGTAAACAAACAATTGTTTCATGATTATGGAATCAAGAGCCTTATTTTGTCCTGTTTTTAAATTGTGTTGTTAACCTAATTGAATTTGTAAGATTGACTAAAATAGTTATCTTCAGATGTTTTTATTGTATAAAAACGTTTAGTTATGCCCTAATATAATATTAATTGTTTGAAATGTAATCTGCATAATTTGAATACAGACACATTGTCAAATATAAATCCTCAAAATATATTGAACTAAACGTGCAATTGATTGACAATGTGTGACATTAAAACTACTAACATAAGGCAATTAATATTCTATGGTGAAAATAAAAGGATATAGGAAATTCCATCCAAATAAACTCTTCACAATAAAAAAAGTTGTATTGATTGTGAAAACATTAATTAAAAATTATTTTATTTATGTAAATTTGATAAATAGTACACAAAAGCTTTTCGCAGCAAGTATAATACGAGATTACTTCTAAAAATTCTGAGAGTTCATAATATATAACAATTACATGAAACATTATCATTAAATATTTAAATTTGCAAATATTTTTCTTAGATGAACCTATTGAAGAGAAAATATTGTCATGAAAGAAAACTGACGTTCTTCAAAGAGTATACTAAACAATTTTTTTAATTGATAAGAATTGTTCTGATGTACTTCACCAATAATACAATATGACAATAAACAATCACATGACCGTGTGCATGTCAAAAATCAAGGTCAGATGAATTATAAATTGGGCTCGAAATTTAAAGCAGATTGATTTACAACGATATGAAAAAATTCCATGGTGGCAATTTTGTCTGCAGTTTGTGATTGACCATTTCCTCCTCAATGATTTATCTGAAGTATGCGATATCTTTATACATCAATAAAATACATTTATAACAGTTTATTTAAAATGAGTTTCAAATTTCACAAAAGTTTCCGTTCATCTTTTGGGATTAAGGTTTTTTTTTCCTACAACATTTAAAAACATGCACAGGCCTATCCTTTGTATACAGTTGGGCAAATGTGATTCTAGTGGTTTGATATTTTCTTTCAGAATGAAGAGAATTTTCATTAACCGTCACTTATGTTAGCAATCAAGAGCTCCCAATTCCAAATAATTGCTTCTATAGCATAAAGTTATTTTCCTTACACTTGGAAATATATACAGGGTTTTGTAAATAACTGCTTGACCAATAATGTTTAAAATACTAACTGAAAGAAACACTGCTTGAGACTTTTAGGTTATAATTTTGAAATCATTATAGGAGTACTTTAAAAGTACGACTTGACTCTAAATTGTTATATATGATTCATGATATTATTTTTGCTCGTAAAAATTAAATGGAATTACAATTAATTTTGATTGAAATTAAAATTGAAATTAAAAATAACCTTTGAGTGTGTTCTCAAATGGTTTCAAAATTATGCTGATACATTTTATCCATCGAAATAAAGCTGAAATATAATACACAAACCTAAAACATAATATAAAACCAAATAAAACATCACAATAAAACAAATATCTAGAGTTAATAACATTGTTGCAATCGAGGTCGATATAAAATAATGAACTAAATGTCAAACTTAAAAACCAGCGAATGATTTGCTTCTTATAAGACACTAAAGAAGTTATAGATACTAGTAATCTGTACGGTGCGTCTAGAAAAGGTATAACAATAACAGAAAGAAATGCATGCCTCAAAACGAATTGTAAATGGAGTGAATAAATAAATAAATAAATAAAATATATACATAAATAAAATAAATAAATAAAAAGAATAAATAAATAAATAAATCAAATATTTAATAAATTAATCAAATAAATCAATCAATCAAACAAATACATAAACAATGAAATATTTGAAAAAACCGAACATTATTCAAGCTCAAATCAATAAAACAATACAAAATAGGAATAAAGCTAAGATGGACCTCCAAAACATCAAAGATGGGATCAGGTTCCGTGGAGGAGCGAGCACCTCCTGCCGACCGGTTACATCCGCCGTGTGCTCCCCGTCATGATCAGGAAATAACGGAAAATCTGTCTTCAAATCAGTGCGTAAAAAGTGGACTAACAATAAGTATGAAAAACGTCATGATCCAGGGCTCAGGATTCGAACACACTACTTTACTTATTAATACTTCCAAATGAATATGACTGTTCATGGCTTTGTTGTTCTTGGAAGAAACACTTAAATTTTTTGCCTATTTAAACCATGTAAATCTGATTGCCCAAGCTTGAATCCACACTACTTGAGGGCGCTACCATATAAATATGACCATCTATGACTTTGCATTAATTGAGAAAAATAATTTTAAAGTTTTTTTTCTATATATTCTATCTAAAACTTTGATCGTCAAAAAGTGAAAAAGGTTTTAAAAGTTTTCTTTGAGATATGTTAAATATTGAGAAGAATATCAACTGGCATTGTTCATTTGAAAGTATTTTTTTTATATAAAAAAGTACGCCGTAGAAGACATTTGAAAAGATAAGAAAGACAAAGAAATTAACGAGTGATTGGTTTGATAACAAACACAAAAACAAAGTTGTCTGATTGATGGGAATTAAAGTTATTACGAATTAATTGTCAATTAAATATAGATTTTTTGCGTAATAAAAATACCTATTTGATATAATAGGATAAGTATATAGTAAATAATTACATAATTACATATATATTTGAATAGAAAAATATTATTTATGGAAGATGAAATTTGAACGAACTATAACATCAGAATGAGTCATAAGTTTTTTTTATCAAAAGAAAAATAATTACCTCTGATGAACTATAATAAAAATGATGTTTTTAAAAGAAAGACCGGCTATTAAAAACACAAAAGCACATTTAACTTCATAATTGCGACATCTCTGTAGGAATAGTTAGAAAACTCCAATTTATGTATGTATTTCTCGCTCTTCAAGTGTCAGTATTTTTAAAGAAAATATGATAACTATGAAAAGTAAGCATTTTATTGATACTGGATTTCCAGAAAAAAAAATCCGTCGTACTGGACCTTATCAAGGATAACAAACTGGCACAGAAAAGATCGTTTCTCTGGATTAAGAAAAAGAAAAGACCCATTAAACCACTTATGAATAATCTACATTATACGTCGAAATATGGTTGAAATATTTCCGACTCAGTGTTTTACAATAAATTATCAATCAATCAATTTTAAGTTCCTAAAATCCTTATAAATAAAAATAGTTCCACTAAATGTTCTACCAAGACTCTTTATTGACAAGGTTACTTACTAAAGAGTAACAACAGTGATAGAGAAACTTCAGGAGTACTCTTCAACAATATACTCGAGAAGCAGTGTATAGTAGATATAGATTCTTAAAAAAATTATGGAACTTTTAGAAAACCCAATATTACAATATTTTACCAAATTTCAATATTAACATTTGCTGTCTTTTTCTACCTTAAGACCTAAGATATTGATTTAAAAGTCATTTCGTTTACACTCACTCGTAGATAAACGAAGGAACTCGCGCTAAAGTGACGTTACACTGAGAGTAGAGCTACATTAATAAAAAAAAACGATATAGGGAAGCGAAAGATTCAAAGACTGAGTATATTTAATGCATTTAAGCAGGTAAAATATAAATAAAAGGAATGTTTCAAGTTTGGAGAGAGTTATTAGTATGTAAATCACACAGACTTGCACGTAGGCATTATTTTTTCACTAGCGCGCTTCATGAAATATACCTACGTGACGAGTCTGGTGATTTAAACTAGTAAACAATTTTTAAATAACATCAAAACGAACACTATTCTACACTTTATAACCAATGAAACCACTTAAAATATAACTAATTAAGCAAAGTTCAAACAAAGATAACAAGACAATAGCAAAGACGGTATCGTTAATTTTAATTCTATTTTTTAATCTTTGTCTGGTAAATATCAAAATAATATTTCAGTATACTTAAGGTCAAGATCTAGGAAATGAAAGGTGCCTACACATTTCTCAAATATGAAAATAAATTCCTTTAATGATGCCTAATAAATAAAGCTTGGTCAAATAAGAATTACTTTTCAAATGATTTAAAATTGAATTCCATGAAAAAAAAATATTTTGTAAATAATTCTATTAGAACCATTAAGTCATTTAATAATCTTGACCTCAAGTATAAAAGACCAGAGAATATAGTTAAATTTTGTATTCGTCAATATGTGAAAAAAATATTTTATTTCGGAAGTATAATTAAATTTTTGTATTTTCCTGCAAAACTTTTTGATACTAATTCATATCACCCATCAACTTAAAGCAGTGCCTTTAAAATATAACACGTTACATTCAGAATATTTCAGAGGCGGTTTTAGAAAGATGAAAAAATCTGATTATTATTGTTTCCAATTTTTTTTAGTTGAATAAAATAAAGGTTGTGGATAAGTTTTTTAAAGAGTGTTTTTTTTAAAATAAATAATTGAGATTGTACTTAACTTAAGAAACCTGCTTTGTTGCACTTGCATGAAGATTGATGAGAAAGTATTTTAGGATTTTGATTCGTCATAGATCTTTGTTATGAAGATCAAGTAGTGTTTTTTTTCTGTTTATATGCATCATGTAAAAAAGTATTCCCGCTCCCTCGGGGTTCATTTGATTGAACTTGAATTAACAAATTTTAGAATTAATCAACATATCACAATATGATAAATCACAACCTTGCTACTCTTAAAGAAATTAAAAAAATCTTCTAAAAATGAATAGGCCCATGTGCAACAACGTTCGAGTTAATTCGAGTTAATATGATCCTTTCGGTCTTCATCAGCAGATTTTTTTCTAAATATTCATATTTTAACTTTTGATTGCCTGTTCCAGCCCAACCTACTCCATGTGTCATATTTTGAACAAACTTAAATCTAAAGAATCTGAGAATACTTCAAAATTCACATGACTTATCATAGCTTTGTTGTTCTTAAGAAAAATGTGTGTCACCTTACTCGATTATGTCAAGATATGTCGACCAACTTATTTGATACTCAATGCTATGAGTACAGTCATTTTTCGGGGAAGGCAAGCCACTCAAAAATGGAATTATTGATACTGTACAAGGATTTCAACAATCTCATTCAAATTCATCATTTCATAAATTCTATGGTAATTATGATGACTTTGTAAGTTTTTTTTTTCAAATAGTCTGTTTTGGATGTCTTGTTTTAAATTCATTGTTATGCCCTTGATTTCACAGTAGATGTGAATCGAAATCTCTCCTTGATCAATACAAGGATCTCACAGCGGCTGTCATGGTATGCGTCCTTCTCCTAGGTACCTGGCCCCAAGACCATAAACTTTAAGTCAATAGTTCAAATCAATATAACTTCTGAAATAATTTGATACTGTAACAAAATTATTTCTCATGTTTAAAATAAAATGTTATACAAGAAAGCAATTTCTTAATGTGAATTTATTAAATAAAACTAAAGATATTAAAAATCAAGATATTGACTTAAGTCTGTTCTCAGTTTATGGTCTTGGCACCTGATCTCATTTCTGGTGTTTCACAGATCTATATTAAGAAGTTTATTTTAGATCGATCACTATTCAATATCCCCATTTTCTATATATTCCTGGAGATGATTTAAACATACGTAATACGTATACACTATCTGAGGAGACTTCCATGTCAATACGTCTGATATATGACTTGTGATTTTTCATGACTTTGTTGTTCTTGAATAAGATTTAAAAGTTTCTCCTACATATTCCGATACATTTTGATCACCACCCTTCCAAGAGGTCACGATTTGTCAAGAGCTTGCCCTGCATGAAATTGATTGCATGTAGATCATGAATCTTGCATTTTGAATCAACTGACACTTCTTCATGCAAATATTTTGAATTAATTTAGCTTCATATGAAGACAAAAATACACCTGCTACTATAGGGGGATTAATACCTCTGATGATTCCAGCAGAATGTTTGGAGACCTAGTCTACAAATATTATAAGGATATTGTCAATCAGTACAATCAGAATGTCCAGAATTTTATTTTAGCAAAATAATTCTACATATGACAAAAAGACAAGGTAGTTTAATTTCCACGTATCATATTCATATAAATAAAACAAACAAACAGAAATCTAATAATGTCAAGAAGTTTGGAGTTAAATTTAATGCAGGGAATAGCTGTTATATTGAGGAGTACGTTTTTCATGCGATTGATCTGCTTAAATTTTGTGATTTTATGTTTTCTAAAAGGATCTTGAAGTTTTAAGCAACCACATCTGATAAACGCCACTTTTCAAATATATTTTTAATAGCTTTCTTAACTTCTCCCCTTCATTGCTCTTTATATTTTGGTGAGAATTGAAAAAAAAAACTTGGGAGAATATTTACTGGAACCAACTTTGTATCTTCGCTTTTAGGTTTTTTCTTGCAAATTTGAAATTCAGGATATAAATATATCTGATCGTGAGACAAAACTAAATAATGTCTTAAATTGAATGCAAATTACATTAAAAGCAAAATAATTTATTTACATTGTTAATGACTGTTAATCACCTTAAAATATTGCATCTGTGTGTCACAAGACATAAATTTACATTAGCAATATCTCATCTGCGAGTTAGTTTATTTACAAATTACTTCTCCTTTATCAATTAAAATAAAAATCTGTTTTCAGTCTAGATAAAAGTTAAAAATACGAGGGTTGATCCAAAAGTAATGTCACAGTGTCCATATCTTTTATATTTGGCGTCAAATTATCAAATACAATATACCAAAAGATGCACAAATATAAATCTAATTAACATTGAATTTTTCAGATAATTAAGTTTATTTGAATTTATTTTATGAATGTTTAAAACAAAGAACATAGGGGTGTCGGATAAGGTGACATGTGAATTTTTTAGTTTGTCTTATGCTACTGTTAAAAATAAATGACAGAGGGCTTAATTGTGAATAGAGTGAGTGTATAAAGGTAACAAGAATTCTTAAAGAAAGTAAAATTTGTGAAAGTATTTGCAAACCACAAATATCTTTTAATGAAACAAAAGGGGAACGCTTGAAAGTATGACGGTAAGTATGCGTCATATGACGTTATTACTAGGTGCGGCGACAACCATAAAAGCACATTGTTTGAATCCGATATTTTGGAAAATATTCAACATATTCCTTTAAAATTTTTCAGGTCTAACTTGAAATAAATAAAGCTTTTATCATGTATAATTTTGTTGCTTTACGTCGATTTATAGCAATTTTATTAAAGTTTTGTAGTGTTAAGTTTGGTTTAATTTGCTTTGAAAATTAAAAAAAAATTAATCAAAAGAATCAAATTTTTACAGCCTTTTATATATATCCTTAAATAGATATCTATAGCAAAACTCCTTTTTTTAAATTAAATTTGATTTTTTTAATGCAGAGACTAGGACCACACCATTAAACAGTCATCTTGAAATACCTCCTTTTCAATCTTTGGTGATTTCCAATGAACTTAAATCAAATATAAGATTGATTTATATCAAATGTTCACAAATGAGAAAGTTTTGTTCTGCAGTTTGCAATTCATCATTTCCTCCTGTACGATTAATTTAAAGTGTACGACGTCTTTATACATTAATAATTGAACAGAGTATCAAAATATCACCAGTTATCTAAACACATGATACATAAAAATATTATCAGGATATAGTTTAGACCATCTTTAGAAAAGTTTTTGGTAGCCCTCTCCCTACTAAATGAGACCCTACTCAAAACGGTTTTCAACCTCCAGGAACTAAAAAAAATGTTCTGATTTTTCCCATTCCAACATACATGTATATGTTGAAATAAATTTTCAGAGAGAATAGTTATACCACTTACCTACCGATTCTTTATTTTACCGTGGGTATGGAGAGGACAAGCAGACATTGTTTGAAAGATGAACTAATATAAAATCAGATATAAAGCAGCATACGAGGGCTGTTCAATAAATAATGTCCTCGGTGCTTGGAAAGAAGCAAAAGGTACTTTTCAATGATTTAGTCTTAATGATTAAACTTGATATTCTCTTTTAATTAAAACACATATCCGTAAAAATTATCCAACTTCTGATTGTTTTTAGAACTCATTTTTGAGTAATACCCTTTGTATACTGGAAAAGAGCAGATCTTATGATTTCCTGAACTCGTTTCTTCCTTCTGAAAGGTGTTTCTTTCAAGTTTGGAAAATGAAACAAGTCAAAAGGCGAAAGATCTGGCGAATATTGCTAATGTGAAAAAATTAACTCTCTGTTTATCCCCAAAACTCCTTTACTCTTCATGGCGTGCGGGTTTGGACGCTGTCGTGAAGACATTTAATGTAGTGGATTCCTGATTCTGGTTCCTTCATCTCATTAACCTTTCGATTTTTCTTTTGCAAAAAATTGCTTTCTATACTCTTCCTTAAATTAAACTGCCTCATGGAATAAGAATTTGAACAACAAGACCACTAATGTTTAAGAAAACTGCATATAAATCTGTCTTTGTGCTCTTGTAATTCTTTGTTCTTCTCAGACCTTTGCTGTTTTTGTCAAGTACATCTTGTTGTAAATTTTGTTTCGAGGGTTTTAAGCAATATATTCAAGTTTCATTATCTGTTTGAATTTCAGATAAAACTGGATAACTACAATGTTTGATTTTTAAAAATAATTGTTTAGATATTCTTATACGCTGTCGTTTTCACTCATTTTTCAAAACATAGGGTGACCTTTGAGTACTAAGCTTTTTTTTTTACTGTCAACGTTTCTTTTAAACAGTGTGAACTACTCCCGAAAGGATGTCTATCAAATTTGCTATGTGTCTTAAAGTCAATCAAACATCATCTGATTCAGTGATTATTTGTTAATATTTGGCAAACAGTACATTATTTGTTATAATTTTTGTTAGCAAGGACGGTACCCATTTTTAATGCCCATTATATAATTTTTATCATTAAAATCCACCTGCTCAATTGTCTATAGATATGTTTATTCACCAATCAAGGGCCCTCAGGGGGCATGAACCTGTACCCTAAGTATTGAAGACGGTCATTCAAAAAAAAATCATTTAAGTATTTAACAGAAATAAAATCAATAAATAAGTACTTAGCATATAATTATGAACTTGATGCAGACTACCTGCATACACAAACACACACTTACTGTTACACATATCCATACATACAAAAATAATGATTTACATACAAATATATGTACATATATAAAATGTGTATAAATGTAAATCTGTGATCTTGAAGGTAGCATACAATTAATGTAAAGAAAAGGTAACTTGGACTCAGAGAGTACCAGGGGACGATGCCTCTGCACAGTCGATTATACTGGCAAACCCGTACTCTAAGTATTCAAGGCACCCATTCTGTACATTTTAGAAGGGAAGGGGGGGGGGGCACTGTCTATAAAACAGACATTGGTTGCCGTAAATGTTACATATTTCTTTGTGAATATTTCTTTGGGATTCTTAACGAGTTTTACAGCAGCCTAAATGAAGTGTTTAATTTCACTCTAGTTTAGTTTACCGTTTCTTTACCATTCATTTTGCAGGCAGTGTCTCGAAAAGCCCATGTTTCCACAATGAAACTATGAGATGGAAAGTGGTCACATAAATTGTTATAAATTCATTAAAGATTCAATAATGCGAAAAAGTCAAGCTTAATGTCATATGAAATCTGTATTGAATGTCATATAGTTCAGGACATTATTCATTGAAAAGCCCTCGAAGCTCAACAATTAAAAAGTGTCAAGAAAGGATTTTTTCTTAGAGTTTAAGTTTTTTCAAAATGTTTTTAAGAATTAAAAGCAAACTTTCAACACATTTTTAAAACATTTGCTACTTATATCATTATCTTTAAATGAAATTGACTATGCACTTCAGTTATTACATGTTCTTCTGACAAATGAAGTATTTTACAGAAACATTTGAAATTGATTTATGTTTTCCTAATAGGTATGCCTATCGTAAAAAGGCTCAATTAAAAAAATACAATAGATAATTCTAATATGCTTGACGTTTATGCTGACAATCAAAATCGGATATTTTTTTCTGTTATTTTTAGAAATGATTAAAAAAGCATCAGTTCATTGGTATAGAAACCACATCCATCGTAGAGTATTACAAATTTAAATAAAGAAAGTTGAGGATGTGAAAGACTAATTCATGTCCACTGTGATACAGTTTTGTTGTTACTTTGTTGACCGGTAACGGTAGTCTAGTGGTAAAGCTTTTGCTTCGTGATCGGGACATCCAGGTTCAACTCTCGTTCGCGGCGCCGCGTAAACATAATTAATAACTGTCCCTCCGCCAAGCGCTCGGCATTAGAAGTGAAAGTCACGGGTTTTTCGGATATGACCTTAAAAAAGTTGGTTCCGTGTCACGGTAGGCGTTGGCAAGAAATGAACCCTCACTGCTCAATGGCCCTTTGTGCCGAGGAAAAGTTAAAATTTGAAGCCCTTTAACAGCATACGGTGACTTTTCTATATATGAGTGAAAAATTCTCGAATGGGATGTTAAACAATATAAGGGGTGTTTAGAAAGTCCATTCCATTTTTATCTTTTATTTTCAAAAAGAAATAAGATTAGAAGGTGTTTTCAATTTGTAATAGCGGGTGTTTCATGTTTACAGAGTCCATTCTTGGTACCGATAAGGTTTTAGCTTTCTTTTGTTGAAACCAAGAGATTAGGACAGGTATTAATACAGATGATGTCTGGGCAGAAAAGTTAGGACTGAAGCATATTTTTGACATATATCTTAAGGACACAAACATCCTATGAAATACTATGCCAAAATTATCAAGTCAGTAAAAATCAAAATGACAAACCTATTCTTTTGAAAAATGATTTATCATTCTTATACCTAAGCTCATTAGCTTTTCTGATGCAAAATAAGCTATGAATCCTAATAATAGGTAGGGGGTATATATTTTTTTATTGAAAGATAAATAAGTAATTTACGACAGGTGCCTGTTGTAAAATACTAATACGAGGTTTGATCCAAAAGCAATGTCACAGTGTCCATAACTTTTATATTTAGCGTCGTATTATCAAATATAATATACCAAAAGATGCACAAAGATCAATCTAATTAAACTTCAAATTTTCATTCAATAAGGCTTAACTGAATTTATTTCATAGATGTTTAAAAAATAGAACATAGGAGGTGTCGCCGCGTAAAAACCGAACGTCACAAATTAAAGTGTACTTTTTTTTTAGAATAAAAAAGACAAACACATTAAAAAGCATCTTTTAAACGCACCTAATCGCCCATTATTATAAAAGACAAAAATTTACATCATTCTGTAGTCTTAAGTTGAAAATTATATGACATCATTGCTATTTTTGATAAAAAAAACATCGTTGTTTTACTCCGATGCATTTGAACAAGCTAATTCAGAGAATTTCTGTCCCCCGCTTAGGGAAAAAGTAAACCATGCGCAGTTCGAGGGGGGTGGGGGTGGGGGGGGGGGGTCGTATCCCCCTCACTGAATTTGTAGAATTATTAAATGTATACATGTATACTGAAGCAAATAAGATATGCCAGTATGGATATAAAGATTTGATTTCTTATTCTTTATTATGTGTACAGAAGATTCTTTTAATATTGAATATTTATCACTTTGTAATGATGATTTTATGAGTTTGTACAAGCCAGACCTCTTAATTTTTTTTATTTTACATGCTGGATGCTATCATTTAGTAAAAAAACGTATTTCGGGAAAAAAAAGAAAATGGATCGCCCGGGATTCGAACCCGGGACCTCTCAATTATAAAGCGAGAGACATACCAGTACACCACGAAACCGCAACATGCGAAAATTATATGCAAAGATGAAGTCTCATACATGTATATATTCACGTTCGATATTGTCAAAATTTTACACAATGCATTGTGTCTAATTTAACCTTTATTAAACAGTTCTAATAGATGTAATAAGAATATGAAGTCCGCCGAGAACCTGTTTTATACGTAATTACTCTCCTCATGCCCCTGAGCTAAAAATAGTGACATGTAATACAATAAATACTCATAAAACAAACGGAGTTGGACACTTTGTGAGGGGTGAGAGAGGTCCTAGGGAGTTTTGGTATAAAATTACATTACAAAAGCTGAAAATCTTCTTGAAATATCGCCCGGAAAGGATAGTGTTACACACAGAAAGAATGTATAAATTTACGACCTTAAACTTTGACTTTTTGAACTCAAAATCAATAGGGGTCTTCATTAGGCCACATGGAGTTGTTATGTAAAATTTCATTGCAAAAGCTCAAAGGGTTCTCGAGATATCGCGCGGAAACGAAAGTGTTATAACAGACAGAATTTGCGAATCTATGACCTTGACCTTTGACCTTTTGACCTCAAAATCAATAGGGTTCTTCTTTAGTCCATAGGGAGTTGCTATGCAAAATTTCACTGATAGCTCAAATGGTTCTCGAGATATCATGTGGAAACGAAAGCGTTACAGACAGACAGAAAGACGGACGGACGGACAGACCCAAATTAATTTCCCCCACTTTTCAAGTGGGGGAAAAAAGGAAAAAAAACCGCCACAACGAACTGTAATGCATTTTTGCTTCAAAATGAAGAAATCGCCAGTAGAGACAGTTACGTTGATTTCCAAGACCCAAAGAGGAAAATACGTAAATAAGAGACTTGTTTAAAGGGTTTCGGCGATTTTGAGTGGGTGATGGTCATTGAATGCTCAGCAGATAACAAGAAGACCGAGAGATGGATGTCAATGGTGTGTGACGTTGTCAAAAAAGACAGACTGTTAGAGCGATTTGTGAAATTTTAAGTTGGTCTTCTACTACTGAACAAAGAATTTTGACAGAAATTTGTGAACGTGTTCGTGAATCTCAAATATTTTTTTAATGAAACGAAGGGAAGCGTTTAAATGTATGACGGGGCGTACTGTAGAATCCTTATTTTTAACGAGTATTTATTATCACGAATGGGCTCTTCGATTCAAATCGCAAGGAAAATAATTCGCGAATGGACGATTGGTCACGAGATTTTACATAGATCTCAGCACCATAAAAATTAAGGCGAGTAATTTTTTTTCGCGTGTTTTGCTTCTCGCGAAATTACGCGATTATTAATTTCATGCGTATTTTTTGGAATCTACAGTATCCATCATATGACATTATTACGATGCGGCGACTACCATAATCGCACGTTTTATGTAATCTGATATTTTTAAAAGTATAGTCATATTGAATTGAAATTTTCAGGTCTGATTTGAAATAAATACAGCTCTTAACAGTAATAATTTTGTTGTTTTACGTCGACTGGTAGAATTTCTATCGAAGTTGTGACATTACTTTTGGATCAACCCTCGTATATACATATTTCACGAAATGACAGTCTCTGACGTGTCTTTGCTTGAGATCAGTAGAATTCATCGAGTCAGTATATGAATGAAAGTAACCATTCCTAATTGAACGGATGTAGCAATATATATTTAAGGTTTCCTCAAAGGTCAACATGTCCAAAAATTTATTTTTACAACTCCAAAACCATGTGAGGTATAAAGTTAAAAATTTTACAGTTTATAAATTTTTCATAGATTAACAGATAGAGAGTATCATTTGATAAAAAATACTTGGAAAAACTATTTAAATTGAGAAAAAAATCATAAAAATGCATATTTTTTCAGAAATTGCACCTTATTAATTCCGTGCTTTTAGTGAAAACCATCACTGCAAAATATGTTTATCAATGAAGGGCAAGTTGGACTTGGATAGCCTCTGAAAAGTTGTTTTCCCTGTTTATTTTGTCCAAATGTTAAGACTTGAAAGCGAAAGTACATTGCAAATGGGGGTTCTACAGGGGTCCTGTCTCTATACATGTCATGATTTCAATAACAACCTTTCAGAGACCATTCACGTTCAACTTGTCCTTCAATGATAAACATTTATTATTTCTGCAATAATGGTTTTCACAAAAAGGACAGAATTAAGCAGGTTCATTTCTCTTTAAATATGCACTTTTTCTGATACACTTTTTCTCCAAAAATATTTTTAATCAAGTGATACTTTCTATCTTTTTATCAATGATATATTTATAAACTGTAAACATTTTGACTTTATACTACACATAGTTTTGGAGCTATTGTAAAAATAATTTTTTAGACATGTTGACCTTTGACGAAACCTTTAGTCAACAAACACATGTAGAATGTTCCTTCTCATGTACTAGTCATGAGAATGTGAATAAAGGTTTTTTTATAAAGACAGTGAAAGAAAATGTCACGTAATTGACATTAGATGATAAGTCCAGATTTTGATTTCTGTGTTAAATTTAAATAATAAAGAGATGGAACATTTTTCTTAATGTGGGTTAAGGATTTCTTATCTCATTAAAATTCTTTTAGATAAGAAATGATTGATGTTATTGGGAAAAGGTAAACTATCCATCTCTATTATGTAACATATTGTTTCCTTTGAATACTAATGCAATTGGTTCATGGGGGTCCGGACGTTTATCAAAACCGCAAAATAAAGACCCTATACGACGGCAGTTTAACGACTTTAATTCCGCCATGTTAAACCTAATTATACGGTTTAAGGGGGCCGACATAGTGAAATGAAGCGTATTTACTATTTTAAGCAACTTTTTTCATTTAATTCATAAAACTTAACAAAATAAAGATAAATACGGGTTCAAAATGTTTTTTTTGCAATTTTAGATTACTGGTTTTTAAAACGATTATTAACTGATAGGTAGATTGACGTTGAAATCGTGTGTTTATGACGTTAGATAACGTGACGCTTTTAAAGAAACATAGGCGTCGGAAGCAAATTGAAAGTGGGGGGGGGGGCTAAACCATCAAAAAAGGTAAAACCCAATATTCAATGCCTATATTATTATGGGAGGCTAAGCCCCCCCA
>PRKT01000094.1:1039854-1062546 GCA_003671525.1 Saccostrea glomerata | reverse complement strand
CCCCCCCCCCCCCCCTCCCCAGTTCCGAAGCCTATGAGAAGGGGCGAAAAAAATGTTATAAAAGAAAACGTAATAAAACGTAATAAGTATATGCTCTTGAAATTTGAGGGGGCCGACTGTGGTTTCAATTGCGCAATATTTCGCGCATTATAGTAAAATGAAGCGTATTTACTGTTTTAAAGCAACTTTTTTCACTTAATTAATAAAACAAAATTAAGAAATAACTTGTTAGATAACTGAATTTTAAAACTATTTTTAAACTGACAGGTAGATTGACGTCGTAATAGTGTGTCTTTGACGTTAGATAACGTGACGCTCTCAAAGACGGGGGTAATAAAAATGTTATAAAAGAAAAAGTAAACTACACATGTTCTTTAATTTTAAAACATAGGGATTTAATAATCTAATGATCATATTTATAATTTTTTGATTAAATTCTATGTATGCGTCATATTTTGTAGTACTCTATAAAAACAAGGAAACTTGTTTTTTCGTTATTGAGACACAACAACAAAATTGGAACATGCAAAATTTGCATACCCCACATGACCTCCGTAGAATGATGACCCCTTGTTGATTAAAGTTGGAAATTTTAAGGGGCAAAAAAGAGACAATTTAGATGAAATTATTTGAGATTTCACATGCAGATTTTTTTTTTACATAGTGCCATTGTGCATCCTCTACTTTATTTTTTGATCTGACACACACTGATTAATAAAATGTAATGATACTTTCACACAAATTTTAATTACATGTACATTATGCCATTGTAAACCTCCTATTTTACTACATGATCTGTCGCTCATTTTGTGTCCCCCAGAACAGAGCATGGACTTTGCTAATATAATCATATGGAAGGTGTGGGGTGGAAGGGGGATGTATCACTTACTGAGCTCAGTGCTCACAGTACCTCTAGTTTTTATCTTGTTTCTTCTACCCTTTCACTGTGTTCTGTGTATAATGTTTTAGAGCGCTATTAATATGAAAATCAGAACAATTAATTTCATTTTTGTGTCAAAGAAAAATATTAAAAGGTAATTGAGGAGCATTCCTTTTATCATACATGTATATATGTACTTCGCACGCGTACCTGTAAAGTATCTAAACAACCCATACACAATCAAAACTAGAGGTACTGTGAGCCATGAGCTAACTAGATAAACCCCCTGCCTACCATATGATTATAATGGCAAAATTTATGTCTTGCTCTGTGGATTAAGAAGTGTTGGTTGTGTTAGAGTGTGCACATGGGGAATTGAGGCGTTATTTTTACATTGCCTTGATGAAATAACTCTGTGTTGATAACAAATATAAAAGAAATGAATAAGAGTTTAAAAAACGCTTTATACTTTGTCTAAATGGTTGTGGTTAGGTTTTTATTTTTTTTCTCCACGGATATTTATTAATTTAATATCATATAAATATAGCCCTTTGATGAGGTCGATCCATAGATATATCGACTTCACAGAAAAGCAAATCGTGCTCGGTCGATACGCTTTTCTATGACGTCGATATATCTATAGATTTACCGAATTAAAGGGCTACTTTTGTTATATTATTTTTTACAGAGGTTGATAAAAACAATTTGAAAAAATGGGAAGAAACCACAAGTTTTCTCTCTTGAACACTTAGAGATTAGAAATCAAAAATAAGTTAAGTTGTTTAATATAACTGCGTTAAACTTTCCTTGACATTTTTAGATTTTTACATAATTTAGAGGATTTACTAATTGAAAATACTACAAATGTACATCTTTTTGATTATGTTTTGTATCAGTTTTGACAAATATATTCAATATGTTCTTATATTAAGTAGATTCTAATTCAGGCCATTGTTACGTCTTATGAGTTACAGAACATTACAAATTTAAATACAAGTTGAAGTATACATATTTTTTTTCTCAGAAACATCATGTATATAATAATATGCTATAATTGTGAAATCTTTCCTATTGATTTTTTGTTTTACAGAAAAATACCTATATTTTAAGAGACATCAAGTCGATATGCATTTCAGATTCTATAAATAACAGCTCAAGTCTATATGCTGTAATATACTAAATCATGTGACCAAGTATAAGTCAATCAGAGAGCTTGGAATATGTGATTAAAATAATATGAATTTTAAAAAAGTTGAACTACTCCCCAAGCAATCATAAGACAAGGAATCAAAACGTTTTGAGTTTCTGGATATGAAGAACATCACTAGTGCCTAAAATAACTAATAACTTGTACTTAAGAAAAATGGCTTTAATAAATATTGTTATGAAAACATTAATTATTACAGTTGCAAATGACAACGATTTTTAAACTCCTATTTTGATAAACAATCGTCATTATCACATAACATGACAAAAATCCACGATATCAGTATGTTGCAAGTTCTCATTGGTCAGCATTCAGACTTTCTAAATTAGGCATTTTTGATACTTGTGGTGCTTGTATTTGATTCAAAAATTCTGTGATGATACTACTCTAGATTTATTTTTATTCTTGGTTGCCGTTGGCCCTGAGTAAACACGTTGTCGTTGCAACAAAGGCAACTTGCATGTTGACTCGGGGCCTCTGGCTTGCAAGGATGCCCTTATCTTATATACACAAATTTGTTTACTTCGTTTGATCACACTGAAAATTATATAAAGATATTTACCATGCATAGTACATGTACATGCATTTTCTTTTTATTTTTCCTATGGATTTGTTTTGAAATTACTTCAAAATGCTAAAAAGAAATATTTTTTGGCGATTTGATGCTTTGCATCAATCTAAACTTTTGAATTTTTGATCACTCTAAAAGGGGCCATTTATCAACGAGGGTCAATTTTTTTTTTATAGGACTCACATATAAAATAATGACCCCTGGGGCTCTTTTTCTACAAAAAATGATTTTTTTTTCTACGGGTAGGGGTCTGTCGTTAAAAATGACCCCCGGTCATTATTTGATGGGGGTCATTATTCGTCTTTACACCATAAACGAATTTAAAACTGATCCAGGCAAGATGAACGATCAAGTATGTTACACAAACAATTCTGCACGATTGATACGTTTGTCAAAAGTAATTTGCAGCATATATAAGATTGCAAGTTTTTAAAATATGAGACATATGTAGAATTTGTAAAAAAGAAATTGATAACAATAATTTTAGATCTACACTTATTATCATTTGTTTTTCCAAAAGATTGCCATAATTCATCTATTTTCTGCCATTGACTCTTTAAAAAAATTCAACAAGGAAATTGTTATGAAAGCCATTTGATTGGTTGGTGAAGGTACTCTGACACTATATAAGGCGTCAACCTCGATCATCTAGTTATCTGCAGTGTCAAGATGAGAAAATTCCTGGTTGTATTGACTGTACTTTGCCTGCTGGCAATGACGACCGGAAAGTTCACTTCTATTATTTTTTACTCTCTCTCTCTCTCTGGCACGACTCTCTTAAAATAGTTTAACCAAAGATAAAGAATTTAATGGATGTTATTTATTTAAAAACATGCTAATGACTTGAGTTTAATTTTCAATATGCAGATGGAATTTTATCCCATATTACCCTTTTATATCGTGGATATAGCTCATTTGATATCGTTTTGGTATCCTAGAGTTGTGACGTCACATTGGGCATTGCTTTTTGCGTTTAAAAAACACACAACTCGTTGGATAAAAATCAAAGCCAACCAGAAATCATGGGAGATTCTATATAATTATATTAAATATTTTGAGAGAATTAAAGTTAAATTTACAAACTTTAAATTTCAGCTTACTGGGTTTCACCTAGCAGACACAAAAAATGCGACTATCATCGTAGATGTTACTATGACTCCCATTGTCACTGGGGACAATACTGCAAAATTGTGTCCTATTACCCATTTAAGCGTGGCTATTGTTGTTATCGCTGTGAGTATCTGCCCATGTCTCTGGTGTAAACATAACATGAAAATTAGAATATAGGAGTTTTAGAAAGAGAGAGACTTACTGTTACAATCGGCTACTTCTACAAGTTAAACAGGGACCAACTACTTTAATGTAATTTTAAGTCAGATGTCGAATGTAAAAGTAAGTCTCTTCATAAAACTGCTTTTACTTTCTAGTTCACCAAACGTTTTTCAATTTCCTTCTGATAACCTTTCTGTTCACAGAATTCAAGAGTTTTGACGATCAAAATCAGAAGTGGAATTGCAATATGAACTGAGTTATGAAATACAACCTCAATTATGTTTATTACAGATCGCGGCGGCAGAGGATTCTATTAGGACAAAAATTAAACAGGCTAGATCACTTCATTGTTGATAAAACAAGGATGTTTGGCTTTTTGTATCAATGTTCAATTTATAATTGAATCATTTAAATAAAAGCTTGCATTTGAAGTCACCTGTCTCCATGAATTCATTTGTTAACCAGTCTTGACATTTTTGTAAACAACCCTATTCGACATGAAATTGAAACCATCGAATCGATGTTTTACCGCCATTTTTAAGATGAACAAAGACAATTCGTTTCAATCACAGCTACGAGATTAGTTGCCAGGGATCTGCGAAATTTATTTTAGCCTTGTAGCAGTTGAGATAAGAATTCAGAAGTCATTCAGTACCAAGCTCAGCTTTTATGAACAATACTATAGTATTTTTTTTTAAATATACGAGTATATATATGTTTTAGTATTCGTGGTGCTATACTTCTTTGATCGTTTATATCCTTTGTTTACCGGACCAGCGATCCATGGAAAGGCCTTAAAGATACAAAAGAAAGGGGGGGGGGAAGAGGCAAGCACAAATTCAAAAACATGAAACAAAACTAAAGTAAAAGACCATTTTAAAAAAGTACATCTCCACAACTTGCATACTACGGGTCTGAGATATTAGTGGATAGATGTAGATTTTATGATATGCAGTTCAATACTTAAGGGTGAATAACACAAACAAACCTTTCCCCCCGAAATCAGCAATAAGTTGATAACCAGAATAAAGTTTTATGGGAGAATATTACACGGTTATGTCATAAGTTTACGTTTTGTGCAAAATTTTGTATGGAATTAGACAGAGAACAAAGTCTCATATCTAAGCACAAAGGAAAACCTGCGATTTCTTTATATTTCGGGGATTTATCATTTATGTCATTTCAAATCAAAATCAGTCAAAAAATATATATATACATGTATAAATCCATACATCTTTTTTTGTATGTGGTAAGCATTCTTAAGATGTTACCATCATGTTCTGAACAAAATTACATTGTAAGGAAAATATTTCCATTATGCATTCCTGTATTGCTTTAAAAAACTTGATCACAATTTTGACTAAAAATTGCAGCTAACGCAACATATGAAAATTCAGTGTGAGAATAATGGCTCAACAATTAGTATGAAAAAAGGTCCATTGGCGTTTGATTTGATGCTTAATTGTATTTGTCAACAAAGACCAAGTATCGACAATACCCCTGCCAAATGATTTTCTCTGGATTATCCACTTTTGGATTACCTAGATGTATGAGCGGTCTAGTACGCTGTTACGTACTGATAGGAGTCAAATTTCGTAGGCCCCTTAAAGTAAACTATACCTTACAATAGTATCAAAGTTTAACATTAATTAATCAAAGTATTTTTACTATGAAAAAAATGGAGATAACGAACCGTATTCAAGATCAAAGTCCATAAAACAATACAAAATAGGAGCAGAGCAAACACGGACCTCCAAAACTTCGGAGGTGGGATTGGGTGCCATGGAGGAATGAGCAATCCCTTCCAACCGGTAACACCCGCCGTGTGTTCATTGTCATGATCAGAAAATGATGGAAAAACCCGTCTTCAATTTAGTGTATGAATAATGGACAAACAAATTGTATGAAAAGCGTTATATATTTATTTTTTAAAATTTTTCTTTAAAATTCCTGCAATCCATGTTCTAACATAAAAAAGGAATTTTACTTGTATATTTGCAGATTATATTATATTGAAAGATACATCATTGGTATAAATGTATTTCAAGAATATAAATTCTTTAACTTTCAAAAAGGTTCTAGAATACAGTTTCAAAGTAAATTAAAGTATTTACTACAATTAATATACTTAAGATTTGTCAGGAAAATCGAGAAGTCAACTCCGAGTTGGAGCAGAAGTTGATATACATGTACTTATAAAAAAGAATTTCTTTGTGCTTGATACTCCTACACTTAGGGCAGTTATATTAATTAAGGTGTTGTAAAATCTGCTTGATATATACAGGAGAAATCGAATTTCCCTGCGGGATTCACTGATTATTAGCATGAATTAAAATGGAAGTGATCCTACAAATCTTTTAATGATATCACCTGCATTTTACACCGTGTGTTACTAGTATATGACAATTGAGTTTACCTGTGTAATAGAATAACTGAAGAATAGGTATAAAATGATATCAAAGAAAAACATTTATTAAAAAAATGAAAACAGCAATGACAGACAATTATTAAGCAATTCTTTTACATAAATAAAAAAATATTGGAACAAAGGTCAAAATATGAATTGTATTGATATTTATCATGTTTATATAGCTAAACAATTCATTTTATTAATTGATCAGGAGATTATTTTTATTCCAAAATAAGATTTAAGTTAAAATATAAATGAAAATATTCATGAAGACAATTATCATTAGGTTTTCCATTGGTTTTCCAAAAGATTGACGGCTTTAATTTATTTCTTTTCAAGGTTTCTTAAAAAATCATTCAACAAGGAAATTGTTTTAACGACAAACTGATTGGTGGACATAGACACTCCGACAGTATATAAAGCCTCAGTCTCTATCGTCTAGTTACCCGCAGTGTCCTAACCCAACATGAACGGAAAATTCTTGGTTTTATTGACCGTCCTCTGTTTGGTGGCCATGACGACCGGTAAGTATACTATTAATTTTAATATTAAAAATAAAAAACTAAATTCTTGTTTTCGTTCTAGTAGGTTTCAATAGTAAAGTATTCTTTGAAGGACTTTTATGTTAAAATTCCTTGCACTTTCACAAATTTAAAATAATTTTATTCTTAATACTTAGGAAAAGTGGCAAACGTGTATAAATGAAAATTATTAAAACTATAATCCAGAAAATTCAGAGTAGAAATGTTCAAAGGCAAATAATACACACAATATATTGTCAGTCCATGCAGTTGTGGTGAGCAGACTTTAGTGATTGAACGCACCCAGTGAATCGTAAACATCAACAATAACAGAGCGCGTGCTCTGTTTACAAAAACTGTGTACGATTCAATTTGCTAAACTCTATACACAACACTTAGCTAGGAATGTCGATACTTGTGAAGGAGTTTTGTTTTCTAACATTTCTACTCTGAGTATAATTATTTTTCTGGACTAAAGTTTAAATATTTTTCATGAATAAAAAACAAGATCGCCACTTTTTCTAAGTATTAAGAATAAAAGTAGAATTTGGGAGAGTGCAAGGATTTGTCAATCAAACCAATCCAAAAATTTGAAGTTTTAATAACTTTTAGATGAAATAAGATTTTTTATTTATTTTTGTGTAAAGTGCTATTAAAATACTGGTATATAAGTCGTAATATTATACAGAAAATATTAACTTCAAATCTGTGTCCATGCACCTTTAAGGAAAATTAGATTTTTAAAAACTGGTTGCGATAATATGATTAGTACATCAACAAGAAAAGATGCAGAAATTAAAACTAGTTAAATGAATAACATTTTAAATACAAAAGGAAGCGAATCTATGACAAAACCACACAAATTAAGGAAAAATGTAGTTCATACAAGTCTCAGGGATGATCAATACTTAATCATTGGTTTTTAAGTGAATCCTGTTAAGAGTCCTAAATATGAATTTATTTTACAACTGGCTGTTTTTACTTAAAATGAAAGCCAAATTTCATTTTGACTAAAATATTATTTTTAAAAAACTGACAAGTTGAAATTATTAACAATTTCAAATTGAGTTAAAGAATGCATGCGCTAAATATAAATAAATGAAGATTAATTCAGTCTTTGATATGGTCTAACAATTCAATTTCTACCAACACTACAGTTAACAAATACACAAGGGGCCTAAATACTGGCATGATGCAAGGTATTGGTAATCATGCATTTTGACAATGTTCGATTTCGTATTTCTAAGAAATTTTATAACTGATATTCACATGAAAGATATGGAGATTACAAACAGTATTCAAGATCAAAGTCCATAAAACAATACAAAATTGGAGCAGAGCATACACGGACCTCAAAATCATCAGATTTGGGATCAGGTACCATGGAGGAGTGAGTATCCCCCGCCTACCGGTCACATCCGCCGTGTGCTCCTTGTCATGATCGGGGGAAAATTGAAAAAGCCGTCACCAATTCAATGTATAAATAATAAATAACAATAACTATGGAAAACGTCAGTCAGCATTTGACTCAATGATAAATTGAATTTGCTGAAAAGGTCATTGTATCGACCATAGAACTTACGAAATGATGACTGTAAACGAGACTGTTGAGATTCTTGTTTCATCAACTTGTTTGTCAATCATTTTCCTCGTTTTAGAAATTCTTCATACAATGTACGTAGAGCATGCTATAGTGTATCGAATCAACTGATATATTTTAGCTCCGTATGTAGGAGATGAAGGTATATTACTGCATAAGTAAGGGAAGTTGATGATAGGAATGTTAAAGACATCACGTTTATCATAGAGCTTGGTTGTTAGATTACCATTAATGTCTTTTTCAAGTTAAATATCCAAACATGAAACTGATGTGTCAGACTCTGTTGTATCTTTTATCTCAAGCTCACCAAGATATATCGTATCGACATAAGAATGGAAATTACCATTGTTAATTGACAGAACGTCGTCGATATATCAAAATGTCGAGTTGAAGGCCACAGCAAGTATTTTCTTCATGCATAAGATTTTGCACACATTCTGCTTCATATAAATACAAAAATAGGTCTGCTTATAACGGGGCGCAATTGGTACCCTTTGGACTTCAAATAGGCTGCCCCGTGGGGATCCGGGTTAGAATAGGTCCTCAGTACCCCCTTGCTTGTCATAAAAGGCGACTAAATGGGGCGGTCCTTCGGATGAGACCGTATAAACCGAGGCCCATCCGCAGCAGGTGTGGCACGATAAGGACCCCTCCCTGCTCAAAGGCCGTAAGTGCCGAACAAAGGCCTAAATTTGCAGCTCTTCACCGGCAATGGTGACGTCTCCATATCAGTGAAATATTCTGGAGAGGGACGTTAGATATTATACAATCAATCAATCAATCAATCAATCAAATAGGCTGTTGTAAGACACTGTATTGTCTCCAAAAACAACATGAATATTGTCAGTCAGAAATTCTAGCATCTTTTTTCTGTCAACTTCAGCGTACTTGTGTGAACAATCAGAGTGTTTCTAACAATTCAATTTTGCAAATGACCAATGATAAGATGAGTAAATTTACGAGCATCATTGAAAAAACTGGTACCAATGATATCAAAACGCCTGCAATTTAATTTATCATGGGGAATATTTGAGTATGAAGTTGAAATTAAATTCGTAAGCTTTTAAGCTATTGATTTTGGTAAAATCTTGTGATTTTAAATTTCCAACAGTTCCTTAGAATTTTTCAGTATCCACATCTGATTCACAGCACTTCTTGAATATATTGTTGCACAGTATTCTTGAATTTCTCCTTCACTACTGTTAATATCTTAGTGAGGAGTAAAGAAAGAGGCTTGGTTTAACATTTACTGGAACCCGCTATGCATCTTCGTTTGTAAGGATTCTTATGAAGTTTCGGAATCCAAAATATATATATAGTAGTTCAAATTCATTTTGGTTCTTCGAGATATTAAAAATTTTCAAAACTGACATAAAATTTTGCAGAATTTCTTCCTTAGAAATGGAACTATGGATAAAAGTTGGATAACCACTTGTTGAATTAAATCCAAGTTCTTCTAAAATAAAATTTATATAATAAGCCTTACAAACGAAGACAATATTGTTAATTGCTTTTTCAGCAGCAGGGGCCAGTACGTACTGATCATGTAATCTATCAAAATTGTTTTTCACTTCTGGATTATTGAATACAGAAGGATATATGGTTTTCATATTGCCCATTAGTCTTTTAATACGCGATATAACATTGAATTGATACATTTAATCCATTCTGAAAAAGTGTCAACGTCTTCTTTTTCACATATGGCCCACCGTATGGCGTAATCTTTAACAGAATCCAAAATATTTATGCAATTCCGACGTCAGTTGAAAACTCGAGGTTCATATATGAGAACTTGTCCACGACCTTTACTAAAACTCCTAGAATATGTGTTTTGCTTATCTTCTGAAAAAAAAGTTTGATTAAATACACAGTACAAATTGTTACGTGTATAATTAAAAAAAATTATCACCGAGTTTCCAAGGAAAAATACATAAAAATAAAACATTATAATTGTTTGGCAATGTTATATCCGCTGTTGAAAAAAAAAATATTAATAGTACTAAGAATAAAAATGCCGATCAAAAGATTTTTATAGAAAAATCATCAACCAGAATCAATTTGAGATCCAAAGGTCAAAGAATGCAGCCTCGAGGAGTGTTTTAGAACTGATTTCTTAAAATATTGAAACCCTATTCTGAATTGGAATGGGACTGTGTGGTTGCAGCAATCCCCAGGACTGATTTTTTAATACTTTCATCCTTCATACGTTAAAAAAAATTGTATCGAGAAATCCAAGACCCTTGCTTTGCAAGTTCCTTTGGACAGTTTTTCCACAAGCAGCAAAGGATTTCTCTAATACAAAATAAAGTGTTCAATGAAAACCAAAACATTGAAAACAAAAAACAAGGATACTTTTCAATTTATGACAGTAAATTACGCATGAGTAAAATGGCTGTAAAGCTACTTACATTTTGCACACCTTACAAATCAAAGTAAACTTTTTTTATTGCAGTGCAACGTAGAATTAAATAGAAAATATATATGAGTGTTATAATTACAGCAAATATTTTGGAAATTATAAAAGATCACGATGGATTGAGACAAGGAATGAGTGTTATAGACAGAAACATTTATTTTTAGCAGTCGGATCCCCCTCACTGAATTTGTAGAATTATTAAATGTATACATGTATACGTGTATACATGTATACTGAAGCAAATAAAATATGCCAATATGCATATAAAAATTTGATTGCTTATTCTTTATTATATGTATATAGAATATTCTTTTCATATGGAATATTTATCACACTGTAATGATGATTTTATGAGTTTGTACAAGCCAGACCTCATAAATTTTTCATTTCACATGCTGAATACTATCGTTTAGTAAAAAAAAAAGTATTTCGGAAAAAATAGAAAATGGATCATCCGGGATTCCAACCCGGGACCTCTCACATGTGAAGCGAGAGACATACCACCTAACCACGAAACTACTTCCAACTGGCGAAAATTATATGCAAACATGAAGTCACACACATGTATTTATTCACCTTCGATATTGTCAAAATTTTACACAATGCATTGTGTCTGATTTAACCTTTATTAAACAGATCTAATAGATGTACGTAATAACTCTCCTTATGCACCTGGGCTAAAAATAGCGACATGTAATATAATAAACTAATAAAACGAACGGGGACGGGACACTTTAAGAGGGGGTGAGAGAGGTCCAAGGGAGTTTTGGTATAAAATTACAGCTCTTCTATAGTCCATAGGGAATTGCTATGCAAAGTTTCATTGCGAAAGCTCAAAGGGTTCTCGAGATATCGTGTGGAAACGAAAACAATACAGACAGACAGAAAGACGGACGGACAGATTCAAATTAATATCCCCCACTTTTCAAGCGGGGGACAAAAAACGACTAATAAGAAAAATAGTACCATTTATATGATATAAAACTCAGGTTAAAGCTACATATACACTCGAACAAGAAATAGATCGAAAAGTGAAAAAGAATTGCCAAAGTCATTAAAGGCTAAATTTGATAAAATTAAGGTTCGATTGCTGATTTTTTTTAAAGGTATATAGAAAAAAGATTTTTTAATCATCCTTGTTTCTATATTATCACAAAATGTATGACTTCCGTTGTAATCAATGTATTAATATTAATTGATGTGCAGCAACAACAGGCTTACAGAGAAAAAATGAAACAATGTGAATTTCCGGAAGGAAGTAGGAACTGGACTAAAGGTACACTTTTATCCGACTTGCAATTTGGCAGGTGGACAAATCATTTCATCTGATGAATAACTGAGTTTTTGTAAAAGCAGAAAAGGTCTTTAGCATCTACGGGGGATAACCAAAACAATTTTGATCCGATGCCCATAAAATTAAAAATGCTTAAACAAATATCAATACGAGGTTTCGAAAAGTTCGTGGACTATGTTAATCTTTGCTACACTACTTGCAAGAAATTAAATTAATAATATACGTAAAAAATATTTGATTTGTTGTTGTGCGAAGTTTCAATTTATTCGATTTAATAGAAATCAATTTTCTTCATATTAAATTCAACATGTATTGTACCCACGGAGCATACTTAACGGCAATATTACGTCAAAAACATAACTTCAAGAATTTCTTTCGAAACACTATCTCCATACCTTTCAAACAGTTAAGATCAATTATCACTTACACAAAAAATCCTTTTTCTAGCACTTGACATTTATTTTTCACAATTGTTCTGGTTGTATAATTCCTTTGTCAATGTTTTAATTTCTTTTACCACTCAACTGTGCTTTTACAAGATCAGCAACTCGGAAGCGCCAAATGTCTTTCCATGACGTTCCAACTTTTTAAAGTTATGTTCAAATTTTACCAGATAAACCGTTTCTTCACAGATTGTCCTCTTCCGATACACAGTCTCTGTCACTCAAGCACCAACTCAACCATTTATAAACATATGCATGACTTACTTGTGACACATTTCTGGAGTTTATTCCGAATTTATCTCGATTATAACAAAAATTGTATCGTTATCTGCTGCTCAGAGACGTTCAACAACATCATCATTTTTGTCGCTTTCAATGAGGACAATCTATCTTCTCAAATTGATTTCTCTTCAACTAAGCAAAACATTAATCCATAAATTGAAATATGAATCAATTAAACTGTTCTTGATTTGAACGTCTAGTTAACCCCCCCCCCCCAATTTTGCTCCATTTTACAGAGAATGTGACAACAGACATAATAAAGTGTTTTTAGTGTAGTGTTTGTGAATGACTGAATTTGGACTTGCTCCTCGATCTGATTTTTGCAGTTTTGAATTCTGGATATAATTTAAATAAATCATGATAGTTTTAAAGTTTAAATATAAATCATTTTAAATCATTATTTAATACCCGGTACTTCTACCAAATTTTGATAGCATATGATGTTAAATAAAAGAAGAAGTGACAGGAGTCCACGAACTTTCCAAGCAACCCTCGTATTTAAAAAAAAAAATTCATTCAACATTATGTTATTATCAATAGAACACAGTATAAGATGTTGATTATTCTGGTAAATTGATTTTTCCTGAGCATTATTTGTGTCTCATTTTCGTTTACAGATTATTACAAATATTTTTTTTCTAATTTAATGGAAAGTGCTAAAAATAAGAATCCGCCTTTATTTGCGGTTCGATATGATTTTTATCCAAAGAGTTGTGTGCGAGTATTTTTATCCCCGAGCCTCGGCAGAGTAGAGAAACAAACAAGTTGGATAAAAATCATATCCAAAAACAAATTATATGGGATATTTTTATCCCATGTTTTATAAATGTCAATCAATGATTTACATTTTTTAAACGTAGGAATCAACTTTTTACTTCATTACTCTCACGCAAAACCAAAAGTGACGTCATGACTTTTGAATATCAATACATATCCAATTAAGGTATGCTTTTAAGTGTTTTGTTTGAGTTGTGTAAATAACACAGACTTGTTACGTAGACATATTTCATAAAGCACACAAGTAGAATTCACTAAGATGCATAATATAGTGCATCGGATTTTGAGGAACGGTGTTGCTATGTTAGTATAAGCAATAATGAGATTCCTTTACAACACTACTCCTCCTACAGGTTAAGTACGATTTCAATATGAGTTAGCACAAAAGAAGTACACTTAAACACATAATTTAGTACATTGGATTTTGATTTTGTGAGCGGTGTTGCTATAGTCACTAAAAATAGATACCGGTATTTTAATGAAATTCCTTTATTCCTCCTACAGTTTTAGTCTGATTTCAATATAATTTTAACACACAAGTAAAGTACACAAAGATACATGATTAAGTGCATCGGTTTTTGATGAATGGTGTTGCCATAACTAAGAATAGAAATATCTGTGAAATTTCTTTAAAGCGCTACTCTTGCTACAGTTTTGATCTGGTTTCAATATAATTTGTCAAACACATAGACTACACTACGATACATCATTCTATTTATTGCTATTGCAATTCAAGTATACTTTCCTCTTCTTTGTTATATGTACAAACCAGTAGACCTACAGTCTCATAAGAGACGAAGAGACTAGTTCTGGTTTGCCGTTCACATAATTCACGTCATCTACAGCAACTACACGATCTAACATATATGGGCAATGTTTAAAGTGAATACCGGTACAAAGTTTCAACAATATTGTTATATCAAAACTTGTTAAACCAATATGAGCTGCATTTTTGAAAATTTTATTTAGCTGTTAAAATGTGTTATTATGATAAATTTTCATGTAACTTAAACCTAGCTTAAACTTAATATGTAAGCCGATCTTGTAAAATAGAGAGTCCAAAGAAATTTTCTAAGACATTGTAAAAGGCTAATAAAGGGAAAAGCTACGGGGGGGGGGGGGGGGGAGAGAAAGAGAGAGAGAGAAAGAGAGCGTTTTAGATCTTAGGAATTTTGTGAATGAAGATACACAAGGAGCTTTTGCCATCGGGAACATTTTTTAAAGATTAAATAATTGATTTAATAAAGGAAATAATCAATTTTTGAATTTTTTACTCAAGAATATTTTTCATCATATAAACAACAATGGCAAAAATTGCAAACAAGTCTGCACTTAAAGTTTTGTAATATTGTATTTTAAGAGTCTTTTTCAAAAATGAAACTAGTTGCCCTTAAATGAACAATGCTATTCAAAAATAACATGTATATGTATGTATATGTATAGACAAATTTTACAAAGCTATATATTCTCATTTCATATTCTATGTATGAATCAATCAGTTTTTTGGCTATTTTTATCCCTTATTAGGGCAACTGATGTTAAATTTGAAAATAAAACTGCTTAAGACAATTATCATTTGGTTTTTGAAATGATTGACAACATTGACGACAAGATTTCTTTCAAAAGAAATCATTCATCAAGGAAACTGTTTTAAGACACACTGATTGGTGGCTGTAGATTTTCTGACAGTATATAAGGCCTCATTTTCGATCATCTAGTCATCTGCAGTGTCCTAAATCAACATGGGAAAACTCTTAGTTATATTGACCGTTCTCTGCCTGGTGGCCATGGCGACCGGTAAGTGAATATTTATTTTTTTTCTAATTTTTCCTCTTTTTATAAACTCTTTTGTCCTTTTTCTCTGCTGTTGGATTTTATTTCTTTTTTTTGTTTCCTTATCTTATTTAATATATAATCCATAAGTCTGTGATGGCAAATTGATTCAGAGAATATATATAACCGGAAAACACATTCTCTATAAACAGTATATTTTACAATAGTTACATCTTCTTGCATTAGTTTTTTCATGGACTCATTTAAAAACACAAGGATATACAAGTTTTATATATCTAACTATTATACAAGCTCAAAATAAAAGATAAAAATTAAAAAAAAAATTAAAATAAGAAATAATAACAAAAATCTTATAGTTTAAATACGGTTTTACTAACAACAAAAAAAAGTTCACTCCAAGGGAAAAAATATGATTAAATAACTGATCAAACAATGTACTAATGTTCTAAATCTAAATTTTGTATTTACATATCAATTTATATGAAATATTTTGAGAGAGTAAATAATATAAATTCTACAAATTTTCTAAAATTTAGCCTCTTATTATCCTCATGGTGGATACAAACAATGCGACTATCATCGCAGATGTTATCACCGCTACCATTGTGGCCGCGGACAATATTGCAAAATTGTGTCCCATTACCCATATAAGATCGGCTACTGTTGTTCTCGCTGTGAGTATCTGTCCATTCTCTGGTGTAAAAATAAAACAAAATTGTTTATAATTAAAAAATAATTGCTTTTATTCTAAACACTTTTAGTCTGTCCGACATTTAACACTTTTTCCTCCAAATTTCTTTTTGTTGTTTTGAACATCACCATAACCGGAATTGTATTATACATGTATTTACTAAAATATATGATAAAACTTTAATTATATATATTACAGTTCATGGCGCTGGATACATTTAGGATATCAATGGAACAAGGCAGATCATTTGGCTTATTGAGAATATAGCCAGAAAGAAATGTAAATTGCAAAGATGAATATTCAATAAATTCACTAGAATAAAGTCTTGCATTTAACGACCGAGTTTTCTTCATTGCTTTGTTTTGTTTTTTTATTGCATACAATAAATTCTGTATTTTTACAGCTTGCAGTTGAAGGATTAGTACTTTAACGAGAGAGAGAGAGAGAAACACACAAACACCTTTTTGTTTGCTCTCTTATTAATACTTTTAATGCTTTAACCAAAAAATTGAATTTTGGAGTCTGTTTCATCAGTTGTTTCCTTTATCAAAATTGGTTGAATAATAACAATGTAAACACACATAATAAACCAGAAACACTCTACATGCAGTATACTTTAAAATAAACCTTAGTGTTTGCGACAAAAACAAGAAGAACAATAAAATAGGCAAGAAACACAATATTTCCTGAAAATTATGTATTCAATTTAAAACTTTTTTTCCAAAAAAATTCGATTTTTTTCGTTATAACTGTAATGCATGATTTTAAACAATGAGGTCTGTTGCAATAAATAATGTCCTCGGTGCTCGTGAAGAAACAAAAATGCTTTTCCATGATTTAATATGAATGATTTCACCTAGCTAGATATGTTCATTTTATTCTAATTAAAAAAAACATGTCTGTAACATTTATATCCAATTTCTGATTGTTTCTACAACACATTTTTATGATGGGCGTACGCTGGAATATGGCAGATAATATGATTTCCTGGACTTGTTTATTCTTTCTGAAAGGTGTTTTTTGAAGTTTGGAAAATGAAACAAGTCAAAGGGTGAAAAATCTGTCGAATATTTTTGGTGTGACAAAACATTAACTATCTATTTACCCCCAAAACTCCTTTACTTTTCATGACGTGTGGGTTGTAAGAATTTTATTGTAGTGGATTCTTGATTCTGGTTCTATCCTCTCATTAACCATTTCATTTTTTTTTTTGAAAAAATTTACTTTCTAGACGCCTCCAGAAATTAAGCTATCTCACAAATAAGAATTTGAACAACAAGACCACGAATATTTAAGAAAATGGAATATAAAACTGTTTTTGTGCTTTTGCAATTTTTTGCTCTTCTCAGACCTTGGCTGTTTTTGTCAAGTTAAATTTGAGAAAGCCAAAGTTAATGTCATATGATTTCTATGTTGTATGTCACAGAGCTTAGGACATTATTTATTGAACAGTCCACATTCAGTTGGCTGTTTTACAGCTAAAAATGGATTCTAATTGATATACCAGATCATAACAATAATTTATACTGGTAGTTTATTATATAAACAAATGAAAAATATAAATATGTTTTTTTTTTAAAGAAAATATCAGAAATGTTGCAATTGTTTGGAAATGTTATGCTCAGCTTAATATGATGAACTGTCGAGTTTCCTCCACGTTTCAGAAGGTACATGTATGCTATCGATAGTGTTATAATCAAGGATAGTCTTTACGATATGACTAAGAACAAATAGGATAATCATTTAGATGTCGATATAATGGTGACCTTGTCAGCAAATACAATTTATCCTTGAGTCAAATGCAGACATATTTTTCAAACTTATTGCTAGTCCATTATTTATACATTGAATTCACGACAGATTTTGCCGTTATTTCCCGATCATGACAAGGAGCACATGGCGTGTAAGACCGGTCGGCAGGGGATGCTCCCTCCTCCATAGCATCTGATCCCATCTCTGATGTTTTGGAGATCCGTGTTTACTCTGCTCCTATTTTGAATTGCTTTATGGACTTTGATATTGAATACTGTTCGTATACCTTTCATTCTCGACCAAATCTGAAACCCAAGCAGTCCAAAAAACAGTCCCGAAAACTTATTTTAGACTGATTTTTAAAGATAAATAACACAAATATATTTCTTACAAAATTCTTGCTCAATGAGGGGCTTCTCTAACTAAAGAAGTACTATTTTTTTTGCTAGCTCTATCAGCTTATTGTTTTGCAGAAGCCGCATAACTTGGTGGAAATTGCGAATATGCAACTTTACAGTTCACTTAAAATTGTATTTAGTGTTATTTGCTACAAAGTTTCTGGGGGCATTTTCGTGGCTTTGAGTTTGCACAGTTGGCGGTCCCAGCACTCCCTGGGAAAGTCTTGTGGGAATACTTTGTTTAGCCATAAGGGGAAAAAGGTTTGACTGACGAAAAAAATTATATCAGGAGAGTATGATATTCTTCCGTCAATTAATCAATGCTTTTATTTAAAAAAAATAATATGTTCAACTACTTATTTAACCAATACACTTATTTAAATAATAATAATAATAATAAAATGAAAAATTAATTATTATTTTTTTCAGAGAATGTGAAAATAAATTGAGTGAAATTTGTTTAATTTAATTATTAATATATTTTTTGAGTACGTTCCAATAAAATGAATACAAGATACTTATTGTATTTTAATGTTAATAGTATTAATTAAGCTGTAGAAATGACAAGAATTTAGCTAAATTAATAAGTGTATTAATCACAAATTATTAGATTCGTCACGAACAAATAAACCTTTGAGTTTTAAATCTTTTCATAAAATCCACGTAAAATCACCTAAACGAATAGAAATTATACGTCAATTTACTAAAAGATGAAGGATATGGAGATAACGAACAGTATTCAATCTCAAAGTCCATAAAACAATACAAAATAGGAGCAGAGCAAACACGGACCTCCGAAACAACAGCGTTGGGATCAGGTGCCATGGAGGATGAGCCTCCACTGCTGACATTTCACCCGCCGTGTGCTCCTTGTCATGATCAGGAAATAACGGGATAACCCATCGTCAATTCAGTGTATAAATAATGGACTAACAATTAGTATGAAAAAAGTCAGTCAGCATTGGACTCAATACTAAATTGTTTTTGCTGACAAGGTCATTGTATCGACCATAGAACTTACAAAATGGTGACTTTAAACGAGACTGCTGATATTCTTGTCTCATCAACTTGCTTGTCAATAATTCACCTCGTTTTATAGAAATTGTTCATACGTAGAGCATGTTCTTGCGTATCGAATCAACTAAGATATAAGAGAGTGAAAGGTGGGCTAAAAATATTTAAAACTGACATATGATTTTGAAGAATTTCTTCGTTAGAGAGGGAAGTATGAGTTTAAGTAGGATTACCACTTGTAGAATTAAATCCAAGTTCTTCTAAAATACAATGTATATAATGAGCCTTACAAACGAAGACAATAATGTTACCTGCTTCGTCGGCAGAGACCACTTCTAGATTATTGAACACAGAAGGATATATGGTTTTCATATTGCCCCTCAATCTTTAATACGCGACTTTAACATGAATCTGATACATTTAATCCATTCTGACAAGCTGTCAACGTCTTCTTTTTCATATCTGGCTCATCGTCTGGCGTAATTTTCAACAGAATCCATTGCTATGAAATTCTGACGTCAGTTGAAGGATCAAGATTCCCTATATTTAGGACCTTTTTAAAATTAGTGATCTTAGGTCTTCATTATTAACTATATTCACGTCACCTGTAATAACGTGTCCAGCAGAACTATAGTTATAGGGCGAAGAAGAACATAAACACGATGGAGGATTATGTTTCAGATACTCGGTATCCAGGCCATGTAAATTTTTTTTTTAATTGAAAAGTTTGGAAGCAATGGTCGATGTATATTTGTAGGAAATACAACGTGTAGTCTTTAACTTAAAATATGGTGGAATACAAGACTGGACCTTTTTGTGATTAAGAACATTACTTATATTAACCGCGTCAATTCCTTTATTGACATATTGAAATTTAAGGAAAAGACGGATTGTTTTAGCTGCATTTTCTTCCGTAAAACGTGCGGGTTTAAAAAGCCTATGATTTGCAATATCCATAATCACAGATCCGAGCCTAATATATTCTGGTGTCGATGAATCAAAAATAGGACTTTCCTTGGCCTTTTCAAGAAGACTATTTAAAAGTTTCAAAGGGACAGAGTAAAGTTTGGTGCGAATATGATGTAGACCTAACTGTTGATTTACTTAAGGTATTAATGAATCAAAAGACGTCGTGTATTGCAGGTTTATTGCAGGTATTGCAGGAATACAGAGCAGGTAAATCTGAGGGCGGTGCTCATTATCCCGTGTTTGTTTTAATGGATTTTTTTTTAGCTTGGTTTCAATTCAATATCTTCAAGATTGAATATTGGATTATGAAAAATTATTGTGAACAAAATGTTAAACATTTTTTAAAATTTATATATTCATTTAAATAATATATATATACATGTATACCGTAAATCACTTTAAAAAATCACAGCATTTTTTGAAATATTGTCCTTCGTTTTCTATTTAGTGAACTTTTTTATTCCTGTGAGACCACGATGGTTTCCTCTTTTCAATGAAAGCCTTTATTCCTTCTTGTCCGTCCTCTAGCGACAGATTCTCCACCATCACCGCCGATGTCAACCTACATAATAAAATAAATATATATCCCCGTTTATCTACAGAATGATATAAGATATTACCGCTTATTTACAGAATGAAATAAAATATTACCGCTAATACAATAGCACCGCTTATATACAGGATGAAATAAAATATCACCGCTTAATTCCAAAATGAAATAAATATCACTGCTTATTTACAAAATGATAGATTCCATCGCAAATCTTGACACAATAAGAGTCCTGAATCAAGGATCATTATTCTATTTATGACCGGTTGTTGCAAGTTTTAGGTCCAAGTGATACTTTTTCCTTCTTTTATTAGAAGTTCTAACTAGTGTGTCGTCAGGGAATTAATTTTGTTTTTGTTTTAAAAGTGCAACTAAATGTACTAGTCATCTTTAGAAGACATGACACTCTGCGACTTGCTTGTCAAAAACATATAAAGATCATACAATACTAATTAATATAAAATTCATCTAGTTAACTTTCTACTGAATTCATTGTAAAACAAAAAAGGCTAGTCATCCAGTAACTATGTATTTTACAGATTAGCAACTATAAATTACGACTAAGATAGTTGGGAAACAGTGAACTTTGATTTCACTGCCTAATTTTCAAGAGATATAGATAACACCGGCTAGATCAAAGATGCTTTAGCAATATCACACACTGAACTCATTAATTAATCTTTAAACAAATGCATGTCCACACAGTCCTCCAAAGTGACAAATGGATTTATACTATCTACTGTGTGTACTCTGTAATAAGAGTCTGTACTTCTGTTATGTCATTCTGTTAAATTTTTTTTTTTCTAAATTTGTTACAAAGCTTTACATTAAAAAAAGAACTGTGTAATGTTGATTAAACATCTTGTAATAAGAATACTACACGAAGTATAAGATTTACATCTATCTAAAAACGTTTTAATAAAAGACGATTTTTAAAACTGCAATTCACATTATATACAATGTATCCATGCAATGACAACTCTTGATTATGTGCCTCAAACCTACATAGTTTAAAATGACTAAATGTATAAAAATTGTTTAGAAACTGTAAGGAAAATCAAATTATCCAATCGTGTTGAAACTGTCAGATGCACACCTTCATATGATAAATAAATACTGTACAAATGCTCAGAACAAACCCATTCCATATATAGCTTTGGCGAAAAAAATCACGTCTATACAAACAGCTAGACAGACAAATGGACAGACAAACAGACATACATGTACGATTCCAATGTTTCCCCAAAAAATGGTTTGTGGAGGCTATAATATTGAAATAAAATATAGCCGTAAATGTCAATCTCATTTTGCCTTTCTTTCTATCTCATTTTTAAAAAGAGGCTTACAGGCCTTTTCGTTCACCTAAGCACCCTGGCTAGAAAATACAATAAAGTGCCGCGCCACAGCATGATACGCCCGTCAAAAAATTACATTTTTCTTGAACAGTTTAGCTTGCAATCTCGTCAACCCTGATTCTAAGATTTTCATGATTTTTATAATGATTTTTTTTTAATGATTTTTCCATTCCTAAAAATATTTATCCATCCCCTGTGATGTAGACATGAATTATAAGAAATATTACATCATTGATGGATTTCTATGCTGGTTGCATGTGTTAGACCTTGTCAATTGCCCAATTAATTTTGAAAAGAGAAGGCTGGCCATAAAATGACATATTCTATAAACTAACCAACAGTTCTTCTGTCTAATTCCCAAAGGTCAGCATACAGCTTGATCAGAGTGATTGAGACAGCTAGCCTGAACTCATTAATTAATCTTTAACTGGATGCTTGTCTACTCATTAATACCAATAGATGAATGGGTCTGCACTATCCACCATAATTTTTTTTT
>PRKT01000094.1:988014-1037724 GCA_003671525.1 Saccostrea glomerata | reverse complement strand
TTCACACTTGAAGTGACTTCTCAAGCAAAGATTCACTCACACGTGTTAAAAGATTTTATGAAGTCTTATAAAATTGAATGGATCTGTAGCATATCCGAATTAGAGTAAAAAGAATTTTCTTTTAGAATTTGAAAAACTTTTTGGGGGTAAGATGTGGATGGGGTTTAAAACAGAGTTGCATGTAAGTTCCTTCAAAAGGTATGATAACAAAGGGTACATATATATAGCCAACACAGCCAAAGATCGCGGGAATCTCTTATCAAATTAAACCTCGCATGCTACATATCATATATAAGATACATAAAAAAGTAGAATATTTTCTACCATTCTCTCATAAAAATACGTAAAAGTGAAGGTGAATGGAGGGAACTAAATGTGTGGAATCTATCTATTCAATACATAAGACGTACAAATATTCTCAGATAACGTCTTCTCTCTCTATCTCTCTCTCTCTCCACTTGGCAAAAAATAAAGGGGGGGTTCCAACCCCCGGAACCCCCCCTCTGGATCCGCCAATGTAATTCGTAGACTTGCGATTCGTCAACTTATGAAATGTACTTTCGTGATTTATATATTATGCAAGGTTGCATATGAAGACGAAAGAGGGCGCTATAAGGGTGGCAAGTCATTTCGCACCAAAGCTAAAATAGATTCTTAACCAACTGAGTTTTGTGACAGCATGCCTTCAAACGGTCTCTTAAGCTGTTTATACAAATAATTAAGATTTAAGTTTTATACAGGAAAGATCGGGGATCTAAACACACAAATCTTTGCTCGTATATACAGAGGGCAGGCGCGGATCTCGGGAATTTTTTTTTCAAAGGGGGGCGAGGTGCACCCCAGTCAAAATATTCCAAACCAAAATTTCTTCGACATTCGACAAGCAAAAAAAAAAAACAAAACAAAAAAACAAAAACAAAACTATTTCATGTTATGGTTTGTGTGTTTGGGGGTGGAGGTGGTTCCAAAGTCATTTTCAATGTGCTTCAGTATATACATTTAATAACTCTGTACATTTCGGGGGAGGGCTGGGGGTTCAGACCCCCCCCCCCCCCCCCCCCCCCCTCTAAATCAGCACAAGGAGAGGTGCCGAGGGAATAGAACCCAAAAGTTTTTTCTTTTCAGTTTTAGTATCGGAGGGGTTTCCCCCTTCTCGCTTTTTCTCGTTTATGTTTTACTGTAATTAAGTATCAAAACCCATCATATGTATGGATCGAATTGTCTTGTGAAAAAGTAAAAACCATATACCAAACCCTCCCCCAGGTTTTCAGATAAAAGTGTCAATTATTTTTCTGGGTGCCCCTTTCAAAAACGTTGCTACACGCATGAGGACAAGATTTTCTCACGTGTTCTGTTTTTGTGTGATCGTTGGGCCCAAGGCACGGAAACCTTTTTTTCTGAATTTCATTTTGTTTCATGAGGACATAACCCAACAAAACTGAGATGCTTCATACCTTCTGGGATGTGTTCGGCTCTATGGCGATAAAATCATCTGATTAATGTAAACAAACTCATTGAGTGGCATAAAGAGAAGGACCCTCCTCCCCATAGTAGTTTTTTAGTCTTAAATCTTACGAAATATTATATAAAATATATCAATGATTATTTATAAATGGGTTATTTATAAACGCAAAAATAAGAAAAGAAAAACTAAGTACTTAATATATGATCACTTCCAAATAATTTTCAATTATTTAATTAAATTAATCAAAATTAAAATTAATTTGAAAAAATTTAATTAATTTTTAAATGTTCCGTATGTACAACAATGGTTACTTTACAAAGACATGAATGGGTCTGTCAATACATGTATATTTTCAAAATGAGGGGGGAGCTTCATGTCCATTAAAGTCATCCAAACGCAAAAAAAAAATAATAATGTACAATTCTTGTTGATAAGCTGTTCAAATATTTTTGTTTCTTCTACTTATTTAGAGGTCCATGACTCCTGAAGGGGGAGGGGGGTCCGAGGTTATTCCTTGAGGTCGATCCTGGCCTCATAAACCCGACCCCAACCCCCTTCATGCCGAATCTTCCAGCAATACTACAGAAAAGGCTTTTAAAAATTTTTAATGTTAAAATCGAAAATTATTCAGGATTGTTTGGAGTTTCTACTAGAGTATACCCCTGTTAATACATTATTATTATTTACAAACAGTCTTAAAGACAAATATGAAATTAATCTATTAATTATTAAGGACACATTCATCATCATCATTGTCTTTAACAACTTGTGGTGTGTAGGGCAGCAACAAACTTCCGCCACTTTTGTCTATCCTGGCTCAGTTGCGCCAATGATCCCCATGCAGGTCTAGTGCATTGCTGGACGCATTGGGGAAATGATTGCATTGTTAAGCAACGAATTAACCTGCCACTCGTATAGCTCCCCCTTTCGTCTTAATAGCGAGCGCAGCGAGCGTCGCGAAGCGACGCTCGCGAAGCGAGCTCAATAGACTAACGTGTAAGAACAGAGGAAATTCGGATTGAAATCTGTACATACGTCAGCCAAATTTCTCTGTGCAACATTCCCAGAATTCCTGCACTACCCAATGTCCTTTGCGCGAATATTGCCGAATAAATAAATAAATAATAACGTAAAGCATATATCAGACTTTCAGTTTGTAGAAATCTTTCAAAGAAACAAGAAATAACTCTGCAATGTTTTTCGACAAAAATTGCACTAGTTCTATAGTTTCAAACAGACGCTCGGCTGTCTCCGTAAGCTCCGACGAGCTTTGTGACGTCATATGACGTCACAGCTAGTCGAGATGTCTCATGCGGCTTGACGTTCGAAGTGGCTGATCTCAAGTGTTTTTGATGGTACAACTGCGCTCGCCCCAACGGTCACACCGTAAAACATATTATGTGTTAGCATAATGCAACCTTGCATAATTTACAAATTGACAATTTGACAAATCGTAAGTCTACGAATTAGACGACAGCATCAGCAAAACTTGCATTTACATTTTACACTTGTCAAATTACGCATGGATATTTACAACTAACAAATTGTGAAAAAAAAAACAATTGACAGATTATGAAATTAAGATTTGCAATTTACAAATTCAGGTTTACATGTGTACATATTAAGAATTACAGAGTTGGAATTTTGAACCCGTTGGCTTTCCATAGAGGAAGGGACATGATTTGAAAAACTTGATCTTACATAACCCACCTCGTCTAAGCCACGGTACGGCATCCGCATATAGTTCTCTCCAGAACGGGAGAGAATCATACATTTTGGCCGTGGTTTGTGACGATACATAACCCAAGGATCCTTCTGAATGAATAAGACTAACCATTCTTTGCTGTTCTTGAGATTTATCTTAGGAGTCAGACAAAATTTAACAAACACAGTGATGGGACCAGTACAAACAGGCATGGGACAATGATTCATTTCCATCTCCAAAAAAAAAAAAAAACAAAACAAAAAACGGCGCTGTCATAAAATGTATCTTTTTATCCGTTTTTAAATGTATTTTGAATGTATGAATCTACAAGAAGGCTTACCAAATATGAACTGTAACGTGTTTTTTGAATACGTATATACATTCAATGCTCTTCAAGTTTAAAAAACATGGGCGTCGGTAGCGAATTGAAAAGGGGGGGGGGAACCAACATAAAAAAGGGTAAATCTCAATTTTCAATGCCTATAATAATGTCTATTTTTGCAACAACAAAAAAAAGTAAGCGGGGGGGGGGGGGGGGGGGGGGCAAGCACCCCCCACCCACCCCCGGTTCCGACGCCTATGAAAAAATTAGAACGGAGAACTCTGTGAAATGAACTCATTTTAATAAATCTTTCCCCAACATATGTTCCATACTTTTTCTTCATTAGGCCTATAAAATTAAAACGAGTCAAAAATAAAATGTTGGAATAACAACGTTAGAATTTAATTTTATTATCTATGAAAATATAATACTGCGGATCGTGTTCATACCTGGGTTGCAATTTTATTATTATTTTATTTTGACACTCCGATAGCAAGCCTATCGTTTGTTACCATGGTTACGTCTCACTGAACATGAAAAGCATCAACATGACTGACAGGCTTATTAATCTATACAATTTTAAACACCTGCATTCCTATCCCGTGATAGCTCAGTTGGTAGAGCGGAGGACTGTAGGGGTAATCTTGCATTGAAATCCTTAGGTCGGTGGTTCAAATCCGCCTCGCGGGATGCGTTTTTTTTTTTTTTATTTCAAAATGCATAAAAAAGTTTTATAGTGCACAAACCTGCATATGCTTACTGGATACCAAAATAATTATTATGTGTCAGATAATATTGATGAAATTCCAGCACATATTACATTATTTTGATTATTTAAACAAATGCTTATTTAATTTGATGAATCACAGGAGTCTGAAGTTTTAATCATCAAAAAAAAAACCTGGAAAAAAATTTCCCATCCTCAACTAGTTGAAGGTGGGAAATTTTTTTTTCGGATGATAAAAACTCCAGACTCCTGTCGAATAATACAGTGACTATAAAATTCTTTATGTATATACATGTAGTCTAAGCTAAGGTAACATTGAATTCATGAAGAAAGCATTGTCAAATCTCATATAAGGCATATTTGAAGAACAGTTATTTTTTTTTTAAAGCATGATTGAAGAATCTTCTTTGTGAAATAAAAAAAAACAAGAAATCTGTGAGCCAATGCTCACTAGTAATACCCCCGCTCTGATGTAAATAAGCAATATCATGTTAATATACACAAGTTCAATTACAGGCAGATGCACAGAAAAATATGAAGTTGACATCAGATTCATATCAAAATTAATCCCACCATATGGCATGCCTAAACAAAGAGTGTAATAAAATTTGAAGTATCCGCTATGAATAGCTAATGAGAAAACTGCGTCAAAATTTGTTATTTGTGAAACAGACAGACGCACAGACAAACAGGAAGTTGATATCCGATTTGGAAAAAAAATGTATCCAAACATATGGCATGCCTCAGAGAAGATTGTGTTAAAATTTCAAGCATCTACAATGAGTAGTTGCAGAGAAAACTGCGACGAAAATTTGTTATGTATGAAACAGACAGATGCACAGACAAACAGGAAGTTGACATCGGATTTGAACGAAAATGTATCCCACCATATGGCATAACTCAGAGAAGATTTTATTAAAATTTCAAGCATCTAAAATGAGTAGTTGCTGAGTAAACTGCGACGAAAATTTGTTATGTATGAAACAGACAGATGCACAGACAAACAGGAAGTTGACATCGGATTTAAGCGAAAATGTATCCCACCGTATGGCATAACTCAGAGAAGATTGTGTTAAAATTTCAAGCATCTACGATGAGTAGTTGCTGAGTAAACTGCGACGAAAATTTGTGATGTATGAAACAGACAGACGCACAGACAAACAGGAAGTTGATATTGGATTTAAGTGAAAATGTATCCCATTATATGGCATAACTCAGAGAAGATTGTGTTAAAATTTCAAGCATCTACGATGAGTAGTTGCTGAGAAAACTGCGACGAAAATTTGTGATGTTTTAAACGGACAGATGCACAGACAAACAGGAAGTTGACATCGGATTTAATCGAAAATGAATCCCACCATATGGCATGTCTCAGAGAAGATTGTGTTAAAATTTCAAGCATCTACGATGAGTAGTTGCTGAGAAAACTGCGACGAAAAATTGTGATGTATTAAACGGACAGACGCACAGACAAACAGGAAGTTGATATTGGATTTAAGCGAAAATGTATCCCACCATATGGCATGCTTCAGAGAAGATTGTGTTAAAATTTCAAGCATCTACGATGAGCAGTTGCTGAGAAAACTGCGACGAAAATTTGTTTCGGACGGACACACAGACAGACAGACAGACAGACAGACGGACAGACACACAAGGGTAAAACAGTATACCCCCCTCTCCTTCGGAGCGGGGGTATAATAAATTTGCCAATTAATCCTAAACAGGATGCAAATATATTTACATATTAAAGGAAGATGAATTCAAAATCATTGCCTTGAATTTGCTTTAGCCAGACAATAATCCTTAAGTAAGAAATATATACATGTACTCAGAAACCTAGTATCAGGGATGGAAAAGGGACCCCCCCCCCAACATTTTATTTTTCCAAACATTTCTTTTACAACTGAAAATGTTTATTAATAAAAGGCTGGGCCCCATTAATTTTCAGTAAAGCAAGATAAAGATAGGTTGGTTAATTAGAAATTAATTTGCCAAGCCAACAATGAAAGAAGCCAGTAGTTATTGAAGCCCCCCTTCCCAACTGGATTGCCATTTTCTGAAAGACTCCCCACCTTTTTTTAATACCTTTTATTTCATGAAAGTTGGGACCCCCCCCCCCCCTTTCATTTCCAAAAATATACGACATGCCTGATATGTGATATTGTCAAAAGTAATACAATGTATGATTCCTTGTTGAGGAATGAAACATATACCTGTAAGCTTCCCTCCTTTCCAAGTTCATCTGAGCATGAAATGTTGCTTTACCAAGTGCTACAACCTCTCTGCTGGTCTCACAAATTCTTTCTGCTATCTTCCTCACCTTGCAGAAATAATAATACGAATTCATGATGTATTTTATGAATAACTTTTTAATTCTGTGCTCCATAGCACCATTTTTAAAAAGCCTGTATTTAACCCTTTTTCAAGAGTTAGTTACACATGAATTGATACAGTCAAAATCATTGCTATTGTCACTTGTGTCAATCCACAACTGTGTATCTCTGTTATCATTAAAATTTTTCATACAAATTTATTCTAAATTTTTATTAAAATGAGTTTTCTTCATGTTTAGACCATGATCCTAATTCACACAATTCCCTGCCAAATATGGTTTAAAAATTGCTTTGCTTTTGTCCATCTGAAAAACTACTGACTAGGCTTTAAATCACAAATTATCAAGAATTACAATTTTTGCTTTCAGTTGGTTCATCTACAAGATTCATTCTATGTCAGTTAAGATGAGGGAATGCCTTGTTCACTTAAGCTTGTCAGTCTACCCCAAGAACATCTCAAAAAGGTTGTATATATGAAAAAAAGAGTATTCCAGAATGAGAACAATTGATGCAGATTCTGCTACAGACACAGATCCTGCTGGTGTTTTATTTCAATTTTTCATGCCCCAGAAACTCGATATTCTGCTTGGGCATAAATTTTTGCTCTGTCTGTTTGTTTATCTGTAAAATCTTTAACTTTGGACATGAACTTGGAAGATTGTTGTTAAGGCTGCTATATGCATAGGCCTATAGGTTAACTCGTGTGAAAAACCCATTTAAGTATAAAGATTTTTTTACCAAATGGTATTAACTTTTGAGTTTGGTGTATACTTTGAAAAACTTTTTCCTTGAATGATTTTTGAATGATTGATGAAAAGGCTTTCATATTTTACATCTATATTCCTTGTGAAAAGATCTTTTTTCAGGGTGCCAACTTATTTCTCAATTGACCTTGACCTTGGAGTTTGACTTGCATTTTAAAAAACTGTCCTGTGCATGCATGGCTATTAAGATAAGAAGTATCAATTTACAGAAGATTCCAGTCAAACATCCAGTTTCATGACTTTTGACTGTGAGTACATGCTTCTAATCACAAGATTGCAGACAACTACGGGTTCATCCAAAAAATATTATTGGACTGGATGAGGTACAAAATGCAGGATCAAGTCATTTTCTTTTTCAGAAAAAAGCTTCCATACTATAGAAATGTTTTAAAGAAAGACAACTCAAAAGTTGGATGGACACAAATACATGTATGTCTAGTGTTCATACATGACAAGGTACATTGTATAGAATTTTGAAGAAAAAAAATTATATTTAGTACTGGATATACAATTTTCCTCTTTTGATATTGAAGAGCAAACATTTTATTTATTTGAAATGCATAAAAGAATACATGTATAATATGTAATCCATTTCTAAATTAACTCTCCTAAATATCCCCTCTCTCTCCCACCCATCCAACCAAATTACGTTTTTAAATAAACTATTTAAATCCAAAAGTAATAGAAAAATATGTACAAGTGTACAAATTTTCATAAGTTTATACCTCTGTATTTAACTGGTCATCAGGTACAACTCGGCTTACTAAGCCATGGAGTAAAGCATCTGGAAATTAAAATAAAAAAAAAAAATCATTTTCTCTTTTAAAATTATCCCCAAGCTTCTTAATAAAAAAGAAAGGATGTACATGTTTGATATATTGATGCTTCAGAATGCAAAATCTCTATCTGTTAATTCTAAAATCTGACTTTTTTCATTACATTTGATGTATTTTGAGTCAGTTTTACTATACTTATTATTGAAGTTATACCTTGGGCAGAGATAGGGTGTCCCGTAAAAAGCATTTCCATGGCAACCTTTCTTGGTACTGCCCTCCCAACAGCCACAGCTGGCGTTGAGCAGAATAGACCAACACTAACTCTACAAAACAAATCATCGAGCAGAATAAACCAACACTAACTCTACAAAACAATTAAATAATCATTTTCCTCTCATTCTCAATGTCCTATAAGATGAAATGAATGAAGTCGTGAAGTGCATGATGAACAATACATCCATTGCTCCAATTTTATACTACATGAAACTTGACTGACCATGCAACTTGCAAATAATCATATTGAAATAAACTAGTCCTCTTTTATTGGGTCATCATCCTTTATATCTTGAAGATGTTGGCTAAATTCTACTGAGATTCCTGTGATGTTTGTTACAATTTTCTACTGAAATGTTCTTAAAAATTTTGCCAGTTTCAAATGCTTAAATGATTCTTAAGAGTTATCTCCCTGTGAAGACAAACTTTACCTTAATTTTGCTAACTTTAACACTCTTAAGTAATTAAATGTCTTTAAAATCATTAACAGTTCTTCATTACCCTGGTGTGGCAAATTTGGCACTTTCAGCAGCAACAGCAATATCACAACTGGCAACTAACTGAGCCCCAGCAGCTGTGGCTAATCCTGGCAGAAATAAAATTTTTTATAATGTTTCAGAAATTTCTGTCGTAGAAAATTGTGTAAAATTTTTATTCTTGAGTCACTCTGATATCTACTTTGCTACTTTTGTGTGATTGATTTTTAATGTGTGTTCAGAATACTATAATGATAATTAAATTCTTAGTAATTTGCTAGGGAGGAGGATGCATTTGTCAAAACATTTTGATTTATTTATTACATGTATAAGATTTTGTAACTTCAGAATGAAGAGTTACACATGATCTATACTGTCCATGTAAATTCCATATTCATCATTTATCCAAGTATGAATATATTGTACATTTAAGAAATAAATTTAATTTTTGAAGATTCATGAGGTTATGACGCTTCACGCCGGCATATTCCAACAAGCTTCATGATAAATATGCCATCGTGAAGCGTTGTAGTTCATGCACCTCATGAATCTTCAAAAATTAAATTCATTTCTTATATCTAAATTATTTTCTTATGAATAACCATAAATTACGCCATTCAACTGTCATTTTTGTAAAACATTTTGCACTATAGTTTTGACGTCAAGTACAGTATTATGACGTAACAATTGAGATATTCATGCAACATCCATGGTACTCCAGCATGCTAGAGGTTCACGGCGAGATACTTTTGACTTGGCGCCGCGTAATATAATCCGAGGTATATAAGGAGCGTAGGGACGTTAACCGAGGCTCTTACTTGTAGGAGTACATATCCATGGTAGTTCATGAGAAACTGAACAAAATTCTAATTTGTAAAGAATGTTAAAGACAAATAAATGGAAATGTAAAGATTGTAATTTCACATGCTGCCATTTTTGAATATTATTAACATCTGCCTGCAAATATCATTCAGCTGAAGATCAATACATTCCTACCTGATACTGCAGCAATCACTGGGATAGGCAAATCCTGTACAATCAAACACAATAAAATTAGATCACTGGGATAGGCAAATCCTGTACAATCAAACACAACAAAATAAAGAAAATAAGATCACTGGAGAAATTTTAAAAATCAGATATTATATAAAATACCAGTTCACTATTCTTACATTCTAATCCATCCAAGATTCTATATTTGAATCTGATCTATAAACATCGATAAAGCTTTTACTTAAAAATATGTTGTGATACCTGACCTAATGAATCTAAAGCAAGAGATATATAATATAGCTACGCATAAATTGATCATTACTGACCTGAATTAATGTCATCACATCTGAACAAGTCTCAAAAACTTTGCGATGATACTCTCTGCCTTGTTTGCTTGTCTGTAAATAAATATTAATCATAAAATGGTTTTAATAGATATACAAAAACATTCAAAATCTTCATGAAACAAATACATTTGGAATGTGACATGCAAGAACAAAAAGATTTCTTTTGCAGTGGACATTTAACTACCAGGGTATTTTGGCATTGTTAAGGTCTTTAAAGCAGATATAATAAATGAATTTGAATTTTGGAAAATATCAAAATGGCATAAATATATATTCAAGAAGTATTATGAGTAATCTGTGATACTTCAACTGAAGAAAGATAGCAAATACACATACAGTGTAAACATGTATTTTCAAAACAATAATACAGACCAATTCTTTGAGGTCATGACCTGCTGACCAGACAGGTCCCTGAGATCTTAGAATGATCACTCGTAAATCATCTACTCCAGTGCTTAGATTATTGTGTAGGGCCTGCAACATGTTGAGAGATAAAGCATTTCTGAAAAAAAATAATTAAGATTTAGAGCTTGATTCCTTGACTTAGTCACAAAAGAGCCTTAGTTAAGAAACTGAAAAGTAATTGTGATGCTAAATACTGATTGTAAAAATATTAATTAATAGTGATCAATTTATTACTGAGTACACATACCTCTTTTTGGGGTCATTAAGTTGTATAGTTCTGACGCCTTTCTCATCGTCAGTTACTTTGGTGAAGTTTTCATGATTGTCGTTTGACATGTACCTGACAAAACTTGTGTTTGGTTTAAATTTCACCTGCAAAATAATCATAGTGCTATGTATAGATATATTACAGCAGGATAGCAAGCCAAAGGAAGTTCTTAAAACTTATGAGGAATGTTGAAAGTAATATCTTTAAAATAGTTTTATGTTCACATATACTAGTATATGAAATTAAGGCTAATTAAAATTATGCAAAATTGCACTTTGGTGTAGTGATAGTTTTTAACTTATCTATGTATAATGCTCCGAAAACAATGTCTGAAAAAAAATTATTCATCAAACCATGCATGTACACCTATGGCTCCTTGATAGACTTTGCACTGAAAGTTCAAAAAGTTTTGGGGCTATATAGATCAATCTATTGTGATCACATAGGTACTTCTTGAAATAATTGCAAAGTTGTTCAATTCCACACAACAAAGCAACAATTTTAAATCTATCTTTTATTCAGATAAATGCTTTTTGATTAATTGATTTATTGTATGATATGCCCTGTTCCAGAATTTTCCACTCATATAGAGATATCACTATTTACAGGTGAATGACTTCAATTTCAAACCTTTATTGGTCACCAAAGGCCTTTGAGCATTGAGGGTTCTTTTTCAGCGAAAGTCTATATAGTGATCGACAATTGTAGCCGAGGCCAAGGTTAATATTTAATGTTTGATCTCAACTACCAGCTGTGACTTTCACTTCAGTACTGAGTGAAAGAATAACCGTTACCATTTTCTTATCAGCCTAGGTCAGTTGCATCCAAGAGTGAGCGCACTACCCAGTGAGCTTCTGTGACAGTAGGAAAGCTTTTGAGTGTCCAGAGAATATATGTGCATCTAAGTCACGTACTTGACAATTTATATCCATTTCTTAAATTTGTGTGAAAACTTCTTTCAAAGCTTCATCAAGATTTTTAATAGTTTAACAATTGTGCAGAATCAAGACACTATGCTGGACCTTCAAAATACACCACCTCGGCACCTGTACATGCATGATTTCCTTGTCATGCACCTCTGCGAGACTCAGAAAATTGCCGTATGATAATGAATAACATACAAACATTCATAATATTAAATTACAAACAAGTATTACAAAACACAACCAAGCAGCTTTTTATGCAGGCTCACGCGAACTGATGAATTCAACAGCTGATGAATGCATTCTAAAGTGTTGCTAAATTGTATCAACACGATTAAAATATAGAGATCCAAATAAGAAATTTGATGTGATAAAGTGGAAAATTGTGTCATCCTACTATAATCGCTGAAAAATTTCACTGACACTAGAATGATTTTAATATTTTACCACTTTTTCCAAAGTTCGATAAAGAGAAAGTGAAAGTCGAGAAGCCATGTTTGTTTAAATTAGATTGTTTGTTAACTTGTGTTTGATTGGTTAAAGACTGAGCGAGACAGCCAACCAAAGTACAAAAAATATTTACTCGTAATTCCTCTCGTTTTCACGTCTTTTTCCTACGTAGAGGTCCGAGTTCACAAGGGCAATACACACAGCAACGAAACTGTTTACAAATGGAGGATTTCGCCATACAGCTCGCACTTGCTGAAAGCTGACAACAAACAAAAGGACAGAAAGGTCGTTGCGTGGTTCGATGTGATAAAACAGTGTTAATATCTGACAGAAAACCTAATCAAAATGAAGCCTTTATTGTTAGTTGTTTTAGTGTTATGTATGATTTTCGGTGCTGATTGTGATCAAGCAAGTAAGTATATCGATATATACACATGCTTTTTCTTTCTTTTCATTTGAAGTTAATTAAAAGAGCCATGTCTTATTTTGAAGAATATTTTTCTTTTTCAAATATTTAATTGGATTCCTTATTTTCCATTTTCTAGCCGAAAGAGACTCATATGCAGTGGAAATTATCTTCTATCGACTTACAACTGCTACGGTATGGATTCAGTTTTGATGAATATGTTTTACTGTACATGTAGTGACATATTAAACAGCTTGTCTTATTAGCAGAAACTTCAAACTCCCTAAGATAGATATAGGTTAAGAGTTTGCCTACTTAACCCCCAACCTGGGAATTTGGGATTTACTTACCTTTTTATGCCTGCTACCCCTTTGGGACATAGGCCGCTTACAAGATTCCTCCAGGCCACTCTATCCCGAGCAATGTTTTCTGGGATTGGGGGTGCAATTTATTTTGAGTACTTTAATCAACCTTAGATACATTTTTCTTCTTTCTTCATCTAAAGTTTATGTTAAAAAAAACCCATACATTTGTGTATGAAAGTGACAAGGATATTCAGAAATGCACTGCCTTTAACAAATATATGTGATATGTGTTCAATATTATAAAGTATTGCAAAAGATCACCCAAATAAATGCTGAAAGGCAGTTTCTATTCAGCTTGAATACATGCATACTCTGTGTCTCTTCTGTTGGATGGTTCAAAAGACACTGAATGACTGATGGATAGCACTCCCCATCATGGCCATGAAGGACAGATCTAAAATTGTAGTGTCTACATTTGATGAAATTTTTTTATCGTTTTTTTTTTAATTAAAATTACTGATATACAATCTAGGAAAAAATGGGGAAACTGTTAATAAGCTCTTTAAATGTTTCTCACTTCCAGTGTTCCTTTACATTGTTAATTACATATGTATAAATATGAAAGTTAAACTGTAATGCTTAAGTGTTTATTATGAAAGAGAAAATCTATTATTTATAGTGTACATTCAATTAAATGGTGGGAACTAAGATTATCTAATTAATTACAATACTTTAAAGTGGACAGCACAGAGCATGGAGACAACATTTGCCGGGACAGTAGCTGCTGCAGCTAACACTTACTGTGAAGCAAACGTAGCAACATGTGGGTTAACATCATGCTGCACCTCTGTGTAAGTTAATGTAATCAGCCTGATGAGTGTTTGTTCTGTTAATCATTAAATGCATGTTATCCAGATAAGTCCAAGTTGCATTAAATTCTAAATTGGCATACATGAGCAATCAAAACCTATATGTTATGTTTTATGGAGAGGGCTTATATAGGCTATGCCTGCTGCCCAATCCATTTATGTATTTTACATAATAAAATATGTTCAAATCAAATCAACCTATATGTTATACAATACATGTATAAGATAACTTGGGGCAGTATATACTTTTTATAAACTGCTTTATGGCGGCTTATAAAGCGTAAACTGCCCCAAGTTAATTATGTTGTATCGTATTACAAAGGTTAAAATAAGCTTCATTCCTTAAGTAAATTTATATGTACAGATAAACATGTTCATGTACATGTTAGCAAGCAAATTCTTGAGTCTAAAGAACCAAAAATAATTAATACTGCAAACTAACTTTTATTCGCGCGCGAGAAATTTTTGCGAGGTTCACAAGAGCGTTGGCATCACGAATATTTCTCGCCGCAAACGGGTCCTTAAAGTCTCTTTTTCTATTAAAAATTGTTCAAAAAAAGCTTAAACGTAAAAATAAATCGACGCGAACTAGTGTACTCCCGGTAAATCGCGAAATAAAGTCGTCGGGAATAAAAATTGGTTTACAGTTATCATTTAATTTAGATTTTAACCACTTATATATATATCACTGCATTGAAATAATAATTTGTATACCAATCAGACAGATATTAAAAAAATGTAACTATGATTATATTTTTTTTTAGTTCTATCAGCTTTAAGGAAACAGAGGTTGGGAAGGTCAGTGGTTACCCCCAGAAAGACCAGAAAAATCTGAAACACAAATTTTACCTTGATTTCCCTACTGGTTTTACTGCCTCAAATTCATCTATAACGCAGTATGTTGTGGTGAATTCAGCTGTGTATGGTATGTATACAACAGAAATGTAGATGTTTTTAAGTTTAGTCATCTTATTTTGAATGAAATGTTATTTTATTTTATCCAATGACCATCACACAGACTAATAAATGTGGTTTTAGAATTTGACATGGAATAATGATTGAAGGTTAATAAACAAAAAATGATAAACATTTGTATTTAAATACAGTACAACCTACTTAGAAAAAATGATCCTGAATGAAATGCAAAATCTAATCCTTTACTTTTAGAAATCCTACGTGCGGCACGGGAAACTTTCCACACCCAGACTGGTTACTGGATCACATGGGCAGATGAAACATACTATGGTATCCCAGCAACCACTACGGAAAACCAAATCATTATTCCTATAGCAGTTGTTGTTTTGTTAGCTGTCATATTTTTAGCAATTGGTCTTCATTTCTGGAAGTAAGTTTATTTTACTGTAGAAAACATGTGGTGTACATGTATTTCTTTTTTAGCTTACCTGGGTTGAAATGATTACCTTTTGCCTGGCTTTCTTCTGTCTGTCTGTTTATATGTCTCTCCATCTAAACTTTCACATCAACATCTTTGGCTTTTTCTGAAAACTTCTTTGCCAATTAAAATGAAAGTTGGCACAAAGCCTCCCCGAGAAAACTGAAATCTAACTTGTTCAAATAAAGGCGGGGATTAGTCCCCTAGTTCCAATGGGAGATATGCAAGAAAGGGTAAAAATATGGTTTGGTGACTAAAAATTATATTGAGAACCCATGGACCATAACAAATGAGTCTATCTGAAAGCTTTTCGTAGTTTAACATTGAAATGAAAATTTAAAACCTTTAAAGACCTTATTGACAACCACAGGAACAAAAAATGATTCCACTTTTTTAAGCTTCCTGATATAATGCAGAAAGTATGGGCCCCAGGGATATAGAGCCCCAAGAAGGGAACAACATTTTGAATTGCTTAAAATGATGTAACCAGAATCAAATGTTTAGATGTCCATGCGTACGAGAAAAGAATTTTCTCTATAACTGCTTTTGTGGTCTATAATATGGGGTCATAATTTTCTGGAGAAAATATCATCTAAGGTGAAAAAGGCTTGTTTCTCAGGTGAGCATTTTGGCCCATGGGCTAATGGTTTATCTTTGCTTTACATTATATAACATCAAACATGGTAGCTCAGTTCTCCATGTTAAGAACCCTCTATACACTGACGAAAAATGTTTTTTGGACTTTGAGAAAATTATATAGTGTAAAGGAGGCTATTTTGAAATAAACTAATCCATTTCTGATATAGGGAGCGTGTATGGCACGCCAAATTCACAAAAATGAGATAAACCTAGTTTCACAATTGATAAACTAGGTTTATCGACTGTAAACTATAGTTTACAAACCGTAAACTATAGTTAACGATTCGTTAAGTATAGTTTTCATCTGTAAAACTATATTTAACGGTTGTTAACTATAGTTTACGAATGATAATCTAAGTTTATCTGTCTGTAATAAGCGTTAACAATAGATTTTGTTGATAAACATAGATTCACGTTTGTAAACTATAGTTTACAATCGTAAACTATAGTTAAGAGTTGTTAATCATAGTTTCACAAATCGTGAAACTATATTTATCAGATCGTTAACTATAGTTAACGGTTTGTAAACTATAGTTTACAAATCGTGAAACTGTATTTATCAGATAATCTATGTTTTGCAATCGCAAATGATTGTTTTCGGTGTTAAGTATAGTTTACGGTTGTGAAACATAGATTATCGCGTTAACTATGGTTTACAGATGTAAAATATAGATTAACGTCGTTAACTATAGTTTACGGTTTGTAAACTATAGTTTACAACCGATAAACCTAGTTTATCGATTGTGAAACTATGATTATCTCATTTTTGTGTATTTGGCGTGCCATAAGCGTGCCTTCTTTATCCAGGAAAAATCTTTGAAGACATTGAAGTAATGACGAAGAAAAATTGCTTTTAATTATTCAAATGGAGAAAATACATGCAAATAAAGTTTTCTATTACTCTATTTTGGACTTACATAATGTTTAGAATACATGGATTTATTAAAAATTTTGTCATACAGTGAAGATTACAATTTATTCTTTTTTTATGTCAAATGGTGGGTCAGTCTAACTGCACGAAAGTACCCTGAAATTAGGGCGCAGTGTAGAGAGGGTCCTTAAGCAATTTGAAAGAACAAACATTAACATTTATGCCCTAAATATACAGCATTACAAGGAAGTACAGTAATAATCTTTTGTCATTATAATCTCAATAAAATGTATTAATATATGAACATTTAAATGTCATTGAATTCTTTCGAAGACTCTTATGATTTAATGCAATGTATTTGCTGTGCACTAAAGTAACAGAAAATAATTGGAGAAGTTTTAATACTTTTCTTTTTCTTCTTTTTAAACTTCATTCTTGTGTCATCTACAGTAAAAAGAAACAAAACCAGAAACGCCTGAGAAAGAAGATTGATGACAGGAAAGCCATGAAGAAAAACCAAGCAATGGTACAGCCGACCTACAGAGTGGACCCGGATATTAAAGACATTGATGACGATCACATAGAGAAGACGTAAGATGGATACAACTGTTGGATCCACCTCTTCATTTCTATATGCACCATTTTTTTACTGTAGCTTTAGTTTGCATTATTAAAGTCTTTACTGATAATTGCAGGAAGTCATGGAATGGTTTTAAATTCAAAGACACAATTCACAAAACACACAAAATAAAAAAGCATTCGTGGTTAAATTTTTTATTTTTTTCAATTTTTCTTGTCATTTTTGCACATATGTTTGCAAACGCCCAACATTCCAAGTTGTAAGAAGTACTTTTAAAATTGAATATATCTATTTTCATAAACTTTTTTTATAATAGCAAGTGAGAGCAGTTTTTATTGAACACATGTATTATATAATTATATATATAAATAGAAAAATGACATGCCTTAGAGAAATACTATATGTTTATATTAAAAAAGAATGGCATGTCTTTGGGGTAGTGCTCTATGTATGTATTCCTGTTTACAGCTTTGAAAATTGGGAGTCTGGTACATGTACATGCATGTACTCTCCAATTTAATACTAATCACTTTGACAACTACATGAGAGAGAGCAGTGCACTCTCTTATAATCTCTTTTGATAATAGGTTGGTTTGGTTGTCATTGTGTAAATATGCCCAGATGTCTTGGATTGCCCTGTGGTTTTGATGAATATAATGTATTTTATAATGAAAAGAAGGAAACCAGAGACTTACTCCATGCTCTTATCATTATCTTCAGTAATAAGTGAAATATAGCCATTTAAACACCTACCACAGGTGATGTTCCTAATATTAGAAATAATTTAGAATTACCATTTTCTTTCCTGTAGATTGAATGGACCACATAAATTCAATTTAACACCTACTGTCCGGCAAGTAACTCACAAAAACAGTCTAGTAGACATTAGTCAGCTTAATGACATAAAAATATTTGTTTTCTTTGCATGAAATATTTGTGTATTCAATATTCAGTATTGCAAGATACCTTTATTAGTAGTAGGCTAGAGGTACATCCACCGTCTAAGGAAATGATGAGCCATAGTCTTTTATGCTTTCGACTTTTCTTTCTATATTTTAACTTTATCAAGTTAATTAACTTTTGCTGTGCAAATAAGGGATGTAACACCATCATATATACAGATAGATACTAGTATCTTAATTACCAAAACTAGAAGAACTGTGTTAATCTGAAAAGAACGTACTATAATCCTTTCCGTGCCCCTGAGGAGGCATGAGGCTATAAATTTGGAAGGAAAACTTAACGATATTCACTAATCATGCTTCTTTTTATCAAAAATGAATTATTTTTAACTAAAAAAAGTAAACTCACATTGAAATCACATTTTATTGCACCTTTTTAAAGAACTGATAACTCATTGTAAGAGTATTCATTGGCCCATGAGACTGAAAATGATGTTTATACCATTTCAATTTCATGATCTGATGCTGCTTTCATTTTCTTTCTGCTTAAAGAAGTATTCTTATATCTATAAACAGAATAGACACCGCAGGCTTTTTAGAATTTTCTTGAAAATGAATGCTTCATAAATTTGTTAGCCAACTACCTTACGAGATTTACATTTGCCAGTACTTATCAATGTCTTTTTAACGACGCTGAATCACTTTTATTATCCCTTTCTTAGAAGTTATTAATTTTTTTTCTGATTTTATTTTTTTCAATTCAAACAAATTACGTTTGCTTGTTTAGAATTTGTAGATAAACACATGGTACACCAAGTTCACAAAAATGAGTATAGCACAGTTTCCACAGTTGATAAAAGTTAACAATAGATTTGTTCGTAAAGCATAGATTAGTTCAATCTCTCATTAGATAAGTTGTTGAAACATTTTGCATGTTGACATATATATTGTGATAGAACAAAAATTTATTATTGATTTAAAATTAGTCAATGAAGAAAAATGTTTTCCTTCTTCCGTTTTCCGTCGTTGATCAGACAGGTAACTGAGCATTGCTGGTATCGGTCAAGTTACCAAAATCGTATATATTTAGAAAAAAGAGAAACTCTTTCTGCTTATATGGCGCAGAATTTATTTTCCTTTTTTTCTACTGCATAAAGAAGTAACGGCAACGACACACAATTTCAATTGTCTCTGCTGATTGGTTTCGCTAGATTTTGATTTGAAACTACTGTAAACAGTTAACACGTGTTTAGATTTGTAAATTATATTTAACAATTGTCTTACAGCTCTTAACTATACTATAGTTAACTAATGTAAATTATAGTTTATGACGATAAACTAATATAATTATTGAAATATTTTAATAAAATATTTGGAAATAGCAAACAGCATTGAAGCTTAAAAGTTCTTTTAACTGAACAAATTTGGAGCAGAGGAATCACAGATCTCCAAAACATCAGTGGTGGGATCATAGTTTATCTCTCAAATCTATAGTTTAAGAGTTACGTCTCATATAGTTTATGAGTTAAAATGATAATTAATTATGCTTTACGAACAAAAAAAATAATTAACGAAAATTTAGTTTACCTGGTAAATGTAGTTTCTTAGTTGTGAATCAAGGAGTAATTATTATCTTTTAACTATAGTTAGCTAAACTGTTCATGATTAACAAATGATAATCAATTTTTATTCAGCGAAATCCTTTAAGAATATTTTTAGACTGAGGTACATTTAGAATAATGATTATAAACTATTGTTTACAATAGTTATTAAAATGCAAAGACGATAATCAGTGTTCATTATCAAAAATCCAATTAAACATTAATTCATATACAATGAGTATAGAGCCAACACTTACCTCTGGTAACAGAGGTGGGCTCAGGTGTCATGAAGTTGTTAGCATCCCCTACCGACCTGTCATAGTACACCAGCCATGTGCTCATTGTGATTATCAAAAGGAAAGTCGTTGCAATACTTTTCAATATGAAAAAGGTGGACTTACAGTTTGTATGAAAATTAAAAATATCGAATTATTAATTTTGGGTTAAGTTTTGTGAACCTTGCTTTACATCTGTAGCTTACAATGATGAAAACCTAGTTTATCAGCTGTTAAACAATGTTTATTAAAATTTTGTGAACTAAGCATGCCATCTGTTCATATGTGCAGATTTTAAACGTTCAAGGTGTCGAACTTACAGCATTTAAGTTTTTTTTTTTTTTTTATTAAAATTCCTTATAACATCACTCTTTGAAATGCACTCTTTCATCATATCTTCCATCATGCTGTTTTTGCACTGGATTAACTGTGTTGTTTTTTTTCAATTATCTAGCCAAAAAGATGCCTCCAAAAAACCTAGGTAAGGGGTGTAGTAATGCGTGTAGTATGACTATTTAAGTGTTTTGCATGATTATTTTGAACATTAATAGCAATCTCAATGAGAGCAATTGTTGCTGTATTCATGCACTGATAAATAAAACTTTACCGTAGTTCAAATTAACTTAACGTTTTAAACATTTTCTTTACATGTTTTTTAAAAAGTCCCATACCATGATATGTCTACAGTAAATGAACTTTTTTTTAATTATGAAGAAAAATTGTAAAATGTCAAGTACCGTAGAGTTGTCCCCACAATGGACACCAAACAAGTCAGAAATAAGCAACACATGTAAAGTTGTATTTTTATTGAGAATCTTAAAAGTTTGGTATTGGATTGCATTGGTGGGTGAAGATTTAATCTTGCCGCATGCCTCCTGTGTGTTGTCTTCTTTTCATCCCAAGTGTTCATAGAAAAAATCTATTTATTAGAATTAGAATCAACTCAAACACAATATTCTTGATTTCACTTTTTCTTACAATGTGATGTTGATACATTTGTTATTAATAACATGCTTACAATATGTAGTAGGTGTAGTTAGAACTACATTAAAATTGCAATATGCGTTCAAATTTTTTTTTATTAAAGGAATTATTGAAAACAGTAGTTAATAACTTGAAAATTGCATTATTGATTTGTAAATTATATCGAGAGTTTGTTTTGAGTTTGAAAATTGTGCTCAAAAAGTTAACAGTGTATATTCATTCATAGAACATTAAGTCATTCATCCAATGTTTTTAATGCACATAGAAATAGTGAACTTCTACATAGATTTCAAAATTGAGTTGTATATGAGGTTATATAGAGACAACTTAGAACCTACCTTCGTAATAAATGCATCGTTTATTCTCAGAATGTCTTCCTAACCAGCTCCCCCTTCCCTTCCGATTTAGTGTTTTCTAATCCTATGGGACCCTAGCAATACACGGACAACGTCATTCTTTTGATATTAATTAAAACCTCGGTGTATTGAAGTATATTTAAATACCTTAACCTATTAAGATTATTTCAAAATAGAATATAAGGTATTTTCGAATTCAATGTACATGATTTTAAAATACCTAGGTTTAAAGTGGATTTTAAAATACCTATGCTAGTATTTGGATTAAATAATTCAGGGATACTAAATGAAAATAATTATTTTCCAGTGTTATGTTCTTTGTTCTTAAAATTGATAGATATCATGACATCATTTTCAGTTGTTTGTTTAATGAATAGTTTATCTTGCAAAAATAGGACAGCATGTTTTGCTTGTCATTGTTTTAAAGCATGAAAGGATTACATTAAAATGTACTAGATATTAACATTAATATTCGGTTGAAATAAGCCATATTTTTTAATGTCTCCTTTTCTATTATTGAAAAGAGCCAGCATTTTTTAGATGTCTCCTTTTCAATTTATTTTAAAGTTCAAAATAAGAGATGGAAAAAAAAATTGTCATACCCATTTCTTGGATTCAGTAGGAACTTTAAGTAATTCTTTGACTCCGTTCGCTAAAACTTTTAAAAGTATTTCCCATTGCAATTTTTTTCTCCAGTTTTACCTTTTCTTGTCACAATGCTAGTTTTACTTTTTCAAACTGTTCTTTTTGATATCGGTCGTAGCCAGAAAAATATTCACAAGAGGAAAATCTTAATTTTTGGTTTAATATCATGCCTTTTAGTTGCTGTAGCATTTCACACGAAAATATTTTAACAAATTCATTTATCTGAAAATTACTCAATTTTGAAACTGAATTTCGGGACGTGTATGATTAACACACCCTTGCACCAACAACTCTGCTGTGTGTCTACCATAATCATTTTCTGTAGAATTTAGAAAGGGACTTCTTGTGGAAACTAAACCAATGCATGGCCCTATACAGCATTTATAACAAGTTATGTTTAGCTTTTAGACGTTTTTTTAACAATATAAATTTGGCATGGTTACCTTTTTTTATCAATAGATATTTTATTAACTTTTAGGAAAGAAAAGATGTACTCTGACAACTATCCAGTAAAACAAACAGAGGAGACTGGAAGGAAGCACTTTGGTGGCGCTAGTGACACTGACTCTGCCATTAAGATGGACCACGAACCCGACTATATGGACTCCCAGACAAACAACAAGAACCTACCTCCTCTCGACGTACAGGAAGATGGTGAGAGAAAGAAGAAGAAAAAGAAGAAGGACAAGAAGAAGAAGCATCAGGGAGATGGTTACGACAATCAATCCGCCAATCTTTCCACAGAACTCTGAACTGACCGAGATTTCCTCCTCTCCTACAATAGTTTACTCACAACTCTGGGGGCATTTACTTTTATACTCACGTATCATATGTTGCAATTCAAAATTAAGCATAATGATATCACTAAATTGCTATTTTCATTCCTTAGGACTCGTGTTATGAGTGTTATTGTTTTCATTTTGTAAATTGGTGAGGAAAAGGTATAGCCACATCCATGTACCTGAATAAAATCATATGTTGACATGAATTATTGGAATGTACTAGTAATTCAACAGTTGTTGAGAATCACATTCATTTTTCAGACTGACTTACAGGAATTCATAATTTTAAAAGAAAAGATGTTTATATGAAGGCAAAAATCTTTCACATTTTTGTTCATTTATTCTGTTGAAGCTGTCTGATATCGAAATCTATCAACTTTTTGTATGTATTATACAAGTAGCAATATAGTTCTTAGTAGATATTTTTTGTCAAAGTTTTATAAAGATTGTTTATGAATATTAACTTTTGTTAATGATGTTATTAAATGTATATTTTAATTAGAAGATGGGATCACCTTTTGGAAAATTTTTAGAAAGGATCTTGGGTATATTTTAAGAAGTGGAGGCATGTATGGCTGTATTGCATTGCATGTTGTGAATGTTAAGTTAAAGTGCTAGTCAGTGATTTATAAACAGCAGAACTTTAACATTGGTATAATCTAGAATATTATAGAAATGTCAAAAGGAGTTCCAACTCATTTTTAGCTCTACTGGTCAGAGACCAGAGGAGCTTAGTCGATAGTAAGGTGTCCGTCGTCCGTCCTGTCTGTCTGTCTGTCTGTCCGTCTGTCTGTAAACAATTTTTCAAAACGCTACTCCTCCAACAGTTTTGATCTGATTTTAATATAACTTGGCACACAAGTAGACTACACTAAGATACATAAAATAGTGCATCGATTTTTGATTTCAATGAATGGTGTTGCCATGGTTACTAAAAATAGAATTTTCTATGAAATTTCTTTAAAACTCTACCCCTTCTATAGTTTTGGTCTGATTTCAAAATAACTTGGCACACAATTAGACTACACCAAGATACATAAAATAGTGCATCAGATTTTGATTTTGATGAATGGTTTTGCAACGGTTACTAAAAATAGAATTTTCTGTGAAATTTCTTTTAAAACGCTACTCCTCCTACAGTTTTAGTCTGATTTAAATATAAATTGGCACACAAGTAGACTACACCAAGATACATAAAATAGTGCATCAGATTTTGATTTCGATGAATGGTTTTGCAATGGTTACTAAAAATAGAATTTTCTGTGAAATTTCTTTAAAACTCTACCCCTTCTATAGTTTTGGTCTGATTTCAAAATAACTTGGCACACAATTAGACTACACCAAGATACATAAAATAGTGCATCAGATGTTGATTTCGATGAATGGTTTTGCAACGGTTACTTAAAATAGAATTTTCTGTGAAATTTCTTTTAAAACGCTACTCCTCCAACAGTTTTAGTCTGATTTAAATATAACTTGGCACACAAGTAGACTACACCAAGATACATAAAATAGTGCATCAGATTTTGATTTCGATGAATGGTTTTGCAATGGTTACTAAAAATTGAATTTTCTGTGAAATTTCTTTTAAAACGCTACTCCTCCTACAGTTTTAGTCTGATTTCAATATAACTTGGCATAAAAGTAGACTACACTAAGATACATAAAATAGTGCATCTGATTCAGATTTTGATTTCGATTAACAGTCAGTTGCCATGGTTTTTAAAAGTAGAAATGTCTATGAAATTCCTTTAAAACGCTACTCCTTCTACAGTTTTTGTCTGATTTCAATATAACTTGGCATAAAAGTAGACTACACTAAGATACATAAAATAGTGCATCGATTATTGATTTTGATCAACGGTGTTGCAATGATAACTAAAAATAGAATTTTCTGTGAAATTCCTTTAAAACTCGACTCCTTCTACAGTTTTGGTCTGATTTCAAAATAACTTGGCATACAAGTAGACTACACTAAGATACATGAAATAGTGCATCAGATTTTGATTTCGATGAATGGTTTTGCCATTGTTACTAAAAATAGAATTTTCTGTGAAATTCCTTTAAAACGCTACTCCTCCTACAGTTTTGGTCTGATTTCAATATAACTTGGCACAAAAGTAGACTACACTAAGATACATAAAATAGTGCATCTGATTCAGATTTTGATTTTGATGAACAGTGTTGCCATGGTTTCTAAAAATAGAAATGTCTATGAAATTCCTTTAAAACGCTACTCTTACAGTTTTGGTCTGATGGCAATGGCTTCTTCTCTCATCCTTTGTTATAAGTATAAACCAGTAGAGCTACAGTCTTGAGAGAGACTTCTGGTTCTTTGTGTAATTTAATCTTATTTTGAATGCTCTGAAAATATTTTTCTTGGCCCAATGGTCTCTATGAACTTTAAGTAACAAAGTTTTACTTGAAGTACTTTATTAAAATGAAAATCTTTGTAATTTTTTTTCTTTTCTTGAGTGTATGATATATAAAATTTTGAACAACTGCCTATAAAATACACGTTTTATATATTTTATATTACTGCATAATATTATTTCTTCAAAATTGTTCATTTTAATTGGAATTATATTAACAAAAATGTATTGTTCATATATTATATAAAATTTATTACTGAAATTATTGTAAGTGAATTTTTTTTAAAAAGTCCTTTTGTATTTGTAAATATGTTATATTCTTTCAATTTATAAAGAGAATATGATTATATTTCATTAACACTTGATATTTTGTTGCACTTCTGTGATACGTTTTTTTTTAAAGAAAGAATTAAATATTTATGACTGAGGGTGTTAATTGCTGCTGTGTACTACTTGCATACATGTAACTCTTTAGATATACATGAATCATTTGAGATAAGTGCGGAACTTGAATATAAAGTATGTTAGTAAGGACCGTTTGACTTAAATGTGCAGTTTGTTAAGTATCTTTTCCTCCTTTTACAAGCACCAAAAGTGTAGATAACAGACAGATTATTACAAATCCTTGTCAAAATTTCCGTTTGGTAACATTCACGCAAATGCTTTTAAAATATTGAAGTAAAGGTTATCCATGTCAGTTACTAAAATGTAGTTCAGACTATTGTAATCCAGTTAAACAAGGGTTTTCAATGCAAAATGAGAACTGGAGAACGAAATGGTAATAGAAAAACAATATCTGCAATGGAATATATTGAGATAACGAACGGTATCTAAAAAGCTCAGAAGTCCATTAAACAATACATATTTTTAAGAGAGCAAACAAGGAAAGAGGCGGGATGAGGTGCCATGGAGGAGTGAGTATCCCCTGCCAACCGTAGTGTGCTCCTTGTCATAATAGGGAAATAACGGGAAAATCCGTCGACAATTCAGTGTCACAGTGTAAATAATTGCCACTCAATTAACATAAAAACGTCAGCTAGCATTTGATGTAATGATAGATTGTATTTACTGACAAGGTCATTGTATCGACCGTAGAACTTACATGTACGAAATAATTACTTTAAACAAGACTAATGATCGAAACTCAACTTGTTTTTCAATAACCTATCTCGTTGAAGAAATAGTTCAGACGTATAGCATGCTCTCGCGTTTCGAATCAACTGCGAGATTAAAAAAACGTTGCAGGTAATAACGGTATATTGCTGCATAAATAAGGGGAGTTGATTGATTGATTGCATATTGTTTAACGCCGAGGCGGTAATTTTTCAGCCATGTTTCGGGAAGTTGATGATTGAAATTTTTAAGTCATCACGTTTATCATAAGGATTTGTTGTAGGATTGCCATTAACGTCTTTTTCTGGTTAAATAATCACATATGAAATTGAAGTGATAAAAAATATATTGTTTAAGCAAGATGTATAAATACCGTGGACTCATTAAAGTTTGTTTGTATCAATTTTCGTGGATTGCGTTAATTCTACAGCTCCGTGTAATTCATATCTACAAACTAATATATGCCTTTTAAATTCTTATATATTGATTCATACAGTATATGAATTCTTGTATGAAGGGTACCGAAAAATTCCACGATTATTAAGCCACCACGAAATTTAATTTAATTTTACAGTTCTCATCAAATTGCCTTTGAATCAAATGCTAGTAACTCCAGCAATTCTAATTTACTTTGATTAAAATATCACCAATTATGCTTGAAAACAAAAATTTGGACTGTCTTTGGTTATATTGATTATGCATGGAAACGATTAAAAAACTATTTTGTAATCATACTTGAAATTCATTAAATGGGGAATTTAATGCTTATAATATTGTTTAAATGGCCTTGAAAAGAATGTTTCAAGTTACTTATAGGATAAAAAGTGAAATATGGTATCCCTATTGGTTCCCCCTTCCCCTTTCCTTATTTTTGAAAGATGGGTCTAATATTTGTTTTTTAAACGTTACACATGCAAAAGACGGAAACAAACAAGATATTGAATGCAGTGAGGGACAATTTTATTAAACTGAGTATAAGCGCACTTTAACGAGAGGATGTTACGGAAATTCACATCCTTGTGAGTATGAACTGACATCAACATTTTAAATAAATATAAGCTTGTTCTATTTTTACTTTTATGGAAAAATATACACTCTAATTTGCTGAAATATCTATCTCATGACAATCATGTGAGAGTTTTGAAATTATTTTTAAAAGAGGAAGCATTATATACAGTACGGTAAGCATCAATGTGTGTGGATAAACTATACCTCCTGCCTATAGCGTTTGTGGTGTTACTACCAGTGACTTTCCTAATCACGTAAGAAATCTTTTTTTATTCATTTTGCGAATTTTTTTCAGTAGCGTTCATATAACAACGTTGAACAATTCAAAAATGGCATGTGTTGCTTATATACGTTATTTATTGTTGTTACTGTTTATTCAATAATAATCATTTAAAGTAGGTTGTTAAAAAAAAAATCTTGAAATAGTAGGGCCATGGGAATGTTAAGATTAAACAGAATGTCAGAGTCAGACCATGAAGCAGTTGTTTGCTATCATGCAACTTATGGAGATAACCAACATTATTCAAGATCAAAAGTCCATAAAACATTACAAAATAGGAGCAGCTCCAAAACAGCAGAGGTGGGATCAGGTGCCAGGAGGAGTGAGTAATCACCTGCCGACCGGTCACACCCGCCATGCACTCCCTGTCATGATCGGCAAACAACGGGAAAATCCGTCGTCAATTCAGTGCATCAATAATGGACTAACAATTAGTATGAAAAAAAAAAGTCACTCAGCTTTTGACTGATTAAAAAATTGTATTTGCTGACAAGGTCATTGTTTCGACCATGGAAATTTTTATTTGAAATTAGATTATAATATCTTGAAAACCAAATGGAAGGTCAAGATCAGAAAGATATGCCATGATTGAATCGCTCTGAACAGTTCTTACATTTGTAAAGGGAGGACTGGAGAGGGCTTTTATAGGCTATATATGCCTGCTGCCCAATCCATGTCTATTACAAAATTAAATATGTGCAAATCAAATCAATGAATAAAGAGGTAAAAATTATAAGGAAAGTCAACATGCAAAAATATTTTTGGAGACTTAAAATATAGATTGGTTTATAGCATTCAAAAAGAATGTGGTCTGTGATATATGGAGATAACAAACAGTGTAAAAAACTGTTCAAGCACAAAAGTCCCAGATACATGTATATGTGGCATTACGAACAGTAATCGATCTCAAAAGTCCATTTAACATGAACTTCTAAAACATCAGAGGTGGGATCAGGTGCCATGGAGGAGTGAGCATCCCCTTAAATATTATAAACCAATCTATATTTTAAGCCTCCAAAAATGTTTTTGCACCTAAACCTTCTCTATGACCTTTACCTTTTAAATTTCTTGTTTAAATAAAAATCAGGACCAAAGCAAAACCGTATCTATAAAAAGTCATAGATGGTATTAGGTCTCATGGAAAAGTGAGCATCCACAGTGTGCTTCTTGTCATTATTTGAGAATTTTAAAAAAATCCATAGAAATCATTTAGCCCTAAAACCAACCCATCTAAATTTATAAACAACGAATAAAATTTAATGAATCTAAAATTAGAAACCACTGTAAAATGAGCCATGCTAAAATGAGTCGTGTGAAGTGAAATATCTAGTACTTGATTTAATGATTTGACTTTCAGGTTTAAGAGGCAGTATTTAATAATGCTCACAATAAACTATATAAATATCCAGATTACAAACAGCATTCAAGATCAAAAAGCCATTCAAACAATACAAATCAGAAGCAGAAAATCAGAGCAGATAATTCAATGTCTATAAAATGGCCTAACAATAAGTTTAAAAACGTCCATCAGCATTTGTCTCGATGATAGATTGTATTTGCTCACACAGTCATTGTATCGACCATAGATCTTGCAAAAATGCTAACTTTTAACGAGACTGTTGATTTTCTTATTTCATCAATTTGTTTATCAATAGCTTACCTCGTTTTGAAATTGTTTGTACACAGAGCATTATTTGGCATATCGAATCAACTGAGAGACATAAACCCGATATGTAGGTGGTAAAGGTATATTGCTGCATAAGTTTGAGAAGTTGATTGAAAGTTAAGTCGACACGTTGATTATACAGCCTTGTTGTTAGGTTACCATTGTCTTTTTCTAGTAAAATATCCTAATATGAAACACTGTTCATGTATATGGAAGACTCTTTGGTAATCCTATCTTTTATTTCAAATCGTACATCGAGTCGACATGAATGGAAGTATCAACTGTTAATTGATAATATGTTGTCGACATATCTAAATTTCGAGATGACCTGATGTTTCTTATCATGTATAAGATTTTGAATAAAATTAATACTGTTTCATATAAATTTCTAGTCACCCACCGGCAAACGGTGGCGTCTCAATATCAGTGAAGAATTTTCCACGGGACATTTAACAATCAAAGGTGCTATTAGCCATTTGTATTTAACACATTTGTCTTTTTTCTTATTTCATTATTTTAAATTATTGGTTTTTCCATAATTAGTAGGGAATTTATTTTGCATCTTTTAACTGAAAAACACAAAATAAACAGCTCAAATCCCGAATACACATTTTTGAAAATATCAGTTAATCTACTTTTAAAATATAAGCATGATGCGAGTAAATCGAATGACACAAAACTGGACTTCTTTGTACTGCATTCTGATCGTTTCACAATTTTTTTTATTTCATAAGATATGCCATAGCTGTAAGTGATGACGAAGTGGCACCATTCTTTCCTTTCATCAGGTTTGATATAAGTTATGTCAAAGAATGACTTTACAATGTGAATGTTTTTAAATTTTATAGGATATCTATAGAAAGAAATTTCATAATTAACATAATTCAAAAAAAAAATATTTTAGATATTGAAAAGGAAAATATCTGTGTTAATTTTCCAATTTACATTTGCAATATACAAAGATACTATACTGCGAAAGTCGAATCTTTATTTGTCTTTGAACAGTGATACCGGGACACTGCCACCAGAAAGTTGTATATTTGGACAACTGCTGAACATTGCTGCTGTTCTCAGTACGTTAAGCTTAATCTCAGTTAAACTTGTTAAATTTATACAACATTTTTAGAAAATCTTATTTTACTAGTATTTAAAAATTACGCATCAATATAAAATCCATCCAAATTTTTAATGTTTATTTCTTATCAACCAATACTTTTCTGTAAAAACTGAATTAAGACGTCGATTAAATTTACTCAAAGTTACAATTCATGTGCATAGGAACTACACGTATGTATATGCATGCTAAGTTTTGTTACACCCAAAGAAATTTTTAAGTTTGCTCCTTCCACGTCGTTATTTGGAAGAGGTTATTAACTTTCTAAGTGGGGTATTAGATGTTAGTTAATATTAGATGTCAATTTATAGTAAATATATCTTTATGAATTATACAAAGCATTAGAAGAATGCATATTGTGCAAAACTAGAGATGACGTATGAAACAATACAAGTTGAATGAACATTATTTCTAATTTCGTCCAAGTACTTTAATGTACATGTTCCTGAAAGAATATAGATAATACTTCTGATACAGTAGATTATAATATAATTTATTGAACCTTCTATTTTATTATCTAATGCTATTGACAACTTTCTCCTAACAAAGGTCAAGTTGATATCAAAAATGTTATATAACAATCATATTTTAAGTATATAATGTAAAATAAGATATTTGCTCTATTATATTTGCTCTCTTTCAGTTTTAATCGTTATTTATCTGCGATATAAACAAATAGCTGCTTACACTGCCATCACCAATTCATCCACACCCTCCCCTAGGACCAACACTGGCTTCTTCGTCCTCGGCCTTCTGTCTGGGATAGGTTTGAGTATCGTAGCAAATTTTCAGGTAAGGAATGTTAAATAATGAAAATTGTTTGCTTGAGACAATTATCCGAAAACTTGATTGGAAAATTCAAACTCTAATTTAAAAAAAAAATGTTTTTCACTCTGCTCATTTAGGTCGAAAATTCAAAAGGAATTCACATAGTGGGTGCGGTGCTTGCATTTGTTGTTGGGGGAGTATATTTCTTCACACAGACGTATATTTCCTGGATATTTCGAGATATCCCTGGATCAACAAAAGCCATTCGTTTTACACGGCTTGTTATCTGTATATTATATGCCTCTTTTTTCATTATAGGTAATTTTTGTCTTGTCATTGATATCAAAAGAGAAATATGTAGCATTATCTAGATATTTTTTAAATGTAATTTTTTTTTATTTTGCAAGGAGTTGCCACTTTTGTCGTGAGTAAACATAAATTAGGAAAACAGAAAATCTCTACCCGGTTATGGACGTCTGATTTCAAGGTCAATATCTTTAATTTTATCAGCGAACTTTGTGTAACACGTGTTCATAAATTTATCGGAATAAAGTATCTTTGAAGCAATGCTTCGACTGTTTCTTAGGGGTATTTGAAGAATTTATTTTTCAATAGAATTTGAACTCAGTATTACCAATTATAAAGGCCTTATCTAAGAGGTATTATCAATCATGTATCGTTAAAGGATTGACAACTGACAATATTAAGAAATCCTTGTTGAATTTTTGAGTTTCAAATATGCTTTAAAATATTCTAGGGTTACCCAGAACACGTGGTCTCTTCTGTAGTCGAGTGGTTGGGAAGTTTTCTCATTTGTGTTTATGTTGCCACATTTATACCTGAGTTCAAACACATGAGATTGGAAACAAAATGGCAACTGGAACTTGCCTCCGGTGAGTTGCAGCCTGTTGTTTAAGGAAAATAGCAGTAAAGAATAAAGAGACGTTCCAATCGGAGATCCATCTTTCAGGAAAATACCAATGGAGCACATAAAGAATAAAGAGACCTTTTCCATCGGAGATTCAGGGTTATATAGATACATCATATCAACATGGCATATCTTCAACATCTTACAGATTCATCTTCATAGGAAGTTAATTGTAGGAACGATCAGCACTGTGTACATGTACCATTCAATGAGAAACTGGTTGCTATTTTACAAAATGACTTTCGTATGAGTTGTATTCTCAGGCACCTGAAGCTATTTATTTTTCTTTTTATAAAAAAATATAAGGGTATATTTTTTTTATTAAAAGAAAAATATGTTACGTACGTCAGGTGCCTGTTGTTTTCTTCTAGTTCATTAGGTAAAGTGTGTTTATTACCTGTGTGATATTGTGGTGGTACAGAAACTAATATCCTTATTTTATTCAAATCATTATTTTTATCAAGATAACATTCATTGTCATTATCAGCCTTTTTGTCTCAAATATTCCTATAACCACTACTATATATGTGTATTGGAACATCAATGGTCGAAGCTTTTACATTTGAATCATGAATATAATGAAAAGAATATCGCGAGAAGATATCTTAATCTTTTATGTCTATATGTGCAAAACATACAAATATTGTACAATATTTGTTATTTTTTTAGGGTTCCCACCAAATTGTTAGCATTCTTGCATGCATCCTTCATAAAAAAACTCAATAAGATTTCCAATATTTAATTGATTGATTGTATATTGTTTAACGTCGTGTCGACAGTTTTTTTTAGCCATATATTAGTGTTTTTATCTTAAGCAACACTGTTTAACGCATTAATTGATATCGATCTCACTTATGAATTTGTATGCAATATACAAATAGATGAATTCTTATTTGAATAAATGAGTTTAATTTCATGCATCATCTTTTTAATCATTATTATCGGTGTTTCTTTATTTAATTCACCATTGGTACTAGTTTTTTTTAAACAAATGTTATCTTACAGTTAGGGAACAATCTTTACTTTGTGAAGATCTCGACTTCGAAAAAATATAAATTATAATTGAAAAGTAGATGTGAAAATCCTCGGGTGGGACGTAAAACAATCAACAAACAAAGCTGCTCAGTGTAGTTTACTGGCAGGATAGGCGACCAATCGGCAGGGTAATGTTACTCTCAATATGCACCTATTACTAGTATTCAACCTCTGGTGTTTCCAGTGGTCCTTCTTTCCCCTCCACAATACTTTTATTCTCAACTTGGTAAATGATCCTGATCATTTGACATATTCATTTATTTCAATTTATATATCAATAACTTGATTGAGAAGCAAACAGTAATAATGTTTTTTGCTTTAAATCAAAAACATTTTTAAAAATCTCCACTAGAATCTTTTTAAATAGCAATGCAGAAGAACAATTTCACATTATGTATCATGGAGACCCACTTATGTACACAAGGTACTGATAACAGTTAAAAAGCCTTGGGTATACAGGTATAGGGAAGTCATGCACAGATCAACATTGTGTCAATAAGGAGGTAAAGTCGTGTTTCTCTTTGTTTTTGTTTGTTTAATTTTAACGCTTTTAAGAAGTTTTTGATAAGTTTGTTTTAATGAATATTGCTTTGATGTTTAGGGCTTCCTTGTCATAGAGTACTCGTATTTGAATAGTTGAATGTTATGATTTTTAATTCAGGTTTTGACGAATGAATTAATTCATTGCTTGACAATACATTTACGTATATAAAGATTTGTTTTCATTTTCAATTACATGTAATTTCAAGAGATCACACTTTACATGGTGTCGGGTGAAGACAAATACATGTACTCAGATTCGATGATTGGAAAATAATTTTAAAAGCTTAGAATACGTGTACATTTCTGCTTGTTTTGAATTTTACACCCTTTATCGTACCCCTTACTGAACTTTATGTAATATCAGATATAAGTATACATGATGATAATAACATACTCCCAGGTGATATATTATTACGAAATATTGAAGATATTTCATATTAGGGACTCTTTTAATTAAAAAAATATGTATAATCTAAAAAAGTGATACATTTCCTCTATTTGAATAAGGTATTGAATTGAAATGAAACTTGATGATACTTGAAGTGATTTTTCCTTCACAAAAATAAAGACACTCTATATACACTGCTGAATTTTTCTGGACACAAGTTAATGTACATCAATTCGCTTCAACCACATCTAATTTTTTTGGGTTAAAATACAGATCAATAAGTGATTTTCTAATCCCAATGGATATTTACACAAAAAAAATCTACACATACTTTTCTATATAAGGCTTACACGGTATCTTCAGTTTTCAGTTTATTATTTCACCGAAATTTTTATTCGACTTATTTCTACAATTCCCGACGAGGAATTCAAGCTAAAAAGATGTGTGATGTGATAAGATACTCGAGTTTCTGACTGACAATATCCATGCATGGCTTTGGATCGAGACCAGATTTTCCCTTGGATACCAATTGCATCCCGTTATTAGCAGACCTAATATGATATTCATATGAAGCAGAATTTGTCCAAAATCTTATACATAAAAAGAAGAAAACACTTGCTGTGGCCTTCAACTCGAAATTTAGATATATCGAAGACGTATTGTCAATTAACAATGGTTAATTCCATTCTTATGTTGATACGATATATCCTGGTGAGCTTGGGAAAAAAGATACCACAGAGTCTGACACATCTGTTTCATATTTGGATATTTTACATGAAAAAACGTTAATGGTAATCTCACAACCAAGCTCTATGATAAACACGACGACTATAAACTTTACAATCGTCAACGTCCCTTACTTATGCAGCAATATACCTTGATCACCTGCATACGTTTATATATCTCAGTTGATTCGATACGCAAGAGCATGCTCTGCGTATGAACAATTTCTGAAATTAGGTAAATTATTGACAAAACAAGTTGATGAAACAAAAATATCAGCAATCTTGTTTAAAGTCATTATTTCAAAAGTTCTATGATCGATACAATCGATACAATGATCTTGTCAGCAAATACAATTTAGTATTTAGTCAAATGCTGACGACGTTTTTTCGTACTATTGTTAGTCCATTATTCATACACTGAATTGACGACGGATTTTCCAGTTATTTCCCGATCATGACAAGGAGCACATGGGGGTTGTGACCGGTCGGCAAGGGAAGCTCAGTCCTCCATGGCACCTGATCCAACCTCCGATGTTTTGGAGGTCCTTTGTTGCTCTGCTCCTATTTCATATTGTTTTATGGACTTGAATTGATCATTGATCATCTTGAAAACTGAATCAAAGTTGCACCAAATATATTTTTTTCATGGTTTTTATCTTTGTAATCAAACGTGGAAATGCAAATGATATAGTGTACAAATATGACATGTTTCTTTGGTTTCAACAGGAATGCTTGTGCAACGGTTGGAGAAAAGTTTTGTTCTTCGATCAATATTTCAAGATGTTCGGCGATAAACTGCACATTTTCCCAGTATTCATTGTGATATATGTTCCTGCATCATTTTTTATTACGTACGTAATTTTTTCTAGCCTTTTTTTAATTTCGGGGTTAAATTTTAATCAAAAGCACATAATACAGTCTAGTACTCAATTATTAAATTATTTGATCGATGCGTAAAAATGTCTACGTCTTTTTAATCGAAGGACCTCTTTTACTAAATTATAGAGAAAGTCCCAGCAATAAGAAATATTATTGAAATGATTGATTGTATGTTGTTTTACACTCTGTTTGAGAATTCAAATATTCATCCATATAATTACACTGCAGCAGCATTTCGATTTAGAAAGAGAATATTGTTTACGTCCCCTTTGAGAATTTTCACATATTAAAAAACACATAAGGCAAACAATTTTTAGGCAGAAGTCTATGAGATACTCTCCTAAAATAAATCTTTGAATATAGATATGGTATTGCGGTTGGTAATGGACATGTTGAACCCGGATTTCCATATATCAGGTGAGCTTTTAAACTACAAGGATTATTCTAATTGTCTGGTAACATCTTTATTTGTGTTATTATTTTCTCCATTAAACAAAGTGATCTTTTTTTTAAAAATCCTGAGGACTAGTAACACGGATAAGGCTTCATTTCTTAGAGGAAAAGGTTTTGCTTCTTAGAAAAAAATAAAATAGGAATTCATTCATCGTGGAATATTTCAATATTTTTTTTAATTTCTTTGTATTGATTTTGTCCTCTCATGACGCAAGAAATAACATGTATATTCAATAATGGTTATATCTATATATTATCATCATTTTTATCCAAAGTCAGAAACTTAAAGTTAATATTTAGAATTTTGTTATTTTCATCTCCAGTGACACGGGTACCAAGGAACCGGAAAGTTGTGTATTTGGACAACTCTTAAACATAGGAGCAGTCATTGGTAATTATGGGTTTAGTACTTCGAAGTTGAAATTTAAAATATGTTTGAGTTTCTCATTGACAAGGTTTTTGAAGCTTTTGTGACCTTTTCTATGAGTGCTAACTGCTTTTGTCTTAAAATGATGCAGACTTTATTCAAATACTTAAAGTTGAAAAGAATTTTCTAAGTACGGTCTTCAATTTTGTCAATTATATCTATCGACGACGTTTCATTATTTTATCATTTTTAGTTCGATTCATACGTTAATTTGATAAATCTTGCTGATCTAGGGAAATAAGACAACAAAGACATTGACACATCTGTTTCATTTTGGGACATTTTACTGGAAAAAGACATTGAAAGCAGTGTTTTCTTTTCTTTGCCATAAAGATTTTTAAGATCTTTAAATTTAATGTTTGTATAATGTGCTGATAACATATAATTTTTTTCAGCTTTGGTTATATTTTATATACGTTATCAGCAAATAGCAACCTATCAAAGTGATTGCCCTGTCAGAAAAATAACAAAGTGTAATAAAGCTGGATTGGTACTAGGATGGATGGCAGCTTTTGGTATCAGTCTGGTTGGAAACTTTCAGGTCCTGAAATAAAATTTCCAATTTGTAATTTCATTCTTAAGCATTAAAGTATTTTTTTTTAATTATTCTTCACTAAATTTCTGTACATTAATTTTGAATCTTTAAGTTTATTTTATGCCCGTAAAAAACCATCATATTTTTTTTTGAATAGTTAATGAAATATATATTTCTTTTTTATTACAGGAGACGAATGTTTTGGTTGTGCATTTGATTGGTGCTTTTTTGGCCTTTCTGATAGGAAGCGTGTATTGTTGTGTACAAACGTATCTATCCTACAAGCTGCCAGAGATACCCGGTTCCTCCAGAAACCTCACATTAGCCAGATTTATAATCAGTATTTTAAATTTCATCTTTATGATAGTTCGTATCCTTTTTGTGTAAAGTAAATTATTCAGAAAAAATCAACTTCATGTCCCTATTGTTTGTTCATTACATTTTATTATCCAATCACCTGAATGAAATATATGGAGATAACGAACAGTCTTCAAGCTCAAAAGTTCATTTGACAATACAAAATTGAAGAAGAGCAAACTAGGACCTCAAAAACAACAGAGGTGGGATCAGGTGCCATGAAGGAGTGAGCATCTCCTGCCGACCGGTCACAGCAGCCGTGTACTCCTTGTTATATATGACCGAAAATAACTGAAAATTTGCAACAATTCAGTGTTTGTACATGTACATAATGGCATTTAGCATGAAAAAAATGTTTAATATATTTTGAATTTCACGATCAGATGTGTGAGATTTGGAAGTCAAATTGTCTGTGTAGCTCTTCCTCTACACAATATTAAATCTGAAGCCCTTTTCCTTGACGATAGAATAGTTTTAGGAGCAGGAATGTATACAATGAATATTTATCCTAACAGATCGAATAAAGAAATACCAATAGGTTTAAGCCCGGGCGATAAGGTCAGTAATATACTTTCGAAATAAATATTTCCGAAAAACAATGATTTCTGATTGATTGATTGATTGATTTTTTTTATTGTTTAATATCCCTCTCGAGAGTTTTTGATTTCTGAAAATTTTCACTTGTTTTATTTTCTATCGAAGGAGTATCCAGTCATTCTAAAGACACAGTATATTTCCATTTGTGATGGATTTATCCCTATTTGAAAGATAAATATTATATTGCTATTTATCACATATTTTTCCCTTTATCCCGTTGATAAAACTCATGTGATATCGTTTTCGTATCAACACTATGTATTCCTACTCAGTGTGACGTAATGTAAATAAACAAGTACATGTGTATGATGGAGAGAAGGACTTAATTTGTCAGATTTCACTTTATTTGATATATTCTAACGTTTTCAATCATGAATTAAAAAAAATAAGCGCTGAAATATTTTCTTTCTTTTATTTTTGTACGAACTATTTCATACAGCGTAATATTATTTAATACGTTATTTGGTCCGAAGTAACCGAAAAGGAACTTTGAATTAGAAATAAAGACAAAATACACATTTATAGTGAACAAAAATATGTGATAAAAAGAATCTCCCATGGTTTGTGGTTTGATATGATTTTTATCCAACTTGTTGTGTGTATTCTATCCCCTCGCCAAGGCTCGGGGATAGAAAACACACAACTCGTTGGATAAAAATCATATCAAACCACAAACCATGGGAGATCCTATATATATTGCTATTGCTGGTATATAGGTGTTTTTGCATTGTGCAAACATTTTTTGGTCTGTATACGCAATAATTCCTACAAAATGATATAGAAACTCTATGTTGAGTTGAATGGCATTTTCTCCATCGCCATCAAGTTGAATCTCATATTTAATAATGATAAAGCCGTTGTTTATAAAATAATTTTCCCCAAAACAAGGAAACTGTTGGTACACATTGCACTTAAGCTATTCAGAAGTAAGATGTGCAGTACATGTATAATCATAGATCTTTTTGTAGGGTTACCCAGCTCACCTGATTTCAACTATCTCGGAATGGATTGTTGCTTTTTTAATTTGCCTTTATGTGGCCACGTTTGCTCCAGAATTTAGATATTTTGAAATGATTAAGCCTAAGATAACATTCCGCCAAAAATGCGTTCGATCTGGAATAGCACCAGCTGACCAGTCAAACACGAACGATGTTATGACGATAGAAAATGGTGGAAAAGATGCCAAATATTGAAGTGATATATACTAGTAGTCTTTGATAAGCCTAAATGTGATAAATGTATACCGGTATTTCATGTGTTGAGATGTGTTTTGTTGTCCATAAATATTTTTAAAGAACAATGAAAGTGAAATACCCATGTTTGCTCAGTATTTTGATACATGTTCAAATAAAAAATAATATTGAATGTCTTGTTGTTTATAGATTTACATTTCAAAAACTGGATTATATTTCAATCACAAATGTTATTCTTCAGGAAGTACATTCCAAAGAGATGTATTTCAAAATATTTTTCATGAACTTCATATTTATAAAAATATTGTTTATCAAACAACATAACATCATTTTAAGATGGAAAGGCATAAACAACTCAAATGAGTTTGCTGTGGATTCAATATCGAACAGAAATCAAGCTCAAAAGTCCATAGAAACAATATAAATTAGTAGCTTAAAAACACCGGGGTGAAACCAGGTGCCATAGAGGAGTGCGCATTCCCCGCCGACCGATCACACCTGCTGTGTGCGCCATCCAAGTGTCATGACTTGGAAAGCGGAAAAATCTGTGAAAATTCAAAGTATAAATATCGGCAGAACATCAAGTATAGAAATCATCTGTCAGCATTTAATTTACTAATACAGCTGTACTGTAAACGTAATACATTTGGCTGTGTATTCTTTTTAGCGTTTTTGGCGGAAAGCAATATCCGCTAATTCAAGTACTTCGCTAAATGTTTGGCACATATAATACCTATAAAGAACATTAAGATATGCACTATCAATCAAATCCACGCTAACTTGTTTAAAAACCGATTTCCGCCAAATATCGTACACGCTAAATATAATACGTTTACAGTAAATTGATTCTGATGCTGAATTTTTTTCTTGCGAGGGATTTTAAACAAAAAATATACAAATAAAATGCTTATTTTCATTTGATGCTGTCAATTAATTGTAATACACCAATAAATAAATACAAATGGTTAATTCACAGCTCTTATAGTATTTTGTTATCTAAAGCGAGGAATTCTTTTTTTGTCTGCGATTTGAAATAAAACAAGAAAACAACCAAGCTCTATGATAAACGTGACGACTTTAACTTTTCAATCGTCAACTTCCCTAACTTATGCAGCAATATACCTTCATCACCTGCATACGGAGTGTATATATCTCAGTTGATTGGTACGCAAGAGCATGATCTACTTATGAACAATTTCTGAAATTAGGTAAATTATTGACAAGCAAGTTGATGAAACAAGAATATCAGCAGTCTCGTTTAAAGTCATCATTTCGTAAGTTCACTGAGTCAAATGCTGACTGACGTTTTTCATAATAATTGTTAGTCCATTATTCATACATAGAGCTGACGACGGTTTTACACCGTTATTTTCCGATCATGGCAAGGAACACAACGGCGGGTGTGACGAGTCAGCAGGATATGCTTACTCCTCCACGGCACCTGATCCCATCTCTGATGTTTCGGAGGTCCATGTTTGCTCTGCTCCTATTTTGTATTGTTTTATGGACTTTGATATAGAATACTGTTCGTTATCTCCATATCCTTCATTCAGAAATGTAAAAAAAAATATGTCGACAATTCAAAGTATAATGGCAAAACAATAGGTAAAAAAAAAGCCTCGGTCAGCAATCGACAGACTGATAGATTGATTTACTGAAAAACTACTGTATACAAATAAAATGCTCATTTTTATTAATTAAAATACACCAATAAATGCAGTGAATACCATTGACTTCACAAAATTATTTTAAAGACTGCATATCCACATAAAAAGATTTAAAATCAAGTAACTTTAGAAGCTCACATTTTTCTGTATCCATAGTTGACTTTTTCTAATAAAAGAAAAAAGTATCCATTTCTTTACTTTTTATATCTTTGATTGGACAGGAAAATATTTTTGGTGTGCTCAGGAGAGATAATTCTCGCATATTGCGTACCATGGAGACATAGCTATGTACACAAGACACTGATAACAGTTTTATAACTGACAGTTTGCATGTATAGATCGGAATGGTATCAGTACAAAGGTAAACTTTTGTTTCATTTTATCCTTACTGTTTGAGTGCTATATTATGTTCCGGGCTTGTCAAAGATCTGATATTGTCCCAAACATGCACATGTATATAACACTGATATTTTTTAATAGGATCCAAATAATACATGTAATGATTTTTCTCCTACTTCTTAATACTATGTAAAGGTTTGATATTTTCGAGGATTAATATTCTTTAAGGTTAGAAAAGAGATCATATTTGAATTAGAACATAAAACCACAATGCGTAAGGATTAATGTATAATGTATTTCTAGCTAATATTGACTAGTGGAATATCAGAGATGATTCTAGAAAGAATATTTTAAAAATCCGGCTTTTATTTTTTTTCTGATTAACTGTATTTTGTTTAACGTCCCATTCGAGAATGTTTCACTCAAATAGAAACGTCTTCCCGTTAGGATAGGATGATTAATAAAAGGAAATGAAATGGATTTTTCAGCTTCTTTTCTTCAAACAACACGCCTTTTCTTTGAGGTACATGTACAAAAGGATCGTGAACCATGTCGGTAGGATTTTCACATTAGCACATTTAATATAAATGTATCTTTATATCTTAATATAAAGATATAGTCTTCGTGTCTCTCAAAGTTTTATTGCATCATTTAAGAGGACTTCGTTAAATAAAAAATCGCAGGTGCTTCACATACATTTAACATGCACATGTACTTGTCGAAAATCGTCGTTTGCTTTCAACGTGCTCAATCCATTGAATTACAGGTGTTATCTTTAGAGTACCAATCAGGCTTTCTCAACTGTTTGAAAAATATTTGACATTTGTTAAATACGACTACTTTATTTCTATAAAGAAGTATTAACTTTTAAAACGTTAAATCTTAAAGTCTAGACACTTACTTTAACCAAGATTTTTTTAGTTATGTTGTGTATAAAATACTCAGTCTCGCATTATACAGGTTGATATTAATTTTTATGACTTAAATTTTCCTACATTTTATGACTGAATAATTTCCATTTCTGAGATCTCACAATGTGAGAATGGAAAAAGTATTAGCTTGGTGAACATTGTACCCTTCAGGAGGCTACATCGCCATATCTACCTCAAATATAAACAAAAAGATTATGAGTTATATTGTGTTTTATTTGAAAACATTGTACTTAAAAACAAGCCAATAAATAATACCTGTGGTAAATTGTTGCTTTAATCTCGATGTAATAATTTACTTCTTTAAAAATCATATATTTCTATGTGCTTGATTAAAAGATTACTACAGTTAAAATAAAACAAGTGTACATGTAATGTATGTTTTTCTTAAAAGTGTTGCACAATATGATTTTACATAATTTGCTTAGTGACATCATTAAAATTCTTTTTTTATATATCTGTTGTTTGTGAATGCTTTTAATAGATTTACCTGTTTATGGCTGAAGCTCAAACCACTGTTCCAAGATGTTTAGAGACCATTTACATATATTTCCAGTATTCATAGTGATATACGTTCCAATCTCATTTTTCATAACGTGAGTAAACTACGAGGGTTGTTCAATAAATAATGTCCTGAACTGTATAACATACAATACAGACATCATATTACATTAAGCTTGACTTTTTCGCATAATTGAATTAGATGTTGTAAGACTTGTTAAGAATCCAAAAATCCAAAAAGAAATATTCACTGAATTATGAAAAATTTACGGCAACCAATGTCTGTTTTATAGACAAATGACAGGTGTATTTCAAGATAAAATATTATATAATGGGCATCAAAAATGGGTACCGTCCTTGCCAACAAGTAATTATAACAACTAATGTACTATTTGCCAAATTTCAACAATTATTCACCGATGAAGTATGATCAGATTTGATGGACATCATTTCTGGAGTAGTTCACACTGTTTTAAAGAAACGTATGATAGTTAAAAAGCTTCTTTCTCATTCTGGTTTGAACATATTTTATTGTTTTGATGTTTAAACAAAAGGATTGGACACAAGTTCTTAAAAACTTAGAACGTCCTCTCCTTTAAAACAATTTGTAACACAAAGTACATTGTTCAAAATTAATTTACACAGGAACCAAAGGTCAATAAGATTATCTAACATAGACAATGCATATACAGAATTGAATTAATGTAGTATGGACATACTAATCTAAAAGCATTACTCAAAAACGACCAGATCTCTTAATATACAATTGCACATTTAAAAATAAACTTTCATTTTCAGAAATACTGATCGAATTATCTCCCCATAATAGAACATGAGTGTCTACAATACGTAAATTTATCATTCTAAAAATAGCATTGAACAAATCGTTTCTTGGGGCAGTGTAGTTCACACAAGAAAAAAAGAAATGATATGCATCTTCTATTTTTCCGCAAGTACACAGTGGACTGTCAATAATATTACACCTAAATAAGTCTTTATTTAGGACACAATTGTGTCTTAATCTAGTATGAATTACACTCCAGTAACGATCACCAAAAGTAAAAAATGACGGGGTGGGTGTTTTCTGAGAGTTTATACATTTTTTGAAGGAACCAATTGTAGTGGATTGTCTTGTTTCAAGAGATAAAGAATTCCATTCCCTTATTGCAATTGGAACAAACGATGATTTATAAATATTTAATCTACACCTAGGGATACAGTAATTTTGTGATTGTCTTGTAACGTAATTTGATTCTTGTGATCGAATGTTTGGAAATATTTCTTTCAAATAACCGGGTACCATATTATGAAATATTTTGTACATAGTTGTTCTTGCTTTGGACATTCGTCTAACAGCAAGTGGTTCCCAACCAGTTTCAAAATAGAGAGAATCTCGCGATGCCAATGAGGTTAATCCAGTGACTATTCTTGCTGCTGCAAGTTGCAATTTTTCTAGTTTTTCAGAATCTTGACTAGAACACCCACACCAAACTTCGGTTGCATATTCTAACTGAGGTCTTATAAAAGTAGTATATAAAAGAGATAAAGTTTTTGCACTGACCTTAAACTGCAATTTTTTAAGTAGACCTAATTTTTTATATGCATTAGCTACGATAGAATCAATGTACCCTGACCAAGTGAGGTCGTTTGAAAATAGAATACCTAAGTGATTATGTGATGATACTAAATCTAAATTACAATCTTGAAATTTTAACAATGGTAAATCTACGTTTTTCTTAGTACTAAAAAATACAGCTTTGGTTTTAGTAGGATTAAATTTCAATAGCCATTGTTTAGACCACCGCTCAAGTTGATTTAAATCATTATTCAATCCTAATTGAATATCATGTACATTTTCTGAACATTTCTGTAAAGAATTATCATCAGCATACAATCTGCTTAAGGTAGACATATTTTCAGCGACATCATTGACATATATCAAGAATAAAAGTGGTCCCAATACAGACCCCTGGGGAACTCCAGCGTGTAAAGATCTAAAACTAGACATAGTATTCCTATGTAATACCCTTTGTGTCCTTAAATCTAAATAACTTTGAAACCATAATAATAACTTATCACTAACACCATAAGTTTGTAACTTAAAGAGAAGGCCTTTGTGCCAAACCCGATCAAATGCCTTAGACAAGTCGCAAAAAACCATACAACAGTGTTTTCCTTCATCTATAGCTTTAGCTATGTAATCGAATGTCTCAATAAGTTGATAAACTGTTGAATGACCTGGTAAGAAGCCAGCTTGATATTTGTAAAAAAGATTGTTTGAATGAAAATAATTGTAAACATATTTAAAAATAACTCGCTCCATAATTTTTCCAACGCAGCTTAATAATGAGACTGGTCTATAATTTGATAATAATGATGGGTCACCTTTTTTAAATAAAGGAAGTACATTAGCTACCTTCCACTGTGTAGGAAATACACATTCTCTTAAAGATCTGTTAAACAAAATACATAAAGGATAAGAGACGCTAAAAATGGTAGCTTTTAACATTTTATGACTAATGTTGTCAGGTCCTATTGCCTTGTTCACTGGGAGAATAGAAATTATATCAATAATGTCCTGTTCAACTATTTCAATACTATTAAAAACACTATTACATAATAAAGAAAAAGCTGGTAATGCAGGTTCGACATCATGCGAAGCCGAAACCGAAGCAAAATATCTATTTAACGCTTCAACCTTGTCAATATCGCTGTAATTAATATGCATATTTCCATTTTCTGTAATATCCTGCAGCGGTGGAATTTCGGACCTAACCTTAGTTTTAAAAACATCTTTTAATAATTTCCAATAAATTTTAGAACTTTTGATACTTGCTTCGATAAGATTGGTCTCTATATTGTTGTAATAGTTTGCCATTGCTACTTTTTTCATGTTATTTACTTTATTACGTAGTTTTTTAAACTTATTTTTATCTGAATCTTTTTTTGTTTTGTGAGCTTTTTCTCTTGCACGATTTCTCTGACGAATCGTTCTTCGCAAAGCGGAATCCATCCAGGGTTTATCCTTAGGCCTTATTGTAACTGTTTTTTCAGGAATGCAATTTTTAACATGATTTAAAAAACTTTTTGAAAAATTACTTTCCGCCTGATCTATATCTTTAGCTTCATTAATAAGTATATTCCAATCTGTATTGCGTATAAGTGTGTTTAGTGTTTCAAAATCTGCATTTTTATATTGCCATATTTTCCTATCATATGATTGTGCTTGTATTGTATGTGATTTAAGATATATGTATGTGCCTTTGTGATCGCTGAGAGATTGTTCTACGTCTATTGTCCCTGAGTCCAGTACATCGGCATGTAAATTTTCGCTGACGAGAATTGGGTCTATGAGAGATTTCGTGTTTTTCGTGACTCTAGTTGCGTCGCATACCGTGTTTTGGAAGGAATATTTTAAAAGAATTTCATTGACTACATGTGTGATTTGGAGATTTAGAAAATTTACATTTAGGTCACCTATGACTAAGATTCTATCGGATATATCAACAGCTTTTTCAAGAGACCATTCGAATTTTTTCCAAAAAGAATTATCGGAGTTAGGAGGTCGATACACACAACAGAGCAGGATATTGCAGGTAGGATCGCTTATTTCTACCCATATACATTCTAGGTTCAAAGGTTCAAGATCAGGGCGTCTATTCGTGCGCAAAGAGTCAGATGCATATATTATTACACCGCCCCCATGAGAGTTTCTATCTTTACGAAAAATTGAGCTGAATCCGTCAATAGGAATGTCTTCGTTTAAAATGTTAGCATCAAGATGGCTTTCTGTGAAACATAAAATATCGTAATCTGACACAATACTAAGAAACTTATCAAACTTGTTTCTAATACTTCTTACATTTAAATGAAAAATTTCCAGTGTGGATTGGGTACTTTGAGATGGTCCCGGATTTGTCTCTATGTCGCCTGACAACAATAAAAGGAAATACATAATTTGAAACACATAATTGAAAAAAATATTTTCTTGTGCCCCTTTTGACAGTAAACGTTTGGTATTTTGTAAAATGTACTTAAGACGCTCAATAAAAAAATAAACAAAATCATGAAATCGTAGAACATAGAATAGCAGTGATTTTGATGTACATCTACATTTACAATAGAAAAGTCCGATTGCGGCTCGATATTGTTCTATTGTATTAGCCATTATCAAAACATAGAGAGCAATGTTGAGCAATATTTGAACCGGCCGCAAGGAGACATATAATAAGAAAACATGCAATTTTATTTCTATGACCTTTGGTTAAAAATAAAAACGAAAAAACATTGAAAAAAAGTTTAGGTAAAAAGAAATCAAAAAACAAAAAAGAACAGAACAAGTCACTAGGCAAAACAAAAAGCCTATTGACAGCTACTCGGTCCATCGTTGAAAAACATATGTACACTGTTACACATACTGCTACATGTAAGAACAGCATGATTTAGACACTTTGAAGGAAAAAATTAAGGGGAACACTTTATAACGTTACTGTAATATGCAGTGAAAGTTTAAAAAATCATTATTTTATATGCAATAAAATACAATTTAACTGTCTTGCATTAAGAATAGCGGCTAAACATAACTGAGTCTATCAAAGGGAAAAAAAACGAAAACAGAATCATCCCTGTATATTCTAATACTCAGATTCCGCACCTGGGGCAATAAGGTCAAGGTCATTAAAGGTACGGATCAAATGTTTCTCGCCCTCCTTCTCGATCTTTACAAAAATGCGACCATCATTCGTCCAGTATGAGTGTATAGCATCTGCCTGTTTCGCTTTGGACAGTTCGTGAATAATGCTCTGTCGGTACCTGGTAAGGTCTTCGGTAACAAATAAGGGCGTGCCCTTGAGTTTTCGTTTTGCAGAAAAAATTTTGTTTTTTACTTTCCAGTTTTTGAATTTGCAAATAATTTGAATGTTTCCGTTGGCATTGGGTTTACCGATAGGGTGGGATCGAGAAATGTCGTCCTCTTTTATGTCAATGTTAAATTTGGATTTGCATAGATCTTTCACCATTTCATCAGTATCTAAGTAGTTGCCCGTTTGGCCTGGCACTGGACAGTTATGGAACCTAAGAGAGGTCCTCCTGCCATACTGCTCTAGATCGTCGAGTGATGTTTCTAGATCCCATATTTGGTTTTGGAGATTGGCATTTGTTTTGTCTGCCTCCTTTAGCTGATGTTTTAAGTTCTTGATTTCTTCAGCTTGTTTGGCTATTGTCAAGTTTAGTTGGTTGAAAGCTGATTGTACAGCCTTTTCTATGGTTGGTGTTATAGCACTTACCAATGCGGGGACCAGCTGAGACATAACATTTTGATCACACACAGCTGAGTAAATCAGGCCTGGTAAACTGGAATTATGGTTAGAACGGTACCTAGTGAAAATGGCACCTGGTGAAAACGGCACCTGGAATATGCAAAACGGCACTTGGTTAAAACGGCACTTAGTGAAAACGGCACTTGGTTAAAACGGCACTTAGAGGGAAAAAGTATAAAATTGTGTTATGATAGATATTTGACATAAGTTCTTTTTTATTTCTGAATTTAATTTATTGACTTTAGAATTTTTTGTGGCTTCAATTTTGTTTTATTTTCAATCTATTTTTAAAGGTAGTATTAATAAGCTATAACACAACAATATGTTGGATTAAGAATACTTATATTTGTAGTGCAGTGTTGATAATATGAAAAAAGAAATGGTGTAAATGATTTAAAAAAAAATATTTACAGTAAAAGTCACTTTATCTCACATTTCTATCTAATTCTGTAGAAATTATTTGAACGATATCAACATTGTATCATCTTCATTATAAAAAAATAAATGTTTTGTTCTTCTATGTACATGTTTATTACATTGTTAAATGTTGTATGGCTTTTCATATTTTATGTACATGTACAGTTGGTAGAGGATTATCTAAGTTTTTCTAACTTGTGTACAATCCATTTGACATCTTGTCGAGAAATACACAATAGTAGCTGTATATGATTGCAAAATGACGATCAACAGATTATTGAAGGGGAGGTGTGAAATGGTCTTTTGTTTCTATTCCTACAAGTGTATTCTAAGTAAACACACTCTAACTGGCTTCTAATTAGTCAACTGTGACTGGCAACCCCCAAAACAGAGTAGTATACATATTTGCAACACTATAAATTTTTAAATTTCAAAGGATCATATATAATGATATAATTGGGATTTGATCTCTTTTGTAGAAAATAATAGATATATAATTTAAAATAGAAATACATTTAAAAAATCTAACCACTGTACAAAAGTAAAATAATTTTCAGATGAATCAGTTTGATTTTTTTCCTAAAATATTTTTTAAACATTTTTATCAATAATAATATACACATTAACTACTATATATGTAATGCATAAAGATCCATTTTCTGTATAAACAATATCAACTTCTCAAAATTAAAAAAGTGCCGTTTTGACTACTCTCAAGTGCCGTTTTGCATATTTCCTAAGGGGTACTACTAAACAGAGTACGATAGAGTACGATAGAGTACGCTAATAAAAAATAGAATTTAATGCAATTACTTGGGTTGTTTATTCATATCTTACATTAAGAAATGAAAATATAAAATAAAATTATAAAAATTTTCGCAAATATTTGTGTTAAAAGTGATTTTTTCTCCACAAAACATAGAAATTCAATTATTGTATCCCGATCCCGACTATTATTATTTTGCCTTCCCGGAACTTATAAACTAATTTCAGTCTACATGTAATAATCATATTTATTATATAAAGTATGTAAATATTTGTTTTTCAAACAAATAAGAAAAATAAAACAAGGTTCATTGGAACTAAATGTTGGATCTTTTATTTTAATTAACTGGTTAATTTCAATCGGGTTCAAGTTCTAACGGGAAATCGTAGCCTGGAAAATAAATTGAAATAAACCAATAAATAATAGATACAGGTAAAAATGCATCAGGATATATGTTTATTGTGTTAAACTACATAATAAAAACATGAAAAAAGTTGTATAAATGCATTAAATTCTATTTTTTTATTAGCGTACTCTATCGTACTCTATCGTACTCT
>PRKT01000094.1:946158-987717 GCA_003671525.1 Saccostrea glomerata | reverse complement strand
CTCCTTTAGCTGATGTTTTAAGTTCTTGATTTCTTCAGCTTGTTTGGCTATTGTCAAGTTTAGTTGGTTGAAAGCTGATTGTACAGCCTTTTCTATGGTTGGTGTTATAGCACTTACCAATGCGGGGACCAGCTGAGACATAACATTTTGATCACACACAGCTGAGTAAATCAGGCCTGGTAAACTGTATGTTTGTCCCTCGGATTGAATGAGGGGGGTTTGGGCAATGGGGGTGGGCTCTGTAATTGAGGAATAAGAGTCTGCTTGACTAACACTTACAGCAGCACTTACAGATGAATCCTCAGGTACAATAGTCGACGATTTTGAGAAAGTGGTAATCTCAGAATTGTCATTCATATTGTCCATACTGCCCTGTTTACCAGAATTGTTTGAAGAATTCAGATCTGGGAGAGATGTAGACAGAAACCTTCTGCGAGATGTTTTGTTCTGATTTTCAGATGGACTGCTAAGTTTTCGTTTTGATTTTTTGTTATTACCACTATTGTTGGAACTTGACATGAGTTCATCTCACACAAAAGCACAAAAGCACAGAATGTTTTGGTTTTTAACTTTGTCAATGTAGTTTTTACTGAAGTTATTTTTATATCAATTCATCTGTGACAGCTTTGCGAAATGATATATTAGTGAGTAATCAATTTTCACACACAGAAATACAACATACCCCTGTTTTTTCCTCCCGACCGAGACTAAACGTCGACACTAGACGCCATCTTGAATGTTTTGAAAAATTAGTGAAAACGACAGCATGTAAGAATATCTAAACACGTATTTCAATTTATTATTTATTGTAGTTATCCATGTTTGTTTTAAATTCAAACAGATAGTGAAACTTGTATCTATTGCTTAAAACCCTCAAAACAAAATTTAAAATAAGATATACTTGACAAAAACAACAAAAAGTTTCAGAAGAGCAAAGAAGTGCAAGCACACAAAGGCAAATTTATATGCCATTTTCTTAAATATTTGTGGTCATGTTGTTCAATTTCGTATTCGGGGAGGCAGTTTAATTTCTGGAGGAGTCTAGAAAGCAAAATTTTTTGCCAAAAAATCGAAAGGTTAATGAGAGGAAGGAACCTAAATCAGGAATCCACTACAAAAAATTTCTCCATGACAACGTCCAAATCGCACACCCTGAAGAGTAAAGGAGTTTTGGGGGTAAACAGAGATTTTTGCACATAATAATATCTGTCAAATCTTTCGTCTTTTGACTTGTTTCATTTTTCAAACAAAATAACACCTTTCAGAAGGAAGAAACGAGTCCAGGAAATCAAAAGATCATTTTCCAGTATACTAAGGGTCATACCCAAAAATGAATTCTAAAAACAATCAGAAATTTGATTTAAAAAAATGGTACGGACATGTGTTTTAATTGAAAGAGAATATTAAAATAAAGCATTAAGAGTAAATCATTGAAAAGCGTCTTTTGCTTCTTCCCGAGCACCGAGGGCATTATTTATTGAAGAGCCCTCGTACAAGGAAATATGACATGAATCTAATGAAGAAAAAAGAATTTTCCAGTTTGTTAAATTTTATTCCTTGTCCTATTTAGATGACAAGTCCCTATCTTAGTTAGTCACTTTGTGTCGAACATTCCTAGTCAGTCGTCAATTTCATTTTCATTTGTCCGTCTGTCTAAATTGCACAAATTTTTGTATGTAGTATATGGGATTTAAGAGGCACGTAAATTTCAGGGGATATTAGAAGATTTTATTAATTGGTAGTTTTCGGCCCCACCCAGAGGTAGGGGACAAAATTGTCCTGGTCCCACATATTCAAAGTTTTCCTGGAAATCAAAAAATAAAACTTATGCATGATTTTAATGAACATAGGGCCTCTTAACAAAATTTTGAAATTCATGGCCATATGATGTTAGCAGCATTGGTGTTAGGGAAGTGCTCTTTTGACCAAACAGAGAAAGTGCATTATTAAAAAAATTATTTACAAGACCGTTAAGCTCATTGAATCTCTTGTTTTATTTTTTTATTGATTTATCTTAATAATTTATTCCAGTCAACCCTTCCTTGTTTATTATGCTTTAATTAGAATGAAAATTTACGTAAAAGATGGGCCATAATCAAAACTTGTTTTTAAAGTTAAAGCCTGTAAACTTTGTTTTCAGGCCTGAATTAAATAATTGAAATCATTATCATGCATTTCTTATCTGTGGTTTACAATAGATATGGTATTGCAGTCGGAAATGGGCATGTTGCGCCTGGATTTCCGTACATCAGGTAAACAAATTGCAAAGAAATACAGGATGCAACGAAATCCAAAAGAGAAAAAGAATGATATTTTAGCATAAAAATACATGCTTTTTTGTAAATATATGTACTAGACTGGAATTGTCGTCTTGAATGGTTTGAATTTTATCTTTAGTGACACGGGTAGCTTGCCCCCTGAAAGCTGTGTATTTGGACAACTCTTAAACATAGGAGCAGTCATTGGTAAGAGAATGAATAACCTTGGTGTCATTTGAAAGAACTTTATTAGTTCTAGTATGCATATATAACATGGAATATTCAGAAAGACAGATGATTTTTCCAATATTCTTATAATTTCTTAGACTTGAATACCGTTTCAATACAATTTCTTTTCAGTTTCAGTAGTATTCTTTATACGTTATAAGCAGATAGAGACTTACCAGCACGATTGTCCAGTAAGAAAAATCACCAACGTAAACAGGGCAGCATTCGTTTTGGGCCTGATGGCTGCGTTTGGAATAAGTCTGGTGGGAAACTTTCAGGTAAGCTGTGAGAATACATCTTACATCAACACAATTACGAAAAATACTTCCCTTACATCCAACATTTCTTAGTAAAAAACTTTCCACTTTAAGAACAACCTTTAACAGTGAAATGACATGGTCGAGTAGTGTCTAATAGTAGGATAACGAACAGTGATCATTTTCATAAATTGGGGAATCAACTCGAATCGTGAACAGGAAATGAAATATGGACTTCTGGAAACAGAAGTGTGATCAGGTGCCTAGGAAGAGTAAGCTTCAATCTGTTGACCTGTGAATCCGCTGTGAAGCTCAAGTAATGATCAGGTATAAGGAGTATTCTTATTCAAATTTAGTATAATGGTATTAAACATGTCAGACAAAACACTACCCAATGATAGGTCGTATTTATTGAGATTTTTCTAGCTTATTTCATATTTCATTTTGTTTGGCGATTTTTTCATGATGTATTTTAATACACAGGGCTCAAGGCAGGTGTGACCATTACAGTGATTACACGGGGGATTCTTACTTCTCTTTAGCACCAGATCCCACCTCTGAGGGACACTTAGGATTAATGTATGGATAATTATGTTTCTAATTTTAGGACGTGAATGTTGTTGTTGTACATTTGATTGGTGCCTTCCTAGCCTTTGTGATTGGGGCGATTTACTGTTGTCTACAAACTTACCTTTCTTTCAAACTTCCTGATATCCCAGGATCCTCCAGAAAACTAGCACAAATAAGATTGGTTATCTGTGTTTTAGATTTTATTTTTATTGTTACAAGTATCCTTTGTTCATAGAAAAATACACTAAGTTTTATATGATACTCGAACGCTTTCTCCTTTATTTTGCTTTGATTAGAAAAACACAATTAATTTCATATAGATTTTTCTTGACAATAATTTAGTTTTGATAGCATCAAGGCTAGCAACAGAACACAAACCAGAAGGTCTGAAGGCTCAGTGTTGGACCCCAGGTGAATCGGTACGTAAAGCATTCAGTACTTTTGGGGGAATACCGGTATGTCAGAGAACATCAAAGTCCATTAGCTTGCCGTATGCAATGTGCATTGTACCACCATTCAACAGCATTCTCCGCATTTTGCTGCAGTCTAGATCCGTTTAACCTACCAAACATATTGAAATACTTTTTTGACTGGTTGTTTCAATCTTTCAAGTATGTAAATAAAATATGCTGTGATGACGAACAGTATTCAAACTCAAAAGTCCATTAAATTACAAAATAGGAAGAGAGCAAGGACGGACCACTAAAACAGAGGTTGGATCAGGTGCCATGGAGGAGTGAGCATTCTCATGCTCTTGCGTATCGAATCAACAAAGAGATATTAATTCCATATGCAGGTGATGGGGGTATATTGCTGCATAAGTAAGGGAAGTTCTTTGACTATGTGGTGTCTTTAACTTCAAGTTCAAAGGGATATATCATGTCAACATATCAACAAATATTTGTTTATACACAGTATATTTCATGTATTTATAATCACACTTTCCAAGTTCAGGTATACTAATACCTTTTTTTCCTGGTCCTCCCTTCCATATGTTCACTGATCTTTCTACAAATTCCTTTTGCATTTAAAACTTTAAGCAATTTAAACACATCTTTTGCAATCAAATTGTTGGTGTCCTGTAGCTGTGCAATAAGCCTCCAAATTATTTTTATTTAATACTTTGTGTCTCATTTGGAGTTGAGAACTACTTATTCTTAAAACTCTGGTTTCAAAAACTTTTCTTTTAATATTCAGTTTCAGCCAATTATCTTTTGGAATATAATTAGTGGTTATCTGATGTTCAGAAAGATTTTATTATTCTCATTTTCACCGAAGGGCCATATGGATCTAAAAAACAACATTTATCCAAGAAAGTTCATTTCATATTTAACCAGTAGCTAAATCAACTTCTGGAATATTCTTATGGAATCCTATGGAATCCTGTAGATACACCATAAGGTTTTGAAATTTTCACTTTCAGGAAATTAACTTTTTTATTGCAAAAATCACAAGACCCATAATTTTATGCAGTTATTTATACTTGACTTACTTGTACTTTGGGAGCATAGTGCTGCAAGCACGTCGTGCCATCGGACTCTGTTTTGTGCTATGCTTTTTAATTTGGTCCAGGTAAAACCCGCCTCTTTTGCTTCCATTTCCACGGACCTTCTCGAGGTTTGCCTGGATCTCCTACCCTTCTCTTTCCTTGTAGATTTCGATCCGTTTGTGATGTTGTTTGGGGGTTAACATAAAGTGTGACGAACAGTATTCAAACTCAAAAGTCCATTAAACATTACATAATAGGAAGAGAGCAAAGACGGACCACAAAAACATCAGAGGTTCGATCATTTCCACGGACCTTCTGCATCTTGCCTGGGTCTCCCAATCTTTCTCTTTTCTTGTGTGGATTTCAATTCAGAGCCTGTTTGTGATGTTGATTGAGGGTTTGCATAAAGTGTATCCTATCCATTTTCTCTTCTTTGTCAATGTATATGGGATTGTGCTTGGTTCTCTTACATGGGCTGTTATTTGTGTCAGACCATTAGATACATTTATTGATGAAAGACTGTAGTTTGTTGTTTAATGGTTTGGTTACTTTCCAGGTCTCGGAACCAGATAAGAGAGATGCTTTATCACTTATATTAAAAATCCTGACTTTGCACTTTATGGAGACTGCTTTAGAATTCCAGATTTGACTGAGGGTGATGAAACCTTGTCTTGCCTTATTAATTCGGCTTTTGGCGTCGTCATCTGCGCCACCGTTCTTGTTGACGATCCTCCAAAGATAAGTGAATCTGTCAGTTTCTTTGGTGTTCTCACCATTTCACTGGATTGATATCTTTGTTGTTGATTCTCATTACCTCTGTCTTCTAAGTATTTATTTTTTCAAAAGGTCAGTCTTTTGGGCTTCTGGTGCAGATAGTGATAGTTTCTCTTGAGCATCTTGTTCCTTGTGCGAGAACAAGTAAATGTCATCTGCAAAATCTAGTCCTCAAGCTGTTTGGTGAAGGTCCACTGCATTCATGTCTTACTGCTTTTCGTTGTTTCCTGCATGATCAAGTCATGACTATCGGAAATATTGAAGATGAGAGGATGCAGCCCCATCTTGTTCCTTTTTGCATTAAAGGATCTGTGAGTTATTTATAGGATATTTAACTAATACATTTCTGAGGGGAAAATTCTTCAAAATCAGTCTAATTTATTGAGGTTAACATCGTAACCTATTATAAGCAGACCTGTTTAATGTAAAAAAAAAAAAAAAGAGCTGAAAGCTCAGGTGAGCTTTACTTCACAAAAGTGAATCCAAGTTTTACATTGAAATTAATAGGGAAAATCTTCTCAATGACCACTAGTCCAGGAAAGGTGAAACTTACGTGGAAGCATAAAGGGGTAGTGTAAATTCTCAATTGTTCAAATCATACATGGCCTCGGGGGAAGGGTTCTATAGATTCTATAGAATCTATGGATTCTATAGGGAATTTAATTTTAACATTGAAATAATACAGGAAAAATCTTAAGAAATTTTCTTCTCAAGAACCACTTGGTCATAAAAGCTGAAACTGAAAAGCATCCTCTGGTACACAGTGTAGATTCTAAATTGTTCAAACCATGACCCACTGAGGTAGGGGTGGACCACAATAGGGAACCTAAATTTTACGTTGATTTATAATTTATTGAAAAACGTCTACATAAAAAGAAAAAAGACTCTAGCTAGCCATGCCTTTCATTCATCATTTAGATATTTCGAGAACATTTCCATACGTGGATTACGTTGATACGTTGACTATATCCCAATACTGAGCTCAAATTAAAAGACACCACCAAGTCAGACATACACATGTATGTATGTTTCATATTTGACTAGTTTACAAAAAGACATGACATCTAAACTTTTTTCTCAGTCTTCGACTAACCCTTTTAATGTGGCAAATACCATCATCACCTGCATAAGAAGTAGATTCGATACGTATAATAGCACGTTCTAGCAAACCCTCCCTTCTTCCTCGTTCCTTATGTCTGTTAAAGTTTTATTCGAACACATTGAGAGATGTGAATAATTCACAATGGATAGAAGAATCAACATAATCAATGTAAACCCGGAAGTTTCAAATCTTTGGTACTTTGCAGAAGAATAACTCAACCGTTTTGGTCATTTCGTGGGACAGGTACAGATGGAGGAACATGACTTTTGTTTCATAATTTTTTTGAATTTCAATCAAAATATAGCGAGAAATCTTCAATCAAATAATAGCACAATTTGATGTAATTTACCATTTTGTATTACATATCATTTAAAAGTTCCTTTGATTTATTTTGCTACAACTATAACAAGTATTTATCTTTTTTCTTTGATTGTAGGGGTACGCTGCTCATCTGACGTCAACAATATCAGAGTGGATCATTGCGTTTTTAACTTGCATTTTTGTGGCCACATTTACTCCAGAGTTTAGACATTTTGAACTCATCAAACCTAAAATAATTTTTCGAGAAATTTCAAGAAAAGACATGGTTCCTGGATTAGAGTCCAACAAAGACCCCAAAATAATGACAATTAAAAGTGAAGAAGCAAGTGTAAAATATTGAAAATAAAAAATGTGATAATCTTTTCTGTGATAACATATACATGTACATGCATATAAAGTCTGTTTAATAACATGGAAATGCTTGTCAATCCCAAAATTACTATTATTCGTATTATCTCATTATTACCAATGATGTCACAACTGTTATTAAAAATATAATTTTCATTCTCACCAAACTCAACATATCCTGCAGTTGTTTGAACACATTTTATTGAATAAATCAAAAGGATTGGAAACATACTTACGAGTTCCTCTCCTTAAATATAACTATAATATGTCATGACATGCAATCCTGTGGTTGAGTCTGATGAGAATAAAGCTTTGAACACAAGCAGACAAAACCATAAAACATTCACCTGTGTATGTTTTATTTCCACTACGGTGTCTCCCCGATTACATAAAATAAGCATTTCTGTAAAATTTCTTCAAAACCATTCTCCATTTCTTTAATTTGAATAAAGTACGTAATTCTATATTTCACTTATTTTATTCTGACAAAAGCTATTTCCTTGATTACTAAGAATGGAAGATGTCAGCCAAAAGCCTACCTAGTTGTAGATTATCTTTGCTACGTCATTAGGTCATTATAACAACTATAGAATTCACGGAAATTCTACATTTATTCAAGGTTGTCGAAATTCCTATGACATCAACTTATCTGTTATGTAGCCTGTCTCAGAAAAATCGATAATACTCATAGTATGCTCTTAAGTATCGAATAAGTAAGAAGACATAAACATCATCTGTGGGGGATACATGTAGCTGAATACTACAAAAAGACAAGCTGACTTAATTTCGGTTGTTATAAAATGTAGTTTTAAGATCTCCCTTACATCTGAAGACATCTATGTTGCAGATCTCGCTGACTCTTTGGTATCTTTTTTTCAAGATCACTTTGAATATGAGTGGAAGTAACTTATCTAAATGTCGAGTTTAAGGTCATGGTAAGTGCTTTCTTTTTCTCGTGTTAACGTTCGGGAATAGATTCCGCTTTATAAGAATATAAAAACAAGTCGGCTTATAAAGATGCACAATTGGAGACTAACGAAATTCCACCAATTTTTTTGGAAGACCTGGTCTCTGAGGACTACATATATGCAGTCAATGAGGAACTCGATCATCCTGTAAATATCAACATCAGAATACATGTCTGCTGAATAAGAGTGATTTTTAAAGAAATATTTTTCATGACCAATCACAAGAAATGAAAATTTTTGAGTCTCATTTTATTAAACATACAGATGTTTAAATGATCTATCAAAAAGCCTTAGGCTAGTTTTTAAATTAATCAGTAAGTTGTGATGTAACTGCCATGAAAAATTTAAGAGATTTTGAATTTCTTAAAGTTCTTTTGTGTTTTCAAAATCAGAGGTTTACACCATTCCTAGAATATGCTGTAGCACACTACATGTACTTCTGAAGTTTCTCCCTTAGAGCAGTTGATATTTATATGAGGAGTAAAGAGAGCATTTGCTAGAGCCACCAATGTATCTTTGCTTACAAGGGGTTTTTAATTATATTTAGAGATACCAGTACAGGTAAGATGAAGCAAACTCACCTAGGATGACTGAGGTTACATGTATTAAATCCAGAAATGTGAAATTAAAGAATTTCAGCATTAGAAAATGAGCTGTGAGTATAAGTTGGATTTCCAAAATCAAATTCAAGGTTTTTAATTTGAAATTACAAACAAAAAGAAAATTGTTTCTTTCTTTGTTTCTAGAACCAAACATATGAATAGAATATGTTTCTAAAACACGTTATCCATGTTAACAATGTGTTATGGTATTCTCCTTCATATTTAGACCAACGTCTGGCCTAATCTTTAACATAATCTATGACAGAACTGAAGTTATTTCGCCAATTGAAAAATAATAATTGACTACGGAATGTTCCGTACACCTGATCAATACATATACGGCTCATGGCAGGAGTGTCCAAGGGATAGATATCCATCCTATAGGCACGTGATCCTACCTCGGGAATTTCCAGGAATTCGTGTTTTGTGTCCTCATTACATATTTGTATTACTTTATTGATTTTTTAGACCATTCACTGCTTGTCATCTTTGCTCTTTTTTTCTTAGCTCACCTAATGGAACGAAGTTGGGGGAGCTTATGTAATGCCATCGGCGTCCGAGGTTAAGGTTAAGTAACCAGTTTCTCATTGAATGGTACATGTACACAGTGCTGATCGTTCCTACAATTAACTTCCTATGAAGATGAATCTGTAAGATGTTGAAGATATGCCATGTTGATATGATGTATCTATATAACCCTGAATCTCCGATGGAAAAGGTCTCTTTATTCTTTATGTGCTCCATTGGTATTTTCCTGAAAGATGGATCTCCGATTGGAACGTCTCTTTATTCTTTACTGCTATTTTCCTTAAACAACAGGCTGCAACTCACCGGAGGCAAGTTCCAGTTGCCATTTTGTTTCCAATCTCATGTGTTTGAACTCAGGTATAAATGTGGCAACATAAACACAAATGAGAAAACTTCCCAACCACTCGACTACAGAAGAGACCACGTGTTCTGGGTAACCCTAGAATATTTTAAAGCATATTTGAAACTCAAAAATTCAACAAGGATTTCTTAATATTGTCAGTTGTCAATCCTTTAACGATACATGATTGATAATACCTCTTAGATAAGGCCTTTATAATTGGTAATACTGAGTTCAAATTCTATTGAAAAATAAATTCTTCAAATACCCCTAAGAAACAGTCGAAGCATTGCTTCAAAGATACTTTATTCCGATAAATTTATGAACACGTGTTACACAAAGTTCGCTGATAAAATTAAAGATATTGACCTTGAAATCAGACGTCCATAACCGGGTAGAGATTTTCTGTTTTCCTAATTTATGTTTACTCACGACAAAAGTGGCAACTCCTTGCAAAATAAAAAAAAATTACATTTAAAAAATATCTAGATAATGCTACATATTTCTCTTTTGATATCAATGACAAGACAAAAATTACCTATAATGAAAAAAGAGGCATATAATATACAGATAACAAGCCGTGTAAAACGAATGGCTTTTGTTGATCCAGGGATATCTCGAAATATCCAGGAAATATACGTCTGTGTGAAGAAATATACTCCCCCAACAACAAATGCAAGCACCGCACCCACTATGTGAATTCCTTTTGAATTTTCGACCTAAATGAGCAGAGTGAAAAACATTTTTTTTTTAAATTAGAGTTTGAATTTTCCAATCAAGTTTTCGGATAATTGTCTCAAGCAAACAATTTTCATTATTTAACATTCCTTACCTGAAAATTTGCTACGATACTCAAACCTATCCCAGACAGAAGGCCGAGGACGAAGAAGCCAGTGTTGGTCCTAGGGGAGGGTGTGGATGAATTGGTGATGGCAGTGTAAGCAGCTATTTGTTTATATCGCAGATAAATAACGATTAAAACTGAAAGAGAGCAAATATAATAGAGCAAATATCTTATTTTACATTATATACTTAAAATATGATTGTTATATAACATTTTTGATATCAACTTGACCTTTGTTAGGAGAAAGTTGTCAATAGCATTAGATAATAAAATAGAAGGTTCAATAAATTATATTATAATCTACTGTATCAGAAGTATTATTTATATTCTTTCAGGAACATGTACATTAAAGTACTTGGACGAAATTAGAAATAATGTTCATTCAGCTTGTATTGTTTCATACGTCATCTCTAGTTTTGCACAATATGCATTCTTCTAATGCTTTGTATAATTCATAAAGATATATTTACTATAAATTGACATCTAATATTAACTAACATCTAATACCCCACTTAGAAAGTTAATAACCTCTTCCAAATAACGACGTGGAAGGAGCAAACTTAAAAATTTCTTTGGGTGTAACAAAACTTAGCATGCATATACATACGTGTAGTTCCTATGCACATGAATTGTAACTTTAAGTAAATTTAATCGACGTCTTAATTCAGTTTTTACAGAAAAGTATTGGTTGATAAGAAATAAACATTTAAAAATTTGGATGGATTTTATATTGATGCGTAATTTTTAAATACTAGTAAAATAAGATTTTCTAAAAATGTTGTATAAATTTAACAAGTTTAACTGAGATTAAGCTTAACGTACTGAGAACAGCAGCAATGTTCAGCAGTTGTCCAAATATACAACTTTCTGGTGGCAGTGTCCCGGTATCACTGTTCAAAGACAAATAAAGATTCGACTTTCGCAGTATAGTATCTTTGTATATTGCAAATGTAAATTGGAAAATTAACACAGATATTTTCCTTTTCAATATCTAAAATATTTTTTTTTTGAATTATGTTAATTATGAAATTTCTTTCTATAAATATCCTATAAAATTTAAAAACATTCACATTGTAAAGTCATTCTTTGACATAACTTATATCAAACCTGATGAAAGGAAAGAATGGTGCCACTTCGTCATCACTTACAGCTATGGCATATCTTATGAAATAAAAAAAATTGTGAAACGATCAGAATGCAGTACAAAGAAGTCCAGTTTTGTGTCATTCGATTTACTCGCATCATGCTTATATTTTAAAAGTAGATTAACTGATATTTTCAAAAATGTGTATTCGGGATTTGAGCTGTTTATTTTGTGTTTTTCAGTTAAAAGATGCAAAATAAATTCCCTACTAATTATGGAAAAACCAATAATTTAAAATAATGAAATAAGAAAAAAGACAAATGTGTTAAATACAAATGGCTAATAGCACCTTTGATTGTTAAATGTCCCGTGGAAAATTCTTCACTGATATTGAGACGCCACCGTTTGCCGGTGGGTGACTAGAAATTTATATGAAACAGTATTAATTTTATTCAAAATCTTATACATGATAAGAAACATCAGGTCATCTCGAAATTTAGATATGTCGACAACATATTATCAATTAACAGTTGATACTTCCATTCATGTCGACTCGATGTACGATTTGAAATAAAAGATAGGATTACCAAAGAGTCTTCCATATACATGAACAGTGTTTCATATTAGGATATTTTACTAGAAAAAGACAATGGTAACCTAACAACAAGGCTGTATAATCAACGTGTCGACTTAACTTTCAATCAACTTCTCAAACTTATGCAGCAATATACCTTTACCACCTACATATCTCAATTATTTACAAATGGAGGGAAAAACAAAGACTAATCGCACACTTTACCTGTGTCTGTGACCCAGAAAACTGGTAAGCCAGGTATGCTAGCGCTATATCCTCGTAACTGAATCAAGTGAATGGCCTTATTATTTTCTTCGCTTTAAATATGTATATCAACGTCTTATTTTAGGTGTTTTCGGTGTTTAGTCATAGTTTATATTTATAACATATCTATATAAAATAGGCCTAAACAAATTTGATATATCTTCAATTATTTTGTCTATTTTCATTTTAGGTTAGACAGTAGCCATTCAATCTCGTAATCGATCTAATTGATCTATTTTTAGAAGTCTGACGAAATATAGACTTAGTCAGACGGGGGAATTCGAGGAAGTGACAGTTATGCTACCTGAGGCATAATTGGCATTTATTTGTTTATTACAGGTGTGGCCCATAGAAAAATATATTTTGTGTGTTTCTGCTTCAGTAAAGACGCACGCCTAATTGCTTTTATTACCAATGACATCAATTGAACTCTGCGAACTTTATTTACTGTATTCATTGTTTATTATATATATTGTTAAAAGATTCGCACTCAAAATGTCTGGTAATATATAAAAATTAAACTTGAGTAAACAAATGTAATTCTTGCAAATTTTCTCTAGATCACTGCATAAAAAAACACTTGCAGTTGTTTCTTATCCTAATATCGTGACCTAGGTGAAGATTTGCGATGAGTGTTCATGATTATACTATCATTCAGCCAATACTTCAGTAGTCACAAGTTATTTATCAATCCTCCTAAAAACATAACACATATGTATACTTATGTGTATATATGCATGCTTGCTTAAATCTTTTTACAAGTTTTAAAAATACAGTGTGTCATGATGAACGTATTAACACACTAAAAATGTTTCATCATTTAAGGAGTATTCTACATGTATTAATTTCGTTAAAAGATAGAGAAACCATTTCATTAAAATATATTTTAAGTTTGTTGGTTTTTCATAGTTAATGTAAGCTCTCAGGTTCTGGCTCAGTTCACTCAAGCTCTCAGAAGTGTGCAGTATACAATACGGTACTTAATGGAAATCAAGATTTATCTCGCATCTCCTTTATAGTTGTGTCATCAGTCAGAGAGAACGGAAACCCCCTCTCCTAACTCAATTACTGTTTCCTGAGAGTGTTATCTATCTAGTATCTACACATAATATAAAAGGAGTAATAGAGAAAGACCTGAAAGACTTTTTAAAAAAAAATTTTCTTCTGCTCGATATTGGAAATTATATTGAATTTGTAAATTTTTTTCGTCTTTTATTTCTACAGGAATGTAATTCTGTATTGGAATTGCTGAAGATCAAGTGACAGTTTATCTGACTGTACGTAACTCGATCCTTTAAAACAGGAGGAAGAAAAATCATAAATACCTATTACGACTTTTAAGTGGAGGTCAAGATGTTTTTGGCAGCAAGTTGGTGCTTGGGCCGCTACATGTGGCTTCTGCCAATTTTCACTCTTGGTTGGTTGTTTGTTTCCATGACAACAACGTAAGTATTGTGATCTTTACCTGTGGATTTGTCATTACTACAGTAAAACTCGTTTAGTAGGAACAAGGAATATATTGTGAATTCACAGATATAGCAAAGTTATATCTTGGATCCCCAGCTTTATAAATTATTACGAATTCCTCATACGGATTTTACAAATATAGCAAAATAATTTCATAGGTCCCAATGACTTTGTTATAACCGAGTTTTACTGTATTTGAAATGACAATTAGCTTTTTAAAAAAGGGAGAATGAAGAAGAAAGATCAAGAGGTATTCTACGGAACCTGCTAATAAGTGTCTATTTTCATCGGGTTTTTTTTTACCTGGTAGATACGATAAAAGTAACTACAGCCCAAGGAGTCTATTTTTGTATCATTTACTTCTCTGCTTGAAATAAACTGGGTATACACATGTATGACAAAACATGTCATGAAACATTAATAAATAAGGGGGGAAGAGTGTAAATATTTTAAAAGCATATTCAACATTTTTTAAAACAAGGAAGAAACTGTTAACACAGTTTTAGTTTTATGAAAAACAGTAAATGAAGTTTTTGAAGTACTTTCAATTTTTACCCTTGAAGCAGGGCATATTACACCTCACTGTGCTGTCACTAAAATTGTGTTCATATGCAAAATTTATAAAAAACATGTGACTCAATGTTGTTTATAATATAATCAATATAAATGCAGTTTTGTTAATTTTAGAAGTATGAGGTATTTATTTGGAGTTTTCCCAGATAATCCTGTACAGTAAAACATTTGGATTCTTACATTGATTCCTCAAAAGAAATTAAGTGTTTCAGTGAATAATTAATTAAAATAGGGTTAAGAGAAGATACATGTTTTTAGTATATTATTTATTAATCAGTCATCATACAATGTACTATACAAAAAATTAATTAATATGAAGAATTTCTTGTCATGAAAACTGTTTATTACACTGTGCAAGTGTGCTTTATAAAGCAGTATTACCGTATATACTCGCCTATAAGTCGGATTTTTGGGAGTTAATCTCTGGTCCAAAACTCTATGTCCGACTTATAGGCGAGCTATTAAATGAATGGTATTATATGAGGTCAGTCTCTCTGATATATTTAAACAATAAAATGCTTTCTTTGTTTGTAATTACTGGATTTAACGGAAGCAGCTGTTGCAGAAAAAATACATAACCCGCATAAGCGGGTTATGTAAATTTTTTCTGCAATAGCTGTGACTGTTATAATTCCAGTAATGACAAACAAGGAAAGACATTTTATTGTTTATATTTATATCTGTTTAAATAATAATTCAAAGTAGGATTAAAAAGATAAATTATTGTATTAATGATGCGAACGTCTTTATACGTTTCATTGATGGAACAGCCACTGATCAAGAAATCTGTACAGGCGACATGCCTAATGTAGTTCATGCAGTGATTAACGCAATGGGTTTTCTTCAGAAATAAAGGAGAAAATATTCAGTGGATGTAAATATAAGCTTATTAAATATAACCGACTTATAGCCGGACCGACTTATAGGCGGGTATATACGGTAGTTGGGGTAAAAAGTGGATTTCAGGAGGGAGGAATGTAATGGTTTGGGCTGTGAATATTGGGCTGGAAAACTCATTCAGAAGAGCACCTGACTACTGGTCCATCCATACATTTTCTCCTTTCCCAATATAAATTTGCTACTGTCTACCACCCGAGGACTTACAAGTAATAGTCCTCTAGCGGCATGAGAACTTGGGTCGTGTCTTTGAGGGCCAAGTCAAATTATGGAGGGAGAAATAAAATGGTTTGGGATATTGGGCTTGATTGCTTAGTTGATAGATCACCTGACTAATGATCTAGTGATAATATATAATAAAGGGGATTGGGGCTGGATTCCTGGTACAGAAGTGTACCGTAAACCACCTATCATTTGTGAGGTAGAAATATCTACAAGATTTGTGACCTTCTTTTACTCTGAATATTTCCTCTAGCATTTACCAAATTTATGTAGATGTTGCCTCGATCACAAACATTAATATCCTCAGATGGACTTTAAACTGAAGAATTGCGCTGAAAAGATGTGGTAAAATAATAATGAGTTTATAGTATTTTCTCCTTTCCATCATACACACATTACCGGGGTACTTTGTTCAGCCTTAGACATAAAATATGTTTCATAAATCATATTTAAATGTTCAACAAATATCAAATATGAAGAGTTCCTATTATTATGTTCCCCAAACGGAGTTTGGGAACATATTGTTTTTACTCGGTTTCTTATTATTATTATTATTATTATTATTAAGGTCTTCCGTCTCCAACGGAAGACCTTATTGTTTTCGTTCGGTTTCTTTTTCCCTATTATTATTATTATTCTTTTTTTTTCTTACCGATTTTTGTGCACGCGAGTTCTCGAAAACGGCTCGGTCGATTTTCACGAAACTTTCAGATCTGATAGATATTGGTCTGAACCTTATTGGAATTTTTTTATATGTAAGCCGTCACTTCCGGTCGTGAGATATGGACGATTTACTGATTTTAAGAGGGTCAGCTTGTCCTGGCAATCACTGAAAAACGAATGAAGATATTGACTTGAGATTTTCAGTGAAGGTAGAGGAAGGATTGCTGAATTGCTTTTTTGAGTCTATATCTTTCCAGCGCATGAAGCGTTGAAGCTCGCCTGAGCTCGTTTTTATTATTTTTTTCTGACCATCTAATTTTGTGTACGCGATTTCTCGAAGACTACTTGATGGATTTTCATAAAATTTGCAGGAACAATGTGTTGTTATATGAAGATTTTTTATCCGAGAGATTTTTTGGAAATTCCTTTCTGGTGCCAAGTTACGGACAATTATCTGATTTTAAAATGACATTTTGTTCGCGGATAATCTCAAGAACGGTAAGAGATATCAAGCTGAAACTTTCAGGGATTATAGATCTTGATAAGTGCTATCCAAGACGCGATCTTTTGTACGTCGTCTCTACTTACTGTTGTAACGGCATGCAAAGGAAAAAAGTCGAATTTTTAAAACTTTTTTGTTTTTTAATTTTTTCAAATTATATTAGTATGGTTGATAGAAACATTTATTATTAGGCTGAATATATAATTTGTTTGTAAATTGATGAAATCGAACTCGAGATAATAACATTCAAAAGTCTGAAGCGGGACCATAATGGCGGCGGTCTCTGTCTATTTCGACATTTCGCAATAGGGGTTTACAGAGGCAGCCGAGCGTTTGCTTGAACGAAAGTTACATAAAGAGCAATGAAATGTGTAGGGATACTTGGATTGTCACGTCGTAGGTTCGTTGCAATTCTCATTTCTGTGTTAAGCTACATTTATAATTCAAGGTCTCCTTACAAGTCTTCTTTAATTGGTTTTGGTTGCTTCTCAAAGTAGAAATAGAAAAGAATTAATGTGCAAATTAAGTACAATATCTACTATCTTTTGTTTTGCATCACGGAAACACATAGCCTAAATCATAGTTATAATTAATATTTTTTAAGAACATATATATAGTAAGTACAAAACGTGACCACCGTTTTCAAATGCACACTTGTGTCATATTTGAAGCTCGCCTGGGCTCGAAAAATAGACTCACAAGTATCTCGCAAAATTTGACACGTTTTCTTTGATATCTTTGTACCTGTAAATTTGGTTAACAGATATATAATAAAAGTTGTTCAGAATAACAAGAAGAAAAAGGGTCTGATCCCTCAAATAAGGGTCCTAGAGGGACAATGACGTTTCAATTTATAACTCTTTAACTATCATGATTCTGTTATATATTTCTAAAATCAAAAATGTTTATCTTAACAATCTACAACAATACATTGAAAAAGTATGATCATACGTTACGTAAAAAAGGGCCATTAGGAGCCAAGATGCTGAAATCTTTGCTTCTTTTTATCTCCAAAGGGAGAAATATTTTGATAAGGAGTATTGAATATGAGATCTTTATAATCGTATTTTAAACAAAATACAACAATTCAATTTTTGCAAAACGGCCCCATTAAGGACTTGAAGGGCTGGCCTCTATATATTTCTAATCTGCGTAGCTCAAAAACGAAAGGAAATTTCTGAATAGTTGTTGAACAAAAATCATTAAAGTGTCAAGCCGTATCATTTGAAATGAAGAAAAAGGGGCTGGCCCCTAGAATAAAGGGCCCAGAGGGGCCAAAAGAATTTCATCTATTACTCATTGATGATATATCTAAATCAAAAACATATGATCAAAAGAGAGAAAGCATGATATCATTATGTTTTAACAAAGATCATAGTCAAAATCATATCTCATCTAATCGAAAATTCAGACGGAAGACTAGTCCGAAGCAAGGTATGTGTCCGATGCATGGTGAATTCACCCTACATGTATTTTCAAACCAAATTGTCTACCCATTTTTCCTCTTTATTACAGCAGGTGTGAGAGTTCAACAGAGGATGCTCATTCCTTCATGGCATCTGATCCTACATCTGTTTTCAGAGGTCTAGAAATGTAACAGATTCATAAGTACATTTAAAATTTGTTTAAGCTATAATGATAGAATTATTTACCTGAAAACATCCAACAAGCAGAAGTCCAAAGGATGAAATCAGACCCAGTACAAGACCAGCAATATTAGTATCCTTCCATTTCTTGTTCATTTTCTTTTCACGAAAAACTTCTTTAACAAACAGAAATCGCATTTCTGCATTTGCAGCAACTGTCAAAAAAAAAAAATTTCAAAGTAAGGCAGTGAGTTAAGTATATCTGTCAAAAATTCAAGAACAGGGTCAAGCAGATAGTTAAAAATATAAAATAATATTTTCTGAATGTTTTTTTGAAACTGCTTCAGTATTTTGATAAAAGAAATCAATTAAATTTTATCATTTATAATATATTTAAACAATTATTCTATAATATTTGATAATATACATTATTAATCTTTGCAGAAAAAAGGCAATGTGAAATAATACATCATACATTATGAATATCAATCAAGATGTTGATCTTAGCTCTGATGTATAATAAGCACTGATCATGAATTGCAATGTATTTTTTGAAAAATAAAGTCTACTAACAGCCACAATGTGTGCAAACAAATTGAATAACAGGCATATGAGCATGCTATAAAAAATTGTGCACACATCATTGCAGTGATATGACCAAATCTTTCAAAAAACAATAATTCAATGCTTACCATTATATTTACATTCTTTTTAAATCACTGCCTTATCTGCAAATTTGATTTATATTCAAAATCTCTGTAATATATACTATGTGTAAGCTAATTACAATGAATTCATTGAAGAGTCATTCCAATAGCTACATATACAACCGTTAAATTCCAGTTTTGACTATTGTTTTTAAGGTTGCACTTCCACAATCAAGGTATTAAAACAAAATCATTAATTTAACCTTTTGACCTTCCTATCAGTGTAATAGTGTACCAAATGCCGAAGTATTACAGACATCTTTTAAAACAAAATATGTGTTAAAATAACTCTACTACTTACGCATAATTGCAGTGACTGCTATTGAAAATGTGAATATTCCTCTCTCTGGAACTTCCACCCCTGTATAGCTATATATCAGAAATATGGTAGTATAGTAATAAAGGTCATCAGAAATGCAATTTTTAACAAAACAAAACAAAATATGTTTAGCATGCACTCTTTGGATGTATTATTTTTATCATAGCCACACTTGGGGGAGCTTATGTAATGCCATCGGCGTCCGAGGTTAAGGTTAAGTTTTTTGGAGCAGTTTTCTTTTTAAGTACATCTATGTCCTATATTGATTAGACGTGCATGGAAGTTGCTTCTAATGTGTTTCATTGTACCAGTCAAAGTTTCAGATGCTGCAATTTCAGCAAAGGAATGACCAGGTTAATGTTTTTGGAGCAGGTTAACATTTTTGGTGCCGTTTTTGGTGTAGGTCTCATTTTCAAGGAACTATAAGCCCTTGCATGGATGATACATCTAATGATGCACACTACCAGGCTTGCTTCCGATATGCTGAATCTGACCTACATTTTCCAGATGAGTGAACAGGTTAATGTTTTGGTGCAGGTCTCCTTTCCAATTAACTATAAGCCCTATGTTGACCAAACTTCCATGGATGATATATCTAAGGATGCACACTACCAGGCTTGCTTTTGATGCTGAATCTGACCTACATTTTCCGGATGAGTGAACAGGTTAAAGTTTTTTGGTGCAGGTTTCATTTCCAAGATACTACGAGCCCTATAATGATTAAACTTGCATGGAAGATACATCTTAGAATGCATACTACCAGACTTGCTTCGAATGCTGAAAATGCCACATTTTCCGGATGAGTGATCGGGTTAAAGTTTTTGGTGCAGGATTCATTTCCAAGTAACTATGAGCTCTTTTATGACCAAACTTTCATGGATGATACATCTAAAGATGCATTTTACCAGGCTGGCTTCGGATGCTGAATCTGACCTACATTTTTTCTGGATGAGTGAAGAGGTTAAATTTTTATGCAGGTTTCATTTCTAAGTAACTATTAGCCCTATGTTGTGCAAACTCGCATGGATGATACATCTTAGGATGCACACTAATGGACTTGCTCCGGATGCTAATTCGACAAACATTTTCCGGATAATGGACCAGGTAAAAGTTATATATGCAGGTCTATTACCAAGAAACTATAAGGCTTATATAAACCAAACTTGCCCAAATGATGCATCAAGGGATGAAAACTCTCAAACTTGCTTCAGATGCTGGATTTTAATCACATTTTCGTGAAGAAGAACTAGTTTGAAGTTTTTATATAGGTTTATTCCAAAGTATCAGATTAAAATTCATTCGTTGACGTGAGCTCTGTAATCTATGCTTACCCATGCTTCATTACGGATGAAATTATCTCAAATTTTTCCCGTTTTGTTTAATCAGGACAAGGAACATAGTTACGACAGTTGTGAGAGGTCGACAGGGGACGCTTTCTTCCCCATGACACTTGATCCCACCTCTGTGATCTGCATGATCCCGATTTGCCATGCTTCAAGGGACATTTGAAATTTATAGTTGGATGTAATGTCCATATTTGATTTTAAGTGAATTATCAAAAAGAAATATTTAAAAATATCTCTTTGATCGTTTACAATATTTAATTTTAATTAAGGTTTGAATTGATTGTTTAAACATTTTAGTCCCGAAGAAGAATCCGAGGATACAATCATCCCGTCAGCCTAGGAGTCACACGGACACTTTCTTAGTTTTTAACCCACCGTTTAATAAAAATATTTAATTATTATACTATGGATTAAAAAACTTTATTACAGAAACGAGTGCGTTGTTCATACTCAGAAATAAAAAAAAAAGTGAACTGGTTGTAGAGGGGGACAACTCTGCAGATGAGATTGCAAGATTTGCGCGAAGTTTTCGACAGAGTTATCTGCTCTTAGATTTTAATTAGTCAGGGAATTCCCGTAGGCAGAGAGAATCGGAACTAGTGAGGGGGTGGTAGATCGACATACATAAGCTCAGGTAAGTCCAAATATATACAATTATTTACAAATGGAGGGAAAAACAAAGACTAATCGCACACTTTACCTGTGTCTGTGACCCAGAAAACTGGTAAGCCAGGTATGCTAGCGCTATATCCTCGTAACTGAATCAAGTGAATGGCCTTATTATTTTCTTCGCTTTAAATATGTATATCAACGTCTTATTTTAGGTGTTTTCGGTGTTTAGTCATAGTTTATATTTATAACATATCTATATAAAATAGGCCTAAACAAATTTGATATATCTTCAATTATTTTGTCTATTTTCATTTTAGGTTAGACAGTAGCCATTCAATCTCGTAATCGATCTAATTGATCTATTTTTAGAAGTCTGACGAAATATAGACTTAGTCAGACGGGGGAATTCGAGGAAGTGACAGTTATGCTACCTGAGGCATAATTGGCATTTATTTGTTTATTACAGGTGTGGCCCATAGAAAAATATATTTTGTGTGTTTCTGCTTCAGTAAAGCCTAATTGCCTTTATTACCAAATACCAATGACATCAATTGAACTCTGCGAACTTTATTTACTGTATTCATTGTTTATTATATATATACTGTAAGAAGATTCACACTCAAAATGTCTGGTAATATATAAAAATTAAACTTGAGTAAACAAATGTAAATCTTGCAAATTTTCTCTAGATCACTGCATAAAAAAACACTTGCAGTTGTTTCTTATCCCAATATCGTGACCTAGGTGAAGATTTGCGATGAGTGTTCATGATTATACTATCATTCAGCCCATACTTCAGTAGTCACAAGTTATTTATCAATCCTCCCAGAAACATAACACATATGTATACTTATGTGTATATGCATGCTTGCTTAAATTAATCTTTTTACAAGTTTTAAAAATACAGTGTGTCATGATGAACGTAAACACACTAAAAATGTTTCATCATTTAAGGAGTATTCTACATGTATTAATTTCGTTAAAAGATAGAGAAACCATTTCATTAAAATATATTTTAAGTTTGTTGGTTTTTCATAGTTAATGTAAGCTCTCAGGTTCTGGCTCAGTTCACTCAAGCTCTCAGAAGTGTGCAGTATACAATACGGTACTTAATGGAAATCAAGATTTATCTCGCATCTCCTTTATAGTTGTGTCATCAGTCAGAGAGAACGGAAACCCCCTCTCCTAACTCAATTACTGTTTCCTGAGAGTGTTATCTATCTAGTATCTACACATAATATAAAAGGAGTAATAGAGAAAGACCTGAAAGACTTTTTAAAAAAAAATTTTCTTCTGCTCGATATTGGAAATTATATTGAATTTGTAAATTTTTTTCGTCTTTTATTTCTACAGGAATGTAATTCTGTATTGGAATTGCTGAAGATCAAGTGACAGTTTATCTGACTGTACGTAACTCGATCCTTTAAAACAGGAGGAAGAAAAATCATAAATACCTATTACGACTTTTAAGTGGAGGTCAAGATGTTTTTGGCAGCAAGTTGGTGCTTGGGCCGCTACATGTGGCTTCTGCCAATTTTCACTCTTGGTTGGTTGTTTGTTTCCATGACAACAACGTAAGTATTGTGATCTTTACCTGTGGATTTGTCATTATTACAGTAAAACTCGTTTAGTAGGAACAAGGAATATATTGTGAATTCACAGATATAGAAAAGTTATATCTTGGATCCCCAGCTTTATAAATTTTACGAATTCCTCATACGGATTTTACAAATATAGCAAAATAATTTCATAGGTCCCAATGACTTTGTTATAACCGAGTTTTACTGTATTTGAAATGACAATTTGCTTTTTAAAAAAGGGAGAATGAAGAAGAAAGATCAAGAGGTATTCTACGGAACCTGCTAATAAGTGTCTATTTTCATCGGGGTTTTTTTTTTACCTGCAGGTAGATACGATAAAAGTAACTACAGCCCAGAGGAGTCTATTTTTGTATCATTTACTTCTCTGCTTGAAATAAACTGGGTATACACATGTATGACAAAACATGTCATGAAACATTAATAAATAAGGGGGGAAGAGTGTAAATATTTTAAAAGCATATTCAACATTTTTTAAAACAAGGAAGAAACTGTTAACACAGTTTTAGTTTTATGAAAAACAGTAAATGAAGTTTTTGAAGTACTTTCAATTTTTACCCTTGAAGCAGGGCATATTACACCTCACTGTGCTGTCACTAAAATTGTGTTCATATGCAAAATTTATAAAAAACATGTGACTCAATGTTGTTTATAATATAATCAATATACATGCAGTTTTGTTAATTTTAGAAGTATGAGGTATTTATTTGGAGTTTTCCCAGATAATCCTGTACAGTAAAACATTTGGATTCTTACATTGATTCCTCAAAAGAAATTAAGTGTTTCAGTGAATAATTAATTAAAATACTTAATAGGGTTAAGAGAAGATACATGTTTTTAGTATATTATTTATTAATCAGTCATCATACAATGTACTATACAAAAAATTAATTAATATGAAGAATTTCTTGTCATGAAAACTGTTTATTACACTGAGCAAGTGTGCTTTATATTAAAGCAGTATTACCGTATATACTCGCCTATAAGTCGGATTTTTGGGAGTTAATCTCTGGTCCAAAACTCTATGTCTGACTTATAGGCGAGCTATTAAATGAATGGTATTATATGAGGTCAGTCTCTCTGATATATTTAAACAATAAAATGCTTTCTTTGTTTGTAATTACTGGATTTAACGGAAGCAGCTGTTGCAGAAAAAATACATAACCCGCATAAGCGGGTTATGTAAATTTTTTCTGCAATAGCTGTGACTGTTATAATTCCAGTAATGACAAACAAGGAAAGACATTTTATTGTTTATATTTATATCTGTTTAAATAATAATTCAAAGTAGGATTAAAAAGATAAATTATTGTATTAATGATGCGAACGTCTTTATACGTTTCATTGATGGAACAGCCACTGATCAAGAAATCTGTACAGGCGACATGCCTAATGTAGTTCATGCAGTGATTAACGCAATGGGTTTTCTTCAGAAATAAAGGAGAAAATATTCAGTGGATGTAAATATAAGCTTATTAAATATAACCGACTTACAGCCGGACCGACTTATAGGCGGGTATATACGGTAGTTGGGGTAAAAAGTGGATTTCAGGAGGGAGGAATGTAATGGTTTGGGCTGTGAATATTGGGCTGGAAAACTCATTCAGAAGAGCACCTGACTACTGGTCCATCCATACATTTTCTCCTTTCCCAATACAAATTTGCTACTGTCTACCACCCGAGGACTTACAAGTAATAGTCCTCTAGCGGCATGAGAACTTGGGTCGTGTCTTTGAGGGCCAAGTCAAATTATGGAGGGAGAAATAAAATGGTTTGGGATATTGGGCTTTATTGCTTAGTTGATAGATCACCTGACTAATGATCTAGTGATAATATATGATAAAGGGGATTGGGGCTGGATTCCTGGTACAGCAGTGTACCGTAAACCACCTATCATTTGTGAGGTAGAAATATCTACAAGATTTGTGACCTTCTTTTACTCTGAATATTTCCTCTGGCATTTACCAAATTTATGTAGATGTTGCCTCGATCACAAACATTAATATCCTCAGATGGACTTTAAACTGAAGAATTGCGCTGAAAAGATGTGGTAAAATAAAAATGAGTTTATAGTATTTTCTCCTTTCCATCATACACACATTACCGGGGTACTTTGTTCAGCCTTAGACATAAAATATGTTTCATAAATCATATTTAAATGTTCAACAAATATCAAATATGAAGAGTTCCTATTATTATCTTTGTATTTACAGGTATGGCATTGCTGTGGCTCTTAATCACACCTTCCCAAATTTCCCATACATCAGGTAAGCTCCTTTGCTACCAATGCATAAATACTATGTGTATGAAAAAGTGTACAGGAATATAATGGTACCTGATACATAGTTACTTCAGATTTCTGAGGAAATGTACTACTAAAGCATAAAATTGCATTTTTACAATTGTATGGCATATACTGTAAATCACTTTTTATTCGCGAGAACTTTATTTTCGCGTAATTACGCGAGACAGTGTGCTCGCGAAAATTAAGTTCTCGCGTATAATAGTATTCCTTAAGATTATATAGAGCGATATCCACAATTCGTGAAAATTTTGTCTCGCTTATCAAGAGTCAATGACTTTCTCGCGAAAATAAGGTGTCGCGAAAATTTAGTGATCTACAGTATTAATGTTTTACATAGTATAAGTCTAGTGTGGCTATGATAAAAATAATACATCCAAAGAGTGCATGCTAAACATATTTTGTTTTGTTTTGTTAAAAATTGCATTTCTGATGACCTTTATTACTATACTACCATATTTCTGATATATAGCTATACAGGGGTGGAAGTTCCAGAGAGAGGAATATTCACATTTTCAATAGCAGTCACTGCAATTATGCGTAAGTAGTAGAGTTATTTTAACACATATTTTGTTTTAAAAGATGTCTGTAATACTTCGGCATTTGGTACACTATGACACTGATAGGAAGGTCAAAAGGTTAAATTAATGATTTTGTTTTAATACCTTGATTGTGGAAGTGCAACCTTAAAAACAATAGTCAAAACTGGAATTTAACGGTTGTATATGTAGCTATTGGAATGACTCTTCAATGAATTCATTGTAATTAGTTTCAAAAAAAACAATCAGAAAATATTATTTTATATTTTTAACTATCTGCTTGACCTTGTTCTTGAATTTTTGACAGATATACTTTACTCACTGCCTTATGTACAAGGGTATCCGATGCATGGTGAATTCACCCTAACTGCCTAGATATTTATATGAAATATGTCAGACAATATTCAGCCTAATTAGATTAAAATTGTATTTGTATAAAACAAGGTCATTTATAATCATGGCAGGAATATATAAGGAAAATGTTTACACTCTAACTAAAGAGGGCTTTAACAAATATATTTTTCCTAGAAAAACTGTTTTAACAAATCTGTTGCCAGAATGACTGTTTAAAATGGGTGAAATAATGAATTAATGTGAGAATGTTCTCTGACATGGCAGTTAATGGAAAATAACTCTTGTTAAATTCATGTCTATCAAAAACTATCTGTGCAGTCAAAAACTGTCTGCAGCAAGTAAGAAGATGGATGGAAGACAGGGTGGGAAAAGGCAGCAAAAACAGAGTATATATATGTCAAATCTACACAACAAAAATGTTTGTATCACAAGGGTGCATAAGTCCAAATATATATCTGAATTTGATAAGCACAACATGTGAGGCATTTTGTCAGCCTGTCACAGATTGAGTAAAGATGATGAGGTTCCAATTCTTCATCCTATACAATATCTGCAATGCTTAATTAAACCGAAGTTGTTTTCCATAAATTTTCTGTTGATTTGCATGTTATTTGATTATTTTGTTCAAACAATATATGCTGCTTCCTTTTTTTAGTCTATTCTTTGTAATATGTGCTAGTATCTGTGATTTTTTTTCTTTATCCTTAAAGTGTCATTTTAAATGGCTTCATTTAAATTATCTTTTGTTTTACTAACAATGTATATTTTCACTAATTTTTTTTTTTTGTGTAAATATGTTTAAGTCGGTTAAAGAGCTCACCGCAGCTCATGTTATTTCTGTTGAATTGTATATACGTGCCGACTATAAATAAAATTTACTTGACTTGAATTTACTTGACTTGCAAAAGAAATTCCTATTGGTTAATCCACGATGCATATTTAATTATTTATACATTTTTTTGACAGGTGGATGTAATGAAGCCACCCCATTACTTTGGTGCATTTTTGTGTTTTGTGGTTGCCATAGTGTATCTATGGCTACAGACCATCATCACTTGGAAGCTCAGACACGTGGCACAGAAGACACAAGACGGCAAAGTTTGGAGGGCAGTCCGCTTCTTCATCTGGGTATTCCAAATCCTCAACAGTGCAGCCTCCACCATTCTGCTTATCTTGTGTATCCTTAATTCTGAAGTAAAACAAGTAAAATTACTGTAGAATCTTCCGATGAAAATTAAAAGGTTATTTGCTCACAAGTTTGATGAATTGACAAAATCACTTAATGTGACAAATCAGGAATAAACATTGCCACTAAATGATGTAAATAATAATTGATTTACAGTAATTGAACTTTACCATGAATTTTTCTTATTGTTTCCTTAATTTACAAAGTTTCTGTGTCAAAGACAACATATAAATTACAGAGAAAAGCAAACATGGGGACAAAATGGGTAAGACAGTTTTTCGTGTACTCTTTGTGGGTATTTGTTGTACCTTTTATTGGTGTTTAAAAACAGTATGAATTACAAAGCTTAAAAAAAAACAACTGCTTCAACTTTATATTATTCATTGTATGATTGTAGGATACATTACGTGGTGTGTTTTTGTTGTCCACTTCGACAGAATGGTTGCTAGCATTCTCCATTATGTTTTTCGTACTGACATTCATCCCTAGCTTCAAACGTTTGAAGGACATAAAAGTGAAAGTCACATTGGACAAAGGTAAAGACGGAAAGTCCGGACCAGTATCCAATGGAGACGCAGATCAGGTAATCCATCTACGTTGTGAAATTTACAAACATTTATGAAACAAGTATTTTAATTTTCAGACATTTTTACAACAATGCAATACTACCAGTATATCTATTTTAAAAATGTGAATCAACTGGTCTAATTTTTTCCTGTGTTTATATTTAAGTGTGTATGATTTTATATAGAAACACTATACATTGTATGTCCTCTGACCTAAATTCTTAATTTCCTGTAATTAGTACACACAGAGTATATTTGACATTGCTTTACATGTATCATACGTGTGTTTGGGCAAACATTCCTGATAGGCTTTGTAGTATTTAATGCTTCCAGCTATAAATACTAAGGTACTAATTTTAGTGAGCAGCACTGGTAATTAATTTAGTGGGACATGTAGGTGGGTGGACTTTAAATATACATGCATATATGCACATATATTATATATATATATGCACAATTGAAATGCTGTATACTGTATATACAAGTGCCCCTTTGCACATTCCTATTAAATGATTTTCAATTTTTCAATTATTTTAATAGCAGGTATAATCAAATAGTGTAAGTAATTGAGCATTGAAAGTAGTATGACCAATTGTGGTCAAAATATGCATGATAAAATGTGAATGTCAAATTTTCAAGAAATGATCATAGCATTGAAATATATCTGCTAGAAACTAATTCTAAATGACAACCTAATTTATAAATGCTTATTCACTTAAATTCACCATTCATAGATGGCATGTGCTCATTATTTGTTCTTTGTGAGCTGTAGTAGGAAGCTCCTTGTTGGTTATATGGTTCAGGTTTTAGAATTAAGAATATACTGGCATGACTGTGTAATTCAGAATTACTTTTTATGCATTAACATGTATCTTTATTAATGTAAATAAACTGGCCATAAGAGTAAGTTTTCTCCCTACATATATCAAACACATAATTTTTTTTTTCTATTCGACACTTTCAACTTTCTTAGTAGTACATGATTGATATTACAACAAACTTAACAGAACACTAAACAGCATGAAGTCATGTCTGTATTACTTTGTATTTTAGTGCTGATAGCCAAATACAGTAAAACTTGTTTATAATGAAGTCATTGGGACCAATGGGATTACCTCGCTATTTCTGTAATTTGTTATATCCGTATAATGAATTCGTTCAAATTGTATAGCCTGGAATCCAAGATGACTTCGCTATATCAATGAATTCTCAATATCCATGTTCGTACTAAACGAGTTTTACTGTAATGTGCAGAACATGTATAATTATGTCTACATCACATTGTCCAGTGTGGATATATGCTTACATTTGCTTTTAAATTTATAACTAATAGTGGTCAATTAAAGGGATAAAAAATGTATCCAGATACATTATACAACTATATTCATTTTTATACTGTTTTTTTTCTGATAATCAGCTACAGTATAAGAATTCTTCTTCTTTAAATTTTTCAGCATGAAATGAATGACAGATCAAGTTTAACTGGACCAGAAAAAGTGTAGAAGGTACATTATCAGAAAAAAACAAAGAACCATAGTCCAAACATTTTCTAATCAAATAGAGCATTGATTTAAATATGCAGTTGTTAATCTGATACTTAATTGTGTTAACTTTCTCTCTGGTAACCAATATAATGTCCCCACAGAGAGTTTTATTTGAGGAAAACATAAGTTACTACAAAATTAAAATTGAACCAAGTTCACACAGAAAAAATTATTGGAAATTATTTAACTTCACATTAACATGCAAAACCAGCTCAATACTTATTAGTTGGCACTTATTAATTTATATAGCAAAATGTTACATTGCATAAGTTTACTGTGGAATAAAAGTTTAATAATGAATACAGTACTTCTTTTGCCAAGCTTATATAAATATTGAGTTGTATATTGAGTTTATTGGTGCTGATCTAGTATAAGTTGTAATATGATTGAAGATCAAGTATCAAGTGTTTTAGTGATGTGTGTACAGTTTATCGAAGTATCTTCATGTTTTAAGTTTTCAGGAATTATCTATTTTAATAGTTAAAAATTAATCCTTGAAGGAGCTTTAAACAATCCATAATATTTTTCAATTTGTAAATTTGATTTGCTTTTTTTTTTTTACTGCAATACTTGTAAATATGTCATGCAATGTTGAGAATAGTTAATATTATATTATGTTTTCAGTGAATACTGACTCTAATTTTTCCTTTTAAAATTTTTATACAGGTTTACCATTTAATGTCAGGTACATATGTGTCTGAATTATTGTATATAAAGTGTTTCATGTTTTGTGTACATGTATCATCTTTTAAATCTTTTTTTATCCCTTGTGGTAGGATTTTTGTGACCACCTTGTTTACAGAATCAAATGCTGTTATTGAAACCAAAATGACAAGCTTTTATTGCCTTAATTTTGTACTGCTATGTTGTAATGACTATCACCATATTAGATGTACTATTGGTGCTACTGAATTTAACTGGAATTGTTTAAATAATTTCATTTGCACATCCAAGCTTTCAAAACCAAATATTTGCAGAGAAATAATTAATAGAGGCAAAGAAACAAATCTAGCATTCTAAAACAAAGTAGTTTTTTTTTTTTTTTTATAAATTAATGCAAATATTAAAACTGAACTGTTAAGTACATTGTATATGCATGTAGATAAAGCTTATCATCAAATGTTTGCACAGGTACATGTATATAGAAGAGAATTTGGGTAAAATATTTTTTTTTTTATGATTTGGGTAACAATTAGTCCCAGCAGAAGTCATTATATATTAATGTTTTAAATAAATTTTCGTATATTTTGAAAACCAGTTTTTGTATTTGTATCGATCAGTATAAAAATTTCAGATCAGCATTGTGTGTTCGTAGAGTACTATAGCTATGTTTGTAAATTAGAGATATAGAATGTTACTGTTTTTTGTGAATGAAGATGGCAGGAATGTGTATTGAATGGTTGTGAATTTTTTCATAGAATTTCTACATATTTGTTTCTATATTTATACATGACTGTGTTGTCTTTTTTATGCTGCTGCATTTTCATACTACAGATTTGTTTTTACATTTGTACAGCTTTGAACATAAATAGTATTCTCTAATTATGTTAAAAAGAGTATTTTTATACAAATAAATCATTAATTCATTTAAAATTATAAGGTTATTCTGAATACCAGGTATTGTAAATCTATTAAATATTTTTATATATTAAATTTATCTTTCAAGCATTGCTCAAATGAAAAAACATTAATTCAAATTTTAATAATAAAAGATAAGTTTGCTTTTACTTGATTTTAATTTAAGTCTTTTCTCACAAGTTATTTCCCTTTTCACATCTGTACTTTTTGTGAAGATTTGGTAAGTTCTACTGGTTTTAAAATAATGCAGGGATTTGCTGTCACCCAAAGTTTTATTATCAATAATAATAAGTGCTCCACCTCTAGATGAAATGTTGTATTTCTCTGTACTCATGCAGGTTATAGAATTATATAATTTTTTCAATAAATGACAGAAGACATATTTTTTAATGGCTTAGAGAATACAACAGAGATAGTTTTCTGATTATGTCCATGAACATCCGAATTAATCAATGGAATCTCTACATTCTATTTTTAGCACATTATTTACCGTACATGTATTTTTAACTGTGCAGTATCCTACAGAAATTGTGTCTGTTATTAACATGCTATATTTAAGATGTGTACTTTTGATCAATTTATATGTTTGAATGAGTAAGTGATCATAATTATTTCTAGAATTTGTGAAAGGATTTAACTGGGTGGTGGGAACACTTTATTCCTTTTTTTTTTATCAATACAGTACTAGTTCTTGTTTGTACCATTTTACCCAAAAATGAACCACTGATAGACAAATCATACAAACTCATGACTATTTATGGGAGTTTTTAATTTGTTTTATTAATAAACCATTGTTATGTTTGAAGAAATCTGCCCACCCAAAAGCAGAGTCTTATTTATCCAAACTGTTGCTGTTAAGCTGATTATTGTTGCCCTTCGGTAAATAATTGTATACATGTGTAAAATTCATGTATTGTCAAATAAATATACATTTTGTTACTAGAATCTGGACTTTATTTTTGTCATAATAGTGAAGGATATTAATTTGGGATGATTGTCCATCAGATGAAAACAAATTACACTGTAAGACTTAGTCCGGTTATAGATTTTGCTGTACAAATTATTATAATGAGTTTTTCTAGCTTATTGATATTTTGGTCACAATATGAAAGGTCAAGAGCACTTATATTTGGTACAAACTTGGTTTGTAACTCATCAAGATACCGCATACCAAAATTCAACTCAGCTGCAAGTGCTTAGAAAACTAGAAACATTTTTATAGGAAATGAGTGCCCTACCAAGTATATACCGTAAATCTGGAAATTTTTACGTCGATTTTATTTTGCGAATCTGGGTCAAAATGCTGTTGATTAATTTTTACGTTTCAAAATTTTGCGAATGAGCACTGCTTTGTTTACATTTTCTTATTGTTGAATTATTTTTAAGAAAAATATTTTTGCGAATGCAATGAACACGCAAATTTGCTAAAAAATTATCTACAGCAAAAATTTCCAGATTTACTGTATCTGTAATGCAACATGAAATTTGTATAAGTGTATGAAGTCTGATGAGAATATCTTATGCCCTGTTCACATGATGAGTTTAATTCGCAGTAAATTAATGCGAAGCAAACTAATGTGAATCAAAATAATGCGAATTAAATTGCGTTCACACGACAGCTAATGCGAAGTAAACCAATGCGAATTAAAATTCTACTTCTACAGCCAGGCGTCAGTAAGGCTATTATGACGTCATTTGCAAATCACGTCACCTTATGCAGAAGCAGATCCATTTGACATAATGTTACAGTGTCTGTACACACATTTTAGTTATTAACACAATTTTTCTTAGTTTTTCACTCAAAAATAGCACAAATACTTCAAGCTGACCTCGGACATGTGGCATTTGACCTAATTTTGCCATTACGCATGCCTCGAAATTTAATTCGAATTAGCTTCGCTTGGCGTTCACACGGAGCTAATGCGAAGTAATTTAATGCGCAGTAAACTAATTCGCATTAAATTCTACATGTGAACGCTAAGCGAAGCTAATTCGCAGTAACTTTAAGTTTAATTCAAATTAAACTCTCCGTGTGAACATGGCATTAATTGAAAAGTTTCCTGTAAATTGAAATTAAAATCTAACAAATTTGATATTGATGATAAATTCTTACCAATTATGTTTAAGTTCATAAGCATACATAAAAATATCTTAAATGATTTCTTTAAACTATATATAAAATGCAAATTAAGACAAGTAAAGTCAGGGTCACAGGAAAGGTTGGGAAAAAATCTTGATGCAGTTGGTAGCATACATCAGTGAGTATAAGCATATGAAGTTAAATAAAAATATCGATTTTTTTTTAAAAATGAGCTTAACACCAATCTAAGAAAGTGAGGTCATGGTCAAAGGAATGGTTAAGGTAAAAAAAAATGATGCAGTTGCATAGCTCTAAATCAATATCTATCAGCATTGGAGGGCCGATTACACTATTTTGAATTGTTACTTTAAAACTGAGCTAAACACTAATCCAAGAAAAGTGAAGTCGAAGGAAAGGTCAAGGTCGAAAATTCTGATGAAGTTGAGTAGCTTACATCAGTATGTATTGGCTTATGAAGTTTGATTACACTATCTTGAATTGTTTCTTTAAAACTGAGCTAAACACTTATTTTAGAAAAGTGAAGCCAAGGTCAACAGAGGGATCAAGGTCACAAAATGTTGATTCAGTTGAATAGCTTACATCACTGCATCAGCACATGAAGTTTGATGACACAATCTTTTCAATGAATGATTTCTTTAAAACTGCAGCTTAACACAAATTTAGGAAAAATGAGTTCAAGATCAAAGGAAAGGTCAAGGTAAAAAAATGTTGATGCAGTAGAATAGCTTACATCAGTGTGTGAAGTTTGATAACGCTATTTCAAATAGTTTCTTTTAAACTGAGTTTTGAACTGAGCTAAATGCAAAGTGGAAGGGAAGGACAATAGATAGACATTAAAAACTCTATATATGCCCAGGCCATTTTCATGGCAGGGCACAAAGTATGGAAAACCATGTGGGACAAACTGACAGCAGGACAGAAGACAGAGAGACACAGAGGAAACCTATAGTCCCCTCCGGTTACTCCAAAAGTGGACTACAAGTAATAACACATATACATTGTTTACATAGTGTGAAAGGTCACTTTGAATAAGAGCTATGCATTCATTGTTTAAACCAGATGAAAAGTCAAGGCTGAAAGTTGAAATAGACTTCAATGTATTCTCAATGGTTTTGATTTCCAGTAATATAAATTAAATACCCTCCTAATGATGTTGTACTTTATGCTACAGCAATAAATTCCAATACACAAAGATCTACTCTCTGACAAGCTGCAGAACTATGGCTCTCTGCTTGAGAAAATTCGGACAGATAAAGCAGAGAGCTACAGATCCAAGCGTTGTTAAAACCTTCGATTTACGCCGACGATTTTTTGTTGCTCACTATGTGTATTTTTTCGTGTTTTATACTTTTCCCAGCTTTGAAAATAATTTTCAATTGTATTTAATAATTAATCATACATTCAACTTCAATTCCTGATCATTTACTTACCTCTCATCGCTTAGACTAATGGCTGTTTGTGGTTACGGACGTCAAAATGGAACTCTTTTAAACCGACATTACAAAACTATATACTGGACTGTTTGGGACCATTAAAAGGTAAGCAAAGTATCAAATATAAGAGTTAAATATATGAATTATTATGGGATACCATTCTGAAAGCCAGAGAAAGCTTAAACTACATGAAATTAATACATCTAAAGTAGCGACAAAAAATCGTCAACGTAAATTGAAGGTTTTTACAATGCTTGGATCTGTAGCTCTCTGGTTTATCTATCTGAATTTTCTCAAGCAGAGAGCTACAGTTCTGCAGCTACTCTCTTACATTTACGCATCAATCCATTAGCTCAGGTCAAATTATATTCTTTGTGATTGGGACAGGTGTAAAAAGTATTTAATCTTCAATATTCCATCTGTTATTGCAAGTACTGTTTGACTCCTAGTATTTTGTCATTTTTGTCACTCAATTTCTGAATTAAGAAGTCCAACTTTTACAATTAATATACATTCTTTATTTTCTAACTGAAAATATGACATTTATTTTCATCAAGGCACAAAGTGAAATAAAAACATGTACAGAGATGTAAATAAACACATTTAACATGTTTAACAAACTTAAATAGGAACAACTAATTTGTGCAAAATTGCATCACATATGTGATCTATGTCAATTCTCAGGATTTAAATTGTAGATCGAATATATTTCTGTGACTTTAGAAATGAAACTCCTTGACTCTGAATGCCATGCAATTTTCTACTGCTGTGAAAGTGTTCTGAAAACAGGTTTGATGCATGCTTTGAAATATGGGTCCTATAGTTTAAAATGTATTTGTTAAATGTACAGTATGTTGTTCTTACAGAACTTAATTGTGCAGCACCCTTTTATACCAGTGTGGATTGTGTTAAATGTATTTTATGCAATTTCTGACCAACTTGAGTTATGATTCACATGGAAGATTTCCTAAAAATATCCTTGTACTTATATTTACATTGTTTGTCTTTTGTGTGTGACAGAGTTAGACATCAAGAGACATTTCTGTAACAAAAGTCATATAAAACATTCAGAAAACTGAAAAATGACTGACATTTAGAACTACCCTGTATTTCTGAACTGGCAAATAAGTGTCAATAACCTTTTAAATAGAATTTGAGAATCCATACAATTATCATACTAGCAGAAATATGGATCTTTAGCTAGCTGGTTTGTATTTCCCTCCAAAGCCATCAAAAGTTTTTGTAACGCTGCTTTCCAAAGGAAAAAATTCCAACTTAGCCTAAATCTACCAAGTGTGCAGAACTAATTACATCATAATCAATGTAAGTATAAACGGTAAATAAAAATATTAATCAGTACTACATTCACTACTCTGTAACAAAAATATAAAGGACTAGCTACATATAAACTTCTGACTTACAACAATGTCGTTTAAACATCTTAACATAATTATAATTCACAATGGTTCAATTCTGACACAAGTATAAAAGAATATAATATAAAAGAAAACATTAACTAAACTTTTTCTTTCAAATAGGAGTACAGATTTTCCTACATTCCAAGCAATATTAACTGTATATTAGACTGAAGTTCAAAAGCACAATTTGTAAGGGGACGGTATTAAGCTACATTTCAGCTTCTGTGCTTGAACATTGGATTAAATGACACTTTTCAAAGTAAAGAAGATTAGCTTCATGATTTTCCAATAAATACATCTGTGACAAACATGACAAACTGAGATCATTGAGATGTGTGTGGAATTCCCCCAAGTAACTGTCTTAGATTTGAGTCCTTAAAGACCCAATTTTTTTACCGTACGGTTACCTGAGGAGGGGGAGTGGTCGAAGTAACAGTGGTGTTATTTACCTGGAGACCCCCAATACCCAAGATGTCAAAAATCTGTGTATACGTAGCATTACACGGGAAGTCTGTGTTTGGTAATCAGGGTCATCATTACGTGTTTTGTGTTTGGTTTTGAGTGAAACTACGTAAAATAATTTTTTTAATATGAAATTTATTTGCATTCATCGTAATCACGGTAATGTTTTGAAGGAAAAAAAATAATAAGATACATGTATATCGTTTTAGAAAATGTTTTCCTTACATAAAAGAAAAAATCACGAGTAAAAACTACAAATCAATAATATTTATCTTTTTTTATCTTCAATAAAAGAAATCACTTGATTAAAAAAGACTGAATATTGAAATAAAAAAATTATTAATCCACCCATCCGTCGTGCTTGTGAACATGCATTTACCGCGATCGGAATGTTTTTTTTCCATGGCCAACAATGTTGTCCAAAATATTTCATATTTTTTATTCTTCGTGTGTAAACAATTTTAAATCGTTAGAAAAATTTCTTTTCAGAATCGATCACTACATGTATTTATTATCTTCACATTTTCATTACGTATATATACAGACGTTAGAGGAAATTCGAGCATTAATTCTGACATCAATTTCTGTAAAACATCGTGCGGATTGTAGCGATAGTACAAAATAAAACATCTTTTAAAAACTATGCTATGCCGTTTATTGGTGCTGAATATTTTTCTTATATCCCATTTCTTAAAAAAAATTTAAATCGTCGGACTCACAGGTACTTGGGTCGTGGTTTATAAATATTTATAATGTACCTTATTGATATGTAAAAAAAGTACTTTTTTTACATATCAATAAGGTACATTATAAATATTTATAAACCACGACCCAAGTACCTGTGGTCGGACTTTCAAATTACGGCAAATAGAGCCGGTTTCTGTGGACGCGGTCTTTTTTCTACAGATAACGTGGACGATATAACACTCACAAGTAATAAACAGCAGTGAAGATAGAAAAGAAATATTTTATAATGTCAACGTTTTAATAATCTACTTTCAATTATTTTTTGAAATAAAATTCAAATATGTTGGAGTTTTCTAACCCGCTTGTATACTATGCGGGTACATGAAAGAGTTTGACGCGTGACCAGGTAATCCTTTTCAAAACATGCAAACTCAGAATATCAGGTACCACAGGTAGCTCACCTGTCAATCAAATCGGAAGCTATTGTTTTTTAAATGATTGACAGGCGGTATATTATTGATCTTGAATCAGGTAGATTTTGGGGGCGTTAACATAAAATTGGGTGTTTAAACACTGTACTGTTAAACAACTTAATAGGAGGAATTCAGTCAGGTGATTTTCATTCCTTGTGGCTTTAAAATGCTTAAATTTAATGGATATAATGAATTACATATATATTGAAGGAAGCAAAATTTGTCCATTTCAGGCATTTTACCAGTACATGTATTTCACTTTTCTTGCTTCAAAAACATTTAAAGACCTTGGAAAACAAAGTACACTCAAGTCAAAATTAATCTATAAAAGATAGACATGTAATAATTAACTAATATAGTTTTTATGGTAAATAATTCTGAAAGCAGAATAAGAACACAGGTACAATTTATACAAGATAAAAAGTTCAGCGAAATCATTGACCAAGACTGTCAGGGATAGACATTAACGTTCAGATCCATTTGTTTTATGGGGACAAGTGAACTCAAATTTTGACTTATTTGATTGACCTTGATTGTCCCAAAATTAAAAGTTAAAACATAATTTTACTGCAATTTTTAAGGGAAGAAAAATGCCTTCTATTTGGCAAGTTCAGGTACCAGTTGAAAATTTGATGTAATACACTTAAATTAAATGAATTTTTAGTGCACATTGCAACTACTGCCCCGGTCAAATAAACTTGCAAGCTTACAGTACTTTATTCATATAACAAAAAGTGAGCCTCCTCTATTTTTTTTTTATATATAATTAGGGTCTTTTAAATTTATTTTCCCCTCAAATACTAGACCAGAGATGATTGCAAAGCCACGAAAAGTATAACTAATTTAAGATAAAGGTCATCATTATTCACTAGCCCGATTGAACAAGTATGCTAGTAATTTCACTCGCTCAAACTGAAATACTTGCCCCAGCAAATTGGTCGTCTGTTAATAACTATCCCTGACAGTTGTTAAACATTTAAATTTATTTTATTATGTCATCAATATTGCACCAAGAAATGTTCTAGTTTACTTCACCATATCACACACCCTGATGTACATTTTATTGTCCCAAAATGAGATGTATAAAATGTTCAGATTCACATCAAGGTTCATCTCTACTAACATTTAACTGTCATGTTAATTAAACAGAAAGAAAAGAAATGGAGGGGACAATGTCTCTCCCCCTTTACACACAGCACATTGGACCAGTCACACTTTTAATGCCCTTGAACACTGATGTTGAGCAAAAAGGACCCAGACTTACATGTAATAATTAAATATATCCAATAACTAAAACAGATTAACAGGTCATATAGTACTTTCACAAAAAAGACTTTCATACAATATTTTTATAAATAAAAGATCTTGGTTCTATTGGGGACATGGCATAATTGGTATGCTTAAGAAACCCCAATGGACCTTCTACTACAGCTTCAAACAACCACACTATCCAGTACATTCATTTGAACATTCTAAGATAAAAAAAATCTCTGTTAGAATCCATCATAGACTGCTAGTTTTCTTTTAACAGTTAAGAAACAACCTTATTTATAAATCTATAAATCTAATAAATAAGTTCTACTTTATATAAAATCTATTATACATCTAATGGTCTGTTTTTCATAAACACAATACAATTATAGGCACTATTTGTAAGCATTATATTTGCACAATATAATTTCATATTCAAAATAACACTAAACCTAAAATAAACAACAGTTTACCATTTACCATATGGACACACATGCATTATAAAATGTTACCAAAAACTTAAGGGATTGTGTGATAATAGGCAAATAAAACCAAGAAAGAAAATGAATGAAGAAATATGTGGTTTATAGAAAATCTTTGCAGGAATTGTTCCTTAAGTTGTACACATTTACTGCTTCTGAAGGGGATTATAAAATCTGATAATACTTGTAAGTGCTTGCTTACATGTGTGAATTAAAATACCTATCATCTTTCAGAGCTCGGCTTTTTCTCTTCAGTAAAAGGAATTACTAGTATTGTGGTTTAAATATATGCTGTACTTAAATCAACTTTCTCTTTAACCCTACATATAGCTTCATAATGGTGGGGCATTGGGAAAGTATATTGCCACAATAAAGTCCTCATTTCTTCATCTTACAAAACTAAAATAACCTGAATGAAAAATACAACCCCCCCCCCTCAAAAAAAGAAGTAAAAAATAGTCCTGAAAGATTGATTTGCAGCATAGAATAGCTAAGGTTGTAATATTGAACTTATTTTGGATTTCAAATTAATATATCATAAATTATACAAAAAAGGGTCATACATCACGCTACACAATTTTTTGTATACTATATTTAAATATTTCTGTTCAAAGGAAATAGCTAATACTAATATATATGCATGTCCTCAAAACAAATATATCTTTAATTCACAAACCTTTAAATAATTATTCCAAAATCATAACAATTTTGAGTCTTAAACAATTGAAAAACCACCTGTTAAAAAGCACCTTGAGAATGTGGACTGCTCAATAATAAATAAATGAATAAAATATTGGCAGGTCTATAACTCATATCACAAAGCACCTTATGGCTTGATTTCTATACATTGCAATGCAAGGTTTTCATAAAAGATAAAGAAAAAAATAGCAATTTATATAATAAACATAAGCAATTAAATATTAATTAGTTTTCCGTAATCTTGCTCTTGGAGTTACGCCATTTCCATTCATGAAGGCCTGTTTATACTTCCCATTGCCATTCCTAACACCATTTGTTTCTTTCTTCTCCTCTAACAACACATCGTTCTTAACATCTCTGTAGATGAAGAATTTCCAGAAAGTAAAAGATAAAAGTCCTAGGGCACCTGCTATCCAGAACAGTGCAATGTGCTGGGGGAGGGGCTTACTAATGGTCTCCCAGTCAAACTTGACCACAATTAGGAATTCTGTGATGATTATCATTGCGATTAACCAGGATTGACGTCCAAACTTCTTGCAGGACCTAGAATACATAGAAAAAGTCATAATATATAGACCCAAACGCCACTAGTGATCCATTCTAATTAATTCTGATTGTTGCTGTACAGCAACAATCAGAAGTTTAAAGCATAACAAAGATCCAATTTCAATCAGATTGCTAGTGATCTCTCAAAGAAGTTAAAATCACAGATAACCTTACAGCAAATAGATTTAATTTAACTAAATACAAACAAGAGCTGTTTGTAAAACACTTATGCCCCCCCTCCCCCAAATTGAAATTTTTTCCAAGTCCAAGGGGCATAACTCTATCAAAAATGGCACAATCGTACCCAAAACAGAACTTGACCTAGATATTCAGCTGATAAATCCGTATACTAAATTTCATTTCAATATGTGCAACCTCTGCAAAGAAAATGAACGGAAACTGCAAAAAAGTGGAATTTTTCTAAGTCTAAGGGGCACAACTCTGACAATAATGATGTAATCATACCCAAAACAGAACTTGACCTAGATATTCAGCTGATAAATGTGTATACCAAATTTCATTTCAATATGTGCAACCTCTGCAAAGAAAATGAACCGAAACTGCAAACAAGAGGCCCATGGGCCACATCGCTCACCTGAGAACTGTGGTTAGGAAAAAGTAGAAATTGGTTTATTATTGATAAGTTTAAATCCAAAAGTAGCCCCATGACCAATCATGGCTTTGCTATTCTTAAGAAAAAGATTTTTAAAGAATTTTCCTTATATTTCTATGTAAAACTTTGGTCGGCCATTGTGGCCCCGCCCTACCCCCGGGGGTCATGATTTAACAAACTTGAATCTACACTACCTGAGGATGCTTCCATATAAATATGATCAATTATGGCTTTGTTATTCTTGAGAAGAAGATTTTTAAAGAATTTTCCTATATATTTCTA